>JACAVU010000003.1:2765740-2910651 GCA_014183005.1 Castanea mollissima | reverse complement strand
GCCAACCGGCAGTTGAAAGATGTGGTTGGGTTGATGGTGGCAAGTAGGTGGGCGGTGATACCCATTGACAATGTTGAGAGTCGAGAAGTGCCAATTGCAGCGTAGAGGAATTGAAAGGGGAGGGATGAAGCCAATAATTTTTCTATGTTTTCTAGTTTTGTTGACAATGGAAATGTTACCATATGTCGCACAAAAATTGGAAAACATAGAAATTTTTCACCGAAACAAATGAAATTTTAAAAGATTGAAACAAACATTTTATAGTTAAACTGGCAAGAGATCTATTTTTAGAAGATTGAGGGAGTAAGTAGTCACATTCTCAAATTCGGAGGGAAGAGGATCATTTACAACTATTTCTTTTATTCAAAAAGCTAAATGCTGTTTCCACGATATTGCCATGTACTTATAAGAAAGATATTATTTCCTATTATTGCGTCACATGACTCACATTGTTAAAGTTGTTATTATAATATACTAAAATTTAATGGATACTATGAGAATATTAATTTAAGAAATATTTTTGGAAACCTTTTATGAAAAAACAACTGATTTTTTTACACCTTTTTATAAATTTTTGAAATAGTATCAAAACTTTTCTGTAATACTTTATTAACAAATGCTCTAAAGACATCTGTTAACAAAATTTTAAAATATACGAGAATAACTTTCAAATAGCAAGCAACACTGAGAACTTACCTTGAAATAATCCTTTGGCTCCTCTTCCTTCCTTTTAAAAGATGTAAAGATTAATGACAAGTATCAGAATGATAACAGTCGTGACAATGATGGCAATTTGAGTTATGTTTCTTCCATTACCTGCCAAAACCAAGAGCATGTTTTTATTATAAAATGGGTATCTGCTGATTTGACCTAATAATTAATTCACAAATAAATGACAACTCATCAACACATAAGCTATGAGTATTACCTATAAGGTCAACGAAAGGGTACTTCTTGGAACTAGCAAAAAAAAAAAAAAAAAATTCAAAGAAAGGGTAAGCTTCAAACCTAATATTATAGTGGAGTGTTTAACTCTCATGCTTTCTATCCCAATGCAACGTAGCGGAATTTTTCTATAAATCTTTTTGATATAGGACAAAAATTCTATCATTGCCTAATCTAAGTGTACATGTGTGTGAAACTCATTCCTTAAGAGTTAAACCCTAGCACTTAACCCCAAATACTCATACTTTTGGAGTAACCATCGCACCAAGGATGTGCGGTAGTCTATAAATCTTTGCTACCAATTGTTGTAAAATATTTGTAAAACAATAAAATAATAAGCACAACATACAAAAATTAATGAAGTTTGGCTTACTCCAAATCTACCCCGTCCGCTATTAACAATATGGATAGCGGTTTGGCATGTAATAGGTCAAAAATATATTGATCCATTGTGATGAATTAACCAATTAATTAGCCAAGTGAATTAATTAGGTTCAATTACATACAATAAGAGTGGTAGCACAAATAAATTACCAAATAACTAAATGCAGCAGAAATTAAATTTTACATGAACGATTTGTTTACAAATGGGGAAAACCACCGAGGCAAAACCCCACCGGTTGAATTAAAGGTCACCACTCCCATGAATCCACTATTATCAAAACAAGCAGTTTACAAGTAAAAGAATCTCAGTTCCTTAGACAAACCTACAGTTGAACTCTTACTCCAATACCCAATTGAACTTGTTCTGTAGTGACAATCTCTCTTTTAGATGCATGGCTCCCAGTACGTGACTAACCAATTGATGCGCGGGTCTCAGTACGCAGCTTACTATTTTGCACGAATCCCAGTACGTGACTAACACCACAGCAACCATTTGATTGTTGTAGTTGATTTGCAACAACTTCACATAGACACACCAATAAGATCTTTAATATTGGTGCAAGAGAATTTGCTTGGTTACAAACCCAAAAGCGTACAAGAAATGCAGCAAGAACTCTTTCTTCTGTAGTAGAAGACTAGGGTTTCAGAAAGAAAACCTTATAAAACTCTCTAAGGTTAGGTTTTTCTTTTTCCAATTCTTTTAAATAAAAGCTTAATGGGCTTTCCTATTCCAAAGAGGTTTACACAAACCTTGGACTTTCCTAGTCCAATAAGAATTATACAAACTCACAAACCTTGGGTTTTCTAGTCTTACGAGGATTATATAAACCTATAAACAAATAGTCTTTTAGAATAAAAACGTTGCTGGTTATAATCAGAATCCCGTAAGCTCAATAGATAGGACATGTGTCTAGCTTTAATGAATCTCGATAGATCGAGCTTCTATGAGGAGGTATCGAGACCTGTAGATTGCACTTTTCTTGAGCAGTTCTTGAGTAATCTTCATGTCTTCAATTTAACCACTTGTAATAATCATCTTGAATTTACTTAGATTTATCCAAATACAAGTAAAGTGTGTTTTGTCAATAAAAATGCCAATTACATAAAATGTCTCTAACAATCGCCCCCTTTAGCAATTCCTGACAAAACCACAAGAGTACATTAAATGTCCTAGAATACATTCTACTCAATATTACAAAATAAATAAGCCTAGTCTACAAGATCTAAACCTTGGAAGTTACTGCAAGAAGAAGGTTCAGAATCTTGACTTGGCTTTAACTTGTGTTTCCTGAAAGGCACTAAACAAAACACATCAAGGTACCATGTGGAAAATAATGACAAGTTAAATAAACAAGAAACATGTGTATAAAGAAAGAAAGAAATAACACATGTGAGATAAGGAGTGAAACACATACATCATCATTAAATATAGAAACAACATATGATGTATGTAAATGGTTACAACACCATAGGATACACAACACAATATATATATATTATATATTATATATATATAATATATATATATCAATATCAAAGTGTATCAAACTAACTCTCACCTTAAGTTAGTTACAAAAAAAAAAACTTTCTTCCCTTTAACATAAAGTTCTCCCCCTAATTCTATTACTCCTCCTGAGGAATGACATTCAATTCTCAACTATCTCCCTCTTTTGACATGATTGCCAAAGGGCATAAAAAGCCAAAAGACTGATCGGAGATAGACAGAAAACTGATATAGAGGGAACGAGTAGAACAAGGAACCATAGACCTACAAGAAAAGAAAAATAAGATGCTATGGATGACAAAATAATAGAAAAGATGCAAAACATGTGAAAAAAATGCTATTCGATGGTACTAAAGGCTATTCGATGGTACTAAATGGTAACAACAAGATTAATGACACATTCCTCATTGGTTGGGAACCCTTCCTAATTTACGTGTTCTTGTCTTGCGAGCAAATAGCTTTCATGGTACTAAAGGCTATTCGATGAACAAATTTTCTTTCACTAATTTACGAATCATATACCTTTCTCACAACAAGTTTCGTAGGTTTTTGCCAACAAAATATTTCGATTATTTAAAAGCCATGATGAATTCAAGTGTAGAAAAAGGTAAATTGATGTATATAGGTGATAGTTATTATCATGATTCCATGGTGGTGGTCATGAAGGGACTTTCTATGGAATTAGTGAAAATCCAAAATCCCTTTACCACGATTGATTTCTCAAACAATGGTTTCACAAGAGAGATTCCAAAGTCTATTGGAAAGCTTAAATTACTCAAGGGGCTTAACATTTCACATAATAAACTTACAGGTAATACGTCTTCATCATTGGAAAACTTTAGCAATCTTGAATGGTTAGATCTTTCTTCTAACAAGCTTACAAGAGAAATTCCAAGACAATTGGTAGATCTTACATCACTTGAAGTTTTAAACCTATCAGGAAATTGTCTAGTTGGACCAATACCTCGAGGTAACTAGTTCAATACGTTTTCATGTGATTCATACAATGGAAACGTGGGCTTATGTGCACTTCCGTTGTTAAGAATTTGTGGGGATGACAAAGGACAACAATCACTAGCATCATCAACAATCCAAGAAGATGATTTGAAGCTTCGGGTTCATTGAAAAGTCATACTCTAGGGGTAAGAATGTGGATTATTATTTGGATTGGGTATGGGATATCTTGTGTTCACAACTGGAAAACAAAAATGGCTAATGAAGATGGTTAGAAAATACCCTGCTTTGTAATTTGGTTCCTTAAAAATGTCTTTTTATATTATAAAATGATTTTTGGGCAAATTATAACTTACTCACCTGTAGTTTGGCTAAAATTTAAGTTACCTACTTATGGTTTAAAATTTGACATTTTACCCACTTGAGGTTTGACCAAAATTTAAGTTGCTTACTTATGGTTTGAAATTCAATAATGCAAGTATTTTGATAAGTAGTTTTTTTTTTTTTTTAAATCTAATTTGATCTTGTATTTTCATGTTTTTTGTGTTTTTGGAGGAGGGGGACATAAAAGTGGAGCAAAATCCCAAAGTGCTTTTCAATTTGATTAAGCCATCTCGGATAATATCTTGGTGGCTTTTGAAATGCTGCACCACATGAAGATAAAAAAAACAAGTAGGGAGGGGTATATGGCAATGAAATGGATATGAGTAAGGCTTATGACAGAGTGGAATGGATTTTTTGGAGAGCTTAATGCGGAAGATGGGTTTTCATGATAGATGGGTAGATTTGGTGATGGCAACAATCAAATCCGTTTCTTATTCCATTTTAATCAATGGAGTACCTCGGGGTTTCATCAAACCAACTAGAGGGATTCGTCAAGGCGATCCTCTATCTCCCTACCTATTTTGTTGTGTTCAAAAGGGTTAAACAGACTGCTTAAAAAAGCCGTGGTAGCGGGTGATGTTAGGGGCTTCTCACTTTGTAAGAATGGTCCACAAATTTCTCATCTATTCTTCGCCGATGATAGTTTGATTTTTTGTCGTGCGAAGATGGGAGACGTGAAAGCAATTCAATCTACTTATCCCAATATGAGAGAGCATTTGGTCAAAAAATAAATGGCACCAAGACAAACCTTTTCTTTGGGAAATCGGTTCTTGACAGCACCAAAACAGAGATGAAGAATTCTTAGGTGTTCTGGAAATTAAGGAGTATGAAAAATACCTAGGGCTGCCGGCAATGGTGGGTAGAAAAAAGAAGAAAAGCTTTATTTATATAAAAGAGAAGATTTGGGGAAAACTCAAAGGGTGGAAGAACAAACTCTTGTCACAAGCAGGGAGGTGGGAGGTGCTATTGAAAGCTATTGTCCAAGCAATCCCCACTTTTGCTATGAATTGTTTTCAACTCCCTATGAGTCTTTGCCATGAGATTGAGGTTATGATCAAGAATTTCTTTTGGGGTCAACGTGGTGAGAGGCGAAAGATTGATTGGAAAAAATGGGAGTCCTTGTGTTTGCCAAAAATTGATGGTGGAATGGGTTTTAAAGAGCTTCAAAATTTAATGATGCTATGTGGCCAAACAAGTGTGGCGGCTGGTCCATGATAAAGAATCCTTATTCTACAGGGTGTTTAAGGCCAAGTTCTTCCCATCGGGTGATATCTTTTCAGCCTAAGTCAAATCTGGTTCCTATGCTTGGCGGAGTATCCTTAAGGCACGATATCTAATCGCTGATGGTGCTAGATACAGAGTAGGCAATGGTCAAACAGGCCGGATTTACCAAGACTGCTGGCTACCAGGGGAAGGGTCAAGAAAGGTCATCTCACCCCCCTCTCAGCTACCCGCTGATGCGAAGGTAGCAGACCTCATAGACGTTGATTCAGGGTGGTGGAATGTTTATCTGTTGGAGAGGTGTTTTCTGCCATTTGAGGCACAAAAAATAAAGTCCATCCCCCTCTGTTTGACATCCCAGGAAGACACTTTGGTTTGGCCAAAATCCAAGGATGGCCAGTATTCTGTGAAGCTCGGTTACCAATTGTTGTGTGCAAAGGAAAGTAGTGGCTCTGCGTCGGGATCAACCAATGAGGTGAACAGAAAAATGTGGTCAAGCCTTTGGAGGATGAAAGTGCCAAACAAAGTGAAGACCTTTGCATGGCGGGCTTGTACTGAGTCCCTCCCTACTCTGGATAACTTGGCTAGGAGGAAGGTGGTGATTTCAAATAGCTGCACAAGCTGTAAAAGAGAGCCCGAGTCTGTGATTCATGCTTTATGGGGCTGTGAGAAGGTTAAGGCAGCCTGGGTACTAACTTTGATGAATTGCGTAATGCAATAAATCAAGCTTTATCTTTTGTTGATCTTTTCAGGTTGGTGTTGCAGAATCCTCGTGGAGCTGAAGGGTTTATTATGGTCTGCTGGTTCATCTGGAATCGGCGTAATAAAATCAGAAACAAATGAGGTAGTGGCCCATAGAGAAGATCTCTGACCTTGTGACGCAGTATCTTGCGGACTTCCAGCAGCAATGTGTGAAGCCTGCAACAAAGAAGCTGCCAAGGAAAGTCATTTGGAAGCCACCTAATTCAAGTCTGTTGAAAACAAATTTTGATAGAGCGGTTTTTGAAGACTTGGGAGCAGCGGGAATTGGTACTGTGGTTCGAAACTCCTCAGGTGAAGTCCTGGTAGCCTTATCCGAGATTATTCCTCTGCCCTCATCCATTGTAGCGCTGGAAACTATTGCAGCTAGACGGGCGGCCCTCTTCATCCGTGAGCTTGGTTTTAGTGGTTCAATTCTGGAAGGGGATTCAGAAGAAGCTATTTTGGCAATTAAGAATAAGCACTTTTAGCATTCATTGGTGGGTCATTTAGTTAAAGACATTGTGTCTTCAGTCAGTACTTTGCAGTACTCATCTTTCTTTCACACACGTCAGCAAGGAAATGTATTAGCACATGCTCTAGCATGACGAGTGAGATTTTCTTTTCCTGTTTTAGTTTGGAGGAACTCGATTCCCTCAAATATTTATAGGTTTTTTGTATTTGATCTTTCAGCAATAAAATGATTTTCGGCCTGGTCTGGTAAGTTGGTTTATCAACAAAAAAAAAAAAAAAACTCTGTTTTTAATAGTTGGATTATAGAAATCTGACTAAGCTAACCCCAGGTAGATAAAGTGTCAAATTTCAAACCACAAGTAGTCAAATAATTTTCAATGATACCACAGGTGGGTAAATTGTAATTTACCCATGATTTTTTCTCTCCTTTCTAGGGATTAGGAATGCTTATACAAGTATTAATGATGAATTCTATAACTTTTTACTCATTTGGTTCATTTCTTTAATTGGATGGCTAATGAGTGATAATATGCCGGTCATGAGTTTGGATAATTTTTGCCACCCTACAAGAGAGTAACTCGAAGATCTACTTTTTTATTCCTTCTTAGGGTATATGCTAATTACAATTACAATATTGTAAATTTTGTCATTTTTGTAAATCTTCATGATTGCAATATTCTGATTACTGGATTTTTTTTAGAGAATCAAATTATTGGAATATTACTGCATATAGTTGTTCATGATTACATAACTACGTAGTTGTTGTTAGTGTTATTTTTAGGTATCACTATTACATTTTGTGACTATAATTTCCCTTTACAGAATAAAGAAGAAGGTTCTTCTCAAAAAAAGAAAAGAAGGTGTTTGTTGGACTCTTTGAAGAGGTGGAGTAAATGACCTACCGCTACTTAAAAAGCTTCAAGGAATAGATTAGGGTTTTGTTTTGTATTGTTTTTCAAATAGAAATGACACGAAAATGTCTACTAATGTATTTTTTTGACTGAAAAAGGTGTCTACTATAATGTGTTAATGTAGTAATTTCCGTTTGTTTTAGTGGAAACCACTTCTTGAATTATTCCGTTTTCATTCAATAACAATGCCAACAAAAGTAGTAAAAAAAATGTCAAACTTTTGAATTAATTAGTCCATTTTCATTCAATAACTTAGTCAACCACAACTTCTCCAATATCTTTAAACCAACAAGGTTTATCAAATGTTTAATTGAAGAGGGAACTTCTATAACAGAAGTACCATCTAAGTGAAGAATCCATAACCTTTCTATATTTCCCATAAATTCTGGAATTCTCTTAATTTTTAAACAACCTGAAAGAATAAGAATTTCAAGAGACTCCATTTCAATCTTGCTTTGGAGGCAATTAAAGTTTTTGCAACCTTTTAGATTAAGAAGAGTGAGCTTTTATGAACTGCAATAGATGGGTGAACCTCAAATAGATTTACAACCTTCCAGCATCAATTTCTCAAGATTTGGGACTCCACTGAAATCAGTGGTTGCAATGAGGTTTAGGAATTGTTAAATTTGATGGACCTCAAGTTTTCAAAATGCTGGTAGAAGCCAAAAAAAAATATATATATATATATATATATATATATATATATATATATATTAATAATTTAATTAATTAATAAATAAGAGAAAGGTAGATTAGGTTCCACAAACTTTAAGAACTTTTTTTGTATTTTTTTACGAAAAAAAAATATGAGTACTTAAATAACAATCTTATGATCTTACCTTTATTCCTTCCCAAAGTAATTCAATTGCTATGTCACATAAGAAGTTTAACAAGCTCATCTAGTGAAAACTTGATGGCAAAGATTTTGAAGGATATTCACTCCAATCAAGATATCTAAAGTCATTAGAAAGGTGTTTGGGACCGCGCAAAAAGGGAACACCATGAATTATAAGCAATTTAAGGTTGGACATCTTTGGAAAGGCTTCAAGATTCCATTGTGCCTCTTTGGATATATGTTGATTACCCAATTCAAGGACAAGTCCTTCAATTGCTTCACATTCCTAATAATAAAGAAAAAGGGATGAGTAAGTCACAAGATATATGATTTTTAGAGTTGTTTAGATACTAACTTTGTCAAGATAAGGTATGTGCTAAAGTTCTCTGTATGTTCTCTTACCATATTTTTCTTCAACGCATTGTGAATTTCTTTATATAGCCACAATTTTCTCCACTTTCGAGGTTCTTGATGAACTATGTCTTGATCCATTATTTGTAGTAACTCATGCATCCAAAATGTATTTTCACAATGTTTTAAGAAAGACTTTTCAATAAGAACCCTTAATCCAATTTTAGGAAAAAGGCCATTGAGTACTTCTACTACATAATCTTTTTCCTTCATATTAAAGAAACATGCTATATGACGAAATATTTCTTTCTCAGTTTCCCCAAGTCCATCAAAACTTATTTGAAGTATTTTCAAAATATCTTTTTCGGGAAGTAGTTTAAGCTTATCTAATACACTTTCCCATTCCACCTTTCTTCTATTGTACAAAAAAGAACCCAAAATATCAATAGCTAAAGGAATGCCTTTAGCATAATTTACAAAATGTTTGGACATCTCTAGATAATCTTGGACCGGATGATCTTTATTAAAAGCCTTCAAACTAAAAAGGCGAAGAGCACCATCATCATCATCCAATTCTTGAGCCTCATATATTTCATATACTTTATGTCTTATCAACAAATGCTCTTCTCTTGTTGCTATGATAACTCTACTACCTTGACCAAACCAATTTGGCTCCCCAGCTAACTTTCTAACTGTTTGAATTGATTTACATCATCAAGGACAAGAAGAACCCTTTTATGGCATAACCTATTCTTGATCATAAGAACTCCTTCATCAATATCTCTTATATTCACATTTTCCTCCATCAAAATATCACAAATAAGTTTTTGTTGTAATGGAAGTAAACCAGATTTATCATATACTTCTCTAATATTATTGATAAAACAATTACCTTCAAATTCACTAAAATCTTTCCAGTAAACTACTTTAGCAAGAGTTGTCTTACCAATTCCTCCCATCCCCCAAACCCAATAATGCGAACATCATTTGATCCTATAGCTAAAAGATACATCAATTCCTTCACTTGAGAATCTACTCCCACTAAGCCTTTGGTATCTCTTTGAAATGCATAACTCAATTTATGAGATATCATTTTCACAATATCTTGGATAAATTCTAACTCAGGTCTACAAATTAGAAAGATAGTTAAGCAGTGTGACCATCTAATATAACCTCATCCTATAAGTAAATGCAATAATTTCTACAAAAGAATAATTTTTAATTCAATATTAGTATCACTAAGAACAGATTAACGAGTTACTGTTAGAGTCATGGCATGATAGCTAATAGCTTGGTTCAGACAGGGACTTTGTATTGAGGTGGTCCTTTCATACGGGGAATAATTAGTTGAAAGACATTCATGTTTAAATATGCGTACAACTAGTGTGATTGTGTTTGGATTCTTTGGAAGGGAAAAGGTACATGGTAGTTTTTACTTTTTAGGATTAAAAGGCGGCATTGTGTGAATTATAATCTTGTTTCTTGTTTGAGTATAATAGGCTAATAGTACTATTTTTGAGTTTGTGACTTTCATTTATAAGAGTAAATTATGCGATTGTAATATGTATCATTAATAATGAATTTTAGTTAGTGTTACCAAAGATATGTATACATAAAATTTTCAAGTTACATTTAGTATCATAGCCTTGTGTGAATATTCTAGTATATTATTTGTATGAATGCACTTATTCTATTCTTGATTTACACCAAATAGTATTCAAGCTCAAAATTTTTATCCAAATCTATTCTCTGGTATAAACTTAAGCTTAAACTTAGCTTTGGTTGATAAATAAATAAACATAGATAAGTTTTTTCTCCAATTGACCACAAACTAGATAAATAAACAATAAAAAAAATTGTTTTTAGTTACCGTCCTACATATTAAGGTAAAATGAGTTGTTCCCATTGGCTTGTATTATTATATTATGTACACATGTCGAAGGGTTGGGTCAGCTATTAGGCTAGGCCAACTAGGGCCCCTAAAGGGCCCTCTGAGAGAAAGGCCTCAAGTTGTTTGATACTCAGTTTTACTGAAGAAATATTTAAATATATATATATATATATATAGAGTTCTTTTCACCCTTATAAGGCCCCACTATAACAAACTTTAGTTATTTTGACCCTCTTTTATCGAGGGTTTACTAAAATCTGTCATTACAATCTATACATACAAGTGTGCTTGTATATATTACTAAACTTTATCTCAGAGGTTATTAGGTCCCTCAAAATAAGTTAAAACATTCTTGAAATAAATGTGAAAAAAAAGAGCGGGTACAAAACTTTACATCTTTCAACCCACAAACCTTGATAAAATATGACAAATTTTTCAGCCCTTGAAAAAAGCCACGAAAAAATTTAAAAAGAAGCCACAACCCTTGTTAAAATATTTGTTCACTCTCTCACAAAAACTGAGAAAGCATAAAGCCCAAAGAGCTTGACGATCATGGAAATCTCAGAGCTTGACGATCATGGAAGCTTGATGATTAGGGAAATCGCACAACTCCGATTAGGTACGAATTGTTCTCAGCAATTTGTGACTCTTCGTCTCTCTTGGCTTTGTGTTCTTAGCTCCGATTAGGTACGAATTGATCATGGAGTCACAAACCCTAATTTCGTCTTTGATTTTTTTTTTTTTGGTAAATAAGCCTCCAACACGGTAGATTATCAACTTTAGTCATCTAATTACCTATATAGTCATACACCAAACAATATCCCTCTCTCTATCTCTCTCTTCACATCAAAATCAAAATTGAAAATGAAATTTTAGCTCTCCTCTTCTCATCTTCTTTCTTAAGGTTTTTTTTTTTTTTTGGAGAAACCTTTCTTAAGGTAACTTAAAACTCTTTTATTGTTAAATATAAAACAATTTTATAATTTTTAAAATTTTATGTTTAAACCATGATAATAGATTTTCTATATAAAATTCATCTAGATTTAGTTAATATTAATTCAACAAGTTATGCATTAGAGTCTTTATTTGGATAGGTTGATGGTGTTGGGTAATTTCTATAATTAATTGAAAACATAATAGTGACTTTGATAAACTAGAATATATTGCTCAATGCTTTAAATACACTACTCATATTACCAATTGAAAAGTAATATGTTAGTAAAACTTATATACAAAAACTTAATCAATACATTTTAAGTAAATAAATTTAAAATGGATTTTGAGTAAGAAGAATGGATTTTAAGTAAATACATTTAAAATAGACTTTGAGTATAAAAAATCTCTAATTTAAAATTATCACGTCAGCCATTAAATTGTATACAAACATAAATGGATGCATTTGTTATGCTAAATGCATTAGAATCACATCCTAACTACTATATACAAAATAAATCTCATATATATATATGTCCATACAGAAGGTTCTTTAATATATTCAATCGAAATCATGTTGTTAACAGGATTTACCTATCTTGTAAGCACCATCCAAAAAGATTGGCGATGCCTTTCAAAGCATTTCTCCGTGTGAACTTTCTTTATATTCTCTTGAAAACATTTTTCATGTTCATCAAATGCTTGTGCATAAGTTCCGGTCTGTTTTTGTACCACGGATGGATCCTTATTGTAAAAAATAGGTGGAACTATGAACCCCCCCTTTTTTCTACATTCTATGATTTTTACAAGTTCATCTAAACACCATATCGAGGATGCATAGTTTTTAGAAAGAACAACAATAGCAAACAATGATTCTTCTATTACTTTTGAAAGCTCACGTGAAATAGGTTTTCCTTTCTTCAGTTTTTTATCATCCCTGAAGGTGCAAACGCCCTTCTGCTTCAAAGTAGTGAATAAATGGTCTGTAAAACTCTTGCGTGTATCCTCACCTCTAAAACTTAGAAAGACATGATATTTCCACTGATTTCTTGTATCCATGAAAGCCAATCAATCTAAGCTTACAAGTAAAACCTTGAAAGTTGAATCACACAATACATAATTAATGATACTGGTCAAAATTTTCATTCAATTAGATTTGAAGGATTGAGTAGTGACAAGTGAAAACATACAGATTATGGAGAAATGCAGTGGTGTCCGTGAAGCTCCTATCGTGTTATTGCTGGTTCAAGAGAAATGCGCCGCACAGAGAGAGAGAGAGAGAGAGAGAGAGTGTCTTCCGTTGTTAGTCAACTCAAAGTCGTTAAAGTGTAGATCTGAAGTGTTTAAAGTATCTTTATAAATTAACCAAATAAATAAATATATTAATTAAGTGCCACCTAACAGGGTTGTTTAATTAATTAATTAATTAAGAGTAGTTTTATTTTATTGAGAAAAAACAAAGTATTATTCTATTTCATATGAAAAAAATTTGTCAGCTAAGGAATCTGAATGTGGGCTTGTCTTGTCCTTTGTGTATTTTTTTAGTTTATTTGGTCTCTTAAATTAAAGTATGCAATCATTTGCTATGTATGTATAGTATTATTCTAAATAAAATTGATATTTTGAAAGCAAAAATAAGGAGGGGGAGAATGTTAGTATTAATTAGGTAATATTATTAATAAGGTAAAAAGTAATAACATTCAATGATTTTTTTTAACTGTTAGATCTCTTAGAAATCTATAGTGTAAAAAAAGTATAAGTTTACAAGAGTTACACCATGTGTAACTTTACAAGAGTTACACCATGTGTAACTTTACAAGAGTTACAAAAGTTATACCAAGTGTAACTTGAACCTATATATATTAAAAGGAATCAAAAAGTTAATTATTGTCTTTTTGACTCTCAAAAATACTTTTAATTTAATTAACTTATTCTTATTCGTTAAAAAAAGAAACAATGTTAAAATGGTAAATCAACCAAAAAAAAAAAATCTTCCCACTCCCTAGCCCCACTATCCCACGTTTCTAACCAAAAAAAGAAAAAGAAAAAAGAAAGGCTACCCACACTGTTCTCATAAAAATAAAACGTTTCAAGAAAGGAAGGATCCCAAAGAATTGATCCTTCTTTTAGTTGTTGAATCTCTCTTTGATTGATCAATATGTGATATTCCAAATCCTCATTACTAATGGAATTGAAATGATCTCTAAATTGATTAGAAGATCCTTTCAATTGGCTGGAATCCGTTACTTGCTAAAAAACTTATCCTTGTTTACCAACCACACATTGTCTAACCAAATCCAATTCTCTCTCGATATTTTTCTAAAAAAATCTGATTTGTGTGGATTCTTCCCCCAACTAAAGAAGAGATCTTGGCAGAATTGCCACATATGAAATTGAGCAAAATTTTGCAAAAAAATAGCCCACTTGTTTCTCGAGAAGAGATAGGAAACATGCTCAATATCATTTAATTGAATAGTTGACCCAGCTACTTGTTGTTTGAAGAAACCCTCCACTTTAATTGGGATTTTTTCACGAAAAGCAAAGATGAGATAACCAATCCAGTCTTTCACTAAGATTTCGAATAGCTGTCCTGAATTCAAGTTGATTCTATTTTGCCTCTTCTTGGGAGAAAGACGATCAAACAATTCCCAATCATGGGCCTTGTGGATCAGATCATCAATATAATATACAAAAAGAAACTTTAGATATTTGATAGCTTTCACTTTGAATGAGATCTCAATTCTAGCAACGGTTTCATTATTAGATATCTTACAACTAGAATCCCTCTTTTTTCCAATCTAGTTCCTCCACCACTGCGAACCCCAGTTAAATTCAAGCATGATACACTTTTTAGTTATTGGGAAAGCCCAAGTACTCTCTTTCGGATCCAAGAAAAGGCTCTCAGAGATCTTTTTTCCTTTTGGAAGATGCAGGAGCGAAACAATCAACCTATTGATATTGGAAGAGCCAAAAGAGTCTTCCAATGTATCATTTCTAGGTCCAATGAAATTCATGGGTATAGAAAGAAGTCTTGTCAAATAGATATTTTTCGTTCGACCATCTTTCAATTGTCAATACGATATAAAAGAACCACTACTACAAATAGTACTACACCCCTGATCGTGAAATATTGATTGCTTGTTGAACCCTGTGAATTGCGTGAAAGTAAGATACTCCAAATTCGGGAGTCCAAGAATTTTATAAAACTTTCTTGATGGAAAAAAATGTGAATGAAAGATCTCAAAAAAAAAAAAAACTTCCATAAAAATTTATAAAAAAAAACTACCCATGTCACATATTTTTTTGCTAAACACCCACGTCACATAAAATAAAAATAAATAAATAAACTTCTCCTTTCATTTGTTCCTCTCTCTCTTTTCCAATGTTGTGGAATGTATGAGAAAAAATTCTAATAACATTAGAATTCAAAAACTCCGAATTCACAATATTCCTTCAAATTCTTCTTTATTATTTCATCCTAATTCTAACCAACATTATCTGTTTCCACATTTACTGTTTCATATACTGAATTCTTCTCAATGGTTAGGCATTTTCTAGTCAAAATTGGTAAGCTTTTCACCAAAATTTATATACTACTTTATCAATTTAATTATATTGTGTATTGTGCTTCTCAACTACATATATTGTGAATTGGTAACTCTATGACCATTTATGATACGTGAACTATATGAAATATGTTATAGAAAATTTGGTTATAAATGAAAAATTATGACACTGAACCCTCGTCGCACATGCGAAGTGCGTGTGATAAGGCTTATATATATATATATATATATATATATATATGAGTGGTAAATCTGGGTTTAAGTAGATACATTTCTACCACTCACAACTTGATACATGACAAATTATGGCAAAAATGGTACAAGATATTATGGGCAATGCTAGGAACACATGAAGTTGCACAAATTGTCACGTGGCTAGTTATGAGTGATAAATCTGGGTTCAAGTGGATACATTTCTACCACTCACAACTTGATACATGGCAAATTATGGGAAAAAATGGTACAACTTTATGGGTTCCTAGCATTTTTCCGCATTATCTGATCACGTGGACGGACACGTTTGTTCCAGCTGCTAGCGCTAAGGCAAAGCTAAAGAAAATGCAAATGTGAGCAAAATGAAAGTTAAATGAGATCATTTATATATATATTTTTTTTTACTTTACTTATCTAATTTAAACAAATGTATGCTTTTGTTTTGAAAAATAATTTATAAATTTTTTTCACATAAAATAAACAAATTGAGTACTTTCTTTTTTGTCAATAAATAGGGATTCAAAATCAAAATTAAGCATGATTTTGTCTATTTGTCTTCTTTTGAAATTATTTTCTGTGAAGTTCATTGAACTTTTTTTATAAGTTTATTATAAATAGTCCATTTTAATTGTAATAATTATATATAATCTTTAATTATAAAATTTTAATATAAATCTAACTTTTATGAGTTCATTAATGAAGATCATTCTATTAATTAACTCAAATAACATAATTTTAACTATTATTTAGTCAATAATTATTAGCATAGATTTCTAAAGGGCTAAAAAAATTTAGTTGTTGTGTTATATAAGAAAAGCATAAGTTAATCAAATAAGTGAATAAATTCAACCTTATTTGAAAAGAAAATAATAGATCTCTCAGCTTTAGCTCAACATGATTGCACATCGTTAGGCTCTATATATTAATGCTACATAAACAAATAATGTTTTTGTACAATATTAATTTAGCATTTGATGAAAAGCTAAATCCTAAGCTTTTTTTTTTTTTTTTTTTGACAAATGAAAAAGAAATATGCCAAAACATCGATCAATATATATATAAAAGCAGAGACCTCATGCGGGAGTGCGTGAGGTCCTGCCATATAGCGCTCCAATGTTATATTTAGCCTTTTTTTACCTCTTTTCATTAAGTTTTTTCTACTGTTATCCAATATATTATAGTAACTTTTTTTTACTATTATATAAATTTAGCATTTTTTACCTCTTTTTATTAAGGTTATTTTACTATTACCCAATAGATTATAGTAACTTATTTTCACTATTATATAAATTTCGCCTTTTTTATCTCTTTATATTAAGTTTTTTTTACTATTACCTAATAGATTATAGTAATTTCTTTTGACTATTATATAAAATATGAGTTGCTCTTGACAATTAGATCAAAAGTTATTCTCTACAAAATGGACTACCTTTTAAAAATAGACCAAACCTTATGAAAAACTTAAGCTCAGTAATTACCTTACATATTATGACCCAAGTATGACCCTTCCCACGTGTAAATCAAAGTCAAAACTCTTACCCACTTACAAACTATCTTCCTCCTCCCCCATGTATAGATGATACTTCTAGAAAATCTCATTTTCATAAAATCATGTCTTCATTTTCCCCCAATTTCAATTCAATACATTTTTGTCTTTTAATAATGTTCTATGCAATATACGTAGACAAATTCTTTTTGTCATTGACTTGTGTAACAAAAATATATATAAATCTTGAGATCTTTGAGGTTGCTAAAATAATTGATAAATGCATATTTTTAAAATTTATAATTACAAAAAAGTCTAATAAATAACATTTACTATCTCACAAAATGCCATTCAAGAAGTATCTAAAGTATATGCAAAACAATTTTCATAGGAGAATTTATCTTTAAAGAATATGAAAACAATAATAAAGATAAAATGTGTTGAATGAGATCCTACAAAAATAGTTTGTTAATCATTTCAAATTATACTCATCATTTACATAAATAAATAAAAAATAATACATTATATTATTTACATTAAAATAATAATACATATTAATTTCAAAGTTCATTACAAGATGCAAACTGCTAAGGTATTACAATAACAAGTAACATTGATACAATAATGGGTTGATATTAAATTTTGTGCGTACTTTGTTAAAGGAATGTCAAACCACAACCAGGATCATTTGGGGTGCAAAATGTGAAACAAAAACAAATCTTTTTATCCTAAGGTGAGAGGCACTCACATTAACTACATACCCTCCAGATACTTATAATATATCATCTTACTATAGCTACTATATATATACAATTGCAAACTACTTTAGATACAAGATTCAAATTGAAGTTTTTGATGTAACTAACAAAACAACTTTTGTGATATTTGATTGAGATGCCAAGAAAATCTTAAATAAATCCACAAGAGATCTTGCTAAAAAACAAACTGAGGTACAATTTATTTAAATTATTGTAAAACTATTGATATTGGAGAAGGAATCTCGCATGATTTGAAAAAAAAAAAATTAGCATAAAAAATGGATTTTCCTCCTTCATTTGAATGAATTCAGTCTAAAGAATGGTTTTGAAAATTACATAGTTGCTAAAATTTTTGATGCACCTTCAAATGACAAAAAGGTATGAAAGAAAATATATATATATATATACACACACACACACACAATTCAATATGCTATATTAATTTTTTTTGCTGCACTATTCAAAAATTAACAAAAAAAATATAAAAAACATTTACAAAAAGCTGTTACATCACTGAAATTAATATGAATGCAAATACCTACTAAAAATCTTAGTAACAAAGTCCAAATTTTGTAAGATCTAATCAAGAATTTTCCAGTGCTAATTCATTAGTGATTAGCTCAAATGAAGCAACAAAAGGA
Organism: Castanea mollissima; assembly: GCA_014183005.1. Classification (NCBI taxonomy): domain Eukaryota; kingdom Viridiplantae; phylum Streptophyta; class Magnoliopsida; order Fagales; family Fagaceae; genus Castanea; species Castanea mollissima. Next base: position 2,892,462 of record JACAVU010000003.1, on the reverse strand, counting down.
ACAAGAAATGAAAGCTCAAAAATTGAACAAATATGGACAGACTAAACTTTAAACCTTGAAGATAAAGAAATAGATGATGATAACATATCCCTCAACAAGCTTTACAAGTGTCACCATATTGCAATATAACTCCAAAGTTGTTTTAATTATTGCTCATTATTTAAACAAAATAATTATAATAGGTATGTGTGTACAATTTATAATTACTAACAACGTTTTACAATAAATATGCAATAATATATTATTATATTTTCCAAAAAAAAGTACATAAAACATTACAACATTATCTGTGCATATATCGCACGGGCAACTCTATGAAGAGAATTGAAATTCTCTTAAGCCACATCAAAGATAAGAACAAATTAATTATTGACTTTTTGTTTTATTTGGTTCAATATTTTAAGACTTTTCTAATTAAAAAAATAAATATTCTTTGTATATTTTGATTCCATGTTTCAAGACTTTTCATTCTTCACTCATACACACAAAACTCTTTACATTTTAATTCACTATTTTCACCTCTTGCACTTCTATCGCTTTATATATATCTACCCATAGCCCTTCATGTCATTGCATGTCAATATATGCAGACAAAAAATGATGTCATTTATCTTCAATCTTTTGATGACACATATCTAGCTCTAACATTGTTGTTTCATCTAATTCTGCCCTGTTTAAGTTGGCTATAACCAAGGAAAGAAGGCTTGCATTTTATATTGAGTGACAACGGTGATTACGATTTTATGTCAACGTCGGACGTTGTAGATTTGTGAGTTTTTTATATGACTTGATTAATCGTGGGTGTTTGAGATTTGTATTTTGTTTGAGTTAAGGATAATGAGAAAGACACATTTTATATCAACTTTTACTCTATAATTTTTCTTTAATTTTTTTCTTTTTTCTCATTATTTCAATTGAATAATTATAATGAATATGTGTATACAATTTATAATTGTCGCTTTTATGATGAACTCATTACTAAAAAGTTTTATAACAATAATGCTATAATACATATACAATATTTTTCAAAACTATCTTACATAATACACTATAATATTATCCATACATTGCACGGGTAACTTACTACTTTTTATTAATTAAAAGCCAAAAAATATATTATTTGAATATAGGAAAGTACAACACCATTTAGGAAAGTACAACCTACATAAATTGGAGGACTTGAGGTAGAAATGTTAGAGAATGGAGACTCTTAACACCGCGTACATTGGCATGATGATCACTCTACAAGTACAAAGTTCATGTGGGGTGAGAGGGACAATGCCTAGGTTCAAGTTTTTAGAAGTTACATACATATATACACTTAGATTAAACTAAAGTAGAATTTTTATTTTGTGTAAAAAAAGAGAATGGCGACTCTTGTTTCTGTCAAACGCCTAAATAGGTATTCTTGCCCTAATTCAAGATCTTAAATGCATAAATCAAAATTTTCTAGTTGATTTTGTGCATTCTTGAGGGTGCCATTATATTTGCTGGTCTTGCAACCAAAGAGAAATTGCAATGCAACATTTTTCTTTGAAAATTCAATCCATCTTTTCCTTCTTCACCATATCATGCTGACTCCTTTCGGGTACACCTAGTTTGAAACCAATGACCAACAACTCATCCATAAATGTGCCATTCAGAAATAACAAAGACTGCAAAGCAGATACAACCATGAAAAAAAAAAAAAGCAATCTTTTGTTTTGGATGAATGAGCAATTCATTAAAAAAAAAAAACAGATATACAATAAGTTCAAAATACAACCAAACAATACAACACCAATACAGAAACAATCTGCATTGCCATTGCACCATAAACATTACAAAACCAAATTTCCAAATCTGTTAATTCAAGGAGAAAAGGACCATTAACTGCTACTATTCTAATGAACACGAAATACCCCCCAAAGACAGCATCTTCTTGTTTTGAATAGAATTGCAGTAACTGTTACATTCAACTTTGATCTTCACTTCCCACCTAATCATTTTGACCATAGCCTCATCAGAAGGTAGTCTTCCTTGATGAATACTAGCATTCCTCTGAAGCCAAATATGACACACAGTAGACCCCAATGCTAGTCTAGACACAATGGATTTCTCATCATATAGCATAATCTCAGGCCAAAGGAACTTTGGATTTTATTTGGCACCCAGCTCATTATGGTTCACCTCATCCTCATTGAGATAGAAGAATTACAAAACAGGTATCATGATTAGCACATCACTACAACATTCAGTCTTTTGTGGACAGTCTGTTGTGAACCCTTAGCCAGACTATAAAGACATGCTTTGGAATTGCTTTGGGAAACCAGATGACCTTCACCATTCAACCTTGGGGCATTTCTACCTCATACAGTTCCATGCACCTGCACAAGAATATTACATTGTTTTCTCGTTAATCCAAATTAGTCTATATTTACTTCCAATTACAATCAGACTAAGCTTACTTTGGATGCTCAACAAGCAATCTTGAGACATAACAAAGAAAGTGCCTTTAGCAATACGAAAGCTGTCTATAAAAGCTGCAAGTACCATCTAATTGCATCAAATTTGTGGCAATTAGAAGCTACTATAACATACAAAGCATTAGATTTTGTACCATCTAAAAATAATGCAGTCTCTTGGCAAATAAAAAAGAAATACGGCAAGAGACTGCGTTTTTTTTTTAAATTTAAAGACAAAAATATATTATTTGAATATAGAGAATTACAACACAAATTAGGAAAGTACAGCCTGCATAAATTGGACGACTCATGGTTGAGGATATTGGAGAATGGAGAATCTTGTTTCTATCAAACGCCTAAACAAGTATTCTTGTCCTCCTTCAGAATCTTGAATGCATAAACCCAATATTTCTAGCTGATTTTGGGCATTCTTGAGGACGCCATCATATTTGCTGGTCTTGCAACCAAGGAGAAAAGCAATGCAACATTTATATTTGAAAATTCGATCCATCTTTTCCTTCTTCACCATATCATGCTGATTCCTTTTGTGTACACCAAGTTTAAAACCAATGACACACGAAATAACCCCCCAAAGACAACATATTCTCCTATTTTGAACAGAATTGCAGTAACTATTACATTCAACTCTGATCTTCACTTCCCACATGATCATTTTGACCATAGCCTATTCAGAAGGTAGTCTTCCTTGATGAATACTAGCATTCCTCTGAAGCCTAATATGACACACAGCAGGCCCCAACGCCAGTCTAGACACAATGGATTTCTCATCATAGAGCATAATCTCAGGCCTGAGGAACTTTGCGTTTTATTAGGCACCTAGCTCATTATGGTTCACCTTATCCTCATCAAGATAGAAATATTACAAAATATGTATCAAGATTAGCACATCACTACAACATTCAGTCTTTTGTGGACAGTCTGTTGTGAACCCTTAGCCAACCTATAAAGACATGCTTTGGAATTGCTTTGGGAAACCAGTTGATCTCCACCAATTAACCTTGGGGCATTTGTCCCTCATACAGTTCCATGCACCTACACAAGAATATTTCGCTATTTTCTCAGTAATCCAAATTAGCCTATATTTACTTCCAATCTCAACAAAACCAAGCTTACTCTGGATGTTAAACAAACAATCTTGGGACATATAACAAAGAAAGTGCCTCCAGCAATATGAAAGCTGTCCAGTAAAAGTTGCAAGTACCATAATTGCATCAGATTTTGTGACAATCAAAAGCTACTATAACATAGTACAAAACATTACATTTTGTACCATCTAAACAAAATGCAGTCTCTTCGCAAATGAAAAAGAAAAATGCCAAGAGACTGCATTTTTTTTAAAAAAAAAAAATTTAAAGGCAGAAATATATATTTGAATATAGAGAATTACAACACAATTTAGGAAAGTACAACCTGCATAAATTGGAGGGCTTGTGGTTGAGGATGTTAGAGAATGGAGACTCTTGTTTCTATCAAACACCTAAACAGGTATTCTTGTCTTCCTTCAAGATCTTGAATGCATAAAAGTAGAAGAAACACAACAAGTTTCATAGCAAAACCAAAAGCAGAAGAAAAATAGGTCCTTTTCTAAATAGATTCACACCTAAGCTGAGTGTGTGTGTGTGTGTGTGTGTGTGTGTGTGTGTTCTTTCTTTTTTTAAGTGAGCTCAATAGAGAAAGCTCAATTGAATAAGCCAAAATTCAGTAAAAATAATTTAAAATAAAATATCTTCACGACCACCTTGTAGGTAATCTGTCAAGAATATATTTGCATGAGTTAAGCATAAAAAATTCCAAATCTCACTTACATATATTGTTAGAATTTGCAAAATAGAAGTTTTCAGAATTGAGACTGAGAAGGAAAGACAGCAAAAGTAATATTTTCATGGTTCAGCTTGGCAGCCACACTTATATTGGAAAACCTTGACTAACTACATCTTTATTTTTGTTAAATTTTATGTTAGAAAGAGTCCAACTAAGGGTATAAATAGGTATACTTTAGGTCCATTATGAAAATCTTAAAATCACAACAGCAGCTAGTTGTATTGCAAAATCAAAGTATTCTACAAAAGCATGATCTATTCAATTTTAGATATAGCCAATTGTACTCTAACATATATGTCTTCATCTCATTACATCCAACAAAGAAATATGATCTATCAAATGAAATCCAATAAAACGAAAAATGGACAACAATGATTCATTCAGGTATGAGACCAATAAAGAAAAGAAAAGGCACACTCACCTTTCACAGACGATTGTTCTGCCACTGTTTGCAACTACATCAGGAACTGCTGACCGTGAGTGAGATAGGGAAGAATGAGAATCCACTAGTGAGTGCATTCTAACATACGTTTCTTCATCTCATTACATCAAACACAGAAAAATAATTCCATGCAACGAGATCCAAGAAAACAAAAATAGACAGCAATGATGCATTCAGGTATGAAACCAAAAAAAAAAAAAAAAAGCACTCACCTATAACAGAAAGTTGTTTTGCCACTGCTTACAACTACTTCAGGAGCTGTTGACCATGAGTGAGAGAGGGAAGAATGAGAAACTGCTAGTGAGTGCAAATATAGAGCAGCTGAGGCTAATATACTCAACAAAGCAAAGCCAATGGTTGATTTGCATTAACCTTCCACCAAAACTAATAGAAAGTTAATAAGAATTTCGTAAACAACAAAAACAAAAATTTATAAATTTAAAATAAAACAAGCAAGTGATACATATATATATATTTTACTTGCAATAATTTCCCTATACCTTATTATCAAAAAAATTCAAAACTACTTAAGTAAAATTTGGTAGGGTAAGTTTGGGTGACATTGCAATATAGACTTTTGAAGACTTGTACCGCATTGCTTGATGTGGTGTATTTGGCAAGAAAGGAATGTTAGAAGTTTTGAGGGATGTGAACGTTCTACGCTAGAGATTAAGTCTTTTTTCTTGCAAACTCTTCTTGAATGAAGTATGGCTTTGTCTCATTTTTCATGTTTTTCCCTTCTTGTTTTACTTGATCGTTGTAATTTTAGTTCCTAAGTTGTGCCCCCATAGTACATCCCCAATGTACTCAGGTTGGCTTTATTTTTAATAATATTTTACGTTACTTATCAAAAAAAAAAAAACTTTTGCATTAACTATATTCCCCACACTTTGTGGGTAAACCATTTTGGAATTTCACTTCCAGGAATCACAATATTAAAGTAACCATAGGGACCAAATATTATAGATTGCTTGTGGATTTCCTGAAACCTAGAAACCATGATGTTCAGAATTGACACACACACACACACACACACACACACACACATATATATATATATATATATAGAGAGAGAGAGAGAGAGAGAGAGCTGATGCATTGTTTTCGGTTTTTTTTTTTTTTTATAAGTAAAAATGGAATGTGAGAGACTTGATGAACTGTTAATAGCATTCTCAGCACATTAAACACCATGTCACTCAGACCAGCCAATTTGAAGCAATTGAATAAGTAAAGATATGGTTTTAATCCATGTGAAAATGTGTCCAATGAAATAAAACCATCTGCTTCAACCCAATCAGATGTTGATGGTAATTGTGGCAATGAACAAAGTCTTGTGCAATTGTGTAAATAAATTTCCAACAATTTAGATCTTTGCACAATACTTTCAGGAAGGCAACTAAAGTGATTTTCACATGTAATGGGTTTTCTGATCATATAACACACTATTAAATGGATACTCTGTCTTTTGATGAGATATTGATGGTTCTTTGATAGCTCAACCTGAAGCAATAGGGAATTCAAGAACAGATTCATATAAAAGCAACTTATTTTTGACAAAATTCACTTGCAAAATATCCTAAGAACATCCTCAAATATGCAAAACTTGTCATGTACAAGAGACATTGGTCCTTCTCACAACTTATAAAGTGGTAGACGCAGCACAAATAGAAACCCGGAGAAACAACAAACAAGAGTACCACTTCCCAATATGGCCATTCAGAAATTACCAGTTCAATGATTGTTTAAGATCTTTGATCTTCTGTTGAGTCATCTCCCCCCTGAAGAAATCCAAAACCTCTTCACTTAGAAGCTGAAAGAAACCAGACTATGTTATTAACATATTCCACAACCAAATTAAATGAACAAGAATAGAACAAAAAAATTACTTACAGAGTCTGTTAGCAAGGGCTCATTCTTAGGAATCACACCAAATCATATCTATCGTTAAAAGCAGAGAGTAAAAGGTTGTCACTAACTCTTTACATTTTACACCTCTTTTAGGGTTCCACAGGTTGCATAGAGTTGTTTTCATGGTTTTCCCAATAAATCTCTCATAAGTGAAAAGCTTGGCCAGCAAACTAAATTAACTCTTCTCTTTCAGTGCTTTGGGTTTTGTCTCCAATAGTATAGCAGTCCCTTCCACCTCCAATACCCTAAAAGTTCTCTACATATCCACTAGGTTGTCTTCCAAATCCTTATCATCCCCCCACCACTGTCACACTCCACTAGCTTCCGTTTGAGAAGGGAATAAAAAACACTTGGCCAATCCAAGAGACTTTCAATCTTCATTTACAGTGATTACTTCCTCCCCCTATCCATGATTTGAAATTTTAGTTCCATTGAAGGATTCAATTCATTAAGTCGTTTAGTAGCCCACTCTCCCAACCTCAAGCATCCATATTTTCTACAAGCATCAAAGACTTTTGTCAACATTGGAACAGTGAGTTCAAAAGGCATCCTCTTAATGAATTTCTCCAGCTCATTTATGTGCCCATACCGAATATAGAGTTCAATCATACACTCATAGTGCTCCAACCGAGGCATGACATAGTACTTATTGCTCATTGAATAAAAATACTGTGTTCCCAACTCAACTAGTCCTTCATATATACAAGCAAGCAAAATACCTTGAAATGTGACATAATCTGCTTTTACACCTTCCTCCTCCATCAACCCAAACAATTCAAGTATTACCCTACCTTTTCGATTGTGAGAACATCCAAAAATTATGGAGTTCCAAAGAATCACATCCCGTGACGCTGACTCCAAAAAAACTATGAGAGCATACTCAAGACAACGACATTTTAAGTACATGTCTACTAAAGCTCCTTTGATCACAACATCCATCTCATAACCATTTCTAATCATAAATCCATGAATTTGTTTGCCATGCTCAAGAGAAAAAGTATTTGCACAAGCAGCCAAAAGGGTTCCAAACGTGAACTTACTTGGTCTTGTCTCCCATTGCATCTCTGAAAATATTGTCATTGCTTGTTCACTAAGGCCATGACGAGCATAGCTAGTCAATAAAGCATTCCAAGAAACACTATCCCTCCATTGACTTATTATTAGGTAAAACCAAACTCTGGCACTTCTTAAGTTACCACATTTACCATACATGTCAAGAAGGGCATTGCCAACAACGAGATTGGAAAGGAAACCATTTCGGTATATAAAACCATGGACCTGTTTCCCCATTTCAACATCTAAAAGCCCAGCACACACATTTAGTATTAACCCAATTGTGACATAGTCAATATCCTTAGTTGCATTGCGCATAAAAAATACCAAGTCAAGAGCCTCTTCCCATTGGAGGGAACGGGTATACCCCGCCAACATTGCATTCCAAGATATCACATTGCGTTCAGGCATCTGATCAAAAAGCTCCCTTGCCTCCCTAGTTTTCCCACTAATAGCATACCCTGATACAATTGAAGTCCAAGAAATTAAATCTTTTGAACTTAGCTGTTCAAACACCCTGTGAGCATTCTCTAATTTCCCACACTTGATATACATATCCATGAGAGGACTTGAAACAACCTCATCATCTTCAAGACCCATTTTAATTGCAACTCCATGAATTTGCTTCCCCTCCTTTAGTGCAGATATACTTGAGCAAGCAATAAGTGCATTAGAGAATGTAAAGTTGAAGGGCCTAACAGCAGTCTGGAACATCTTAAAAAACATAAAGACTGCCTTTGTTCCATCATCCATCTCAAGATACCGCCTCACAATCACATTCCAAGAAACAGCAGTTGGATTTTTAATCTCATCAAACATTCTTTGCCCATCTTTGATAACTTGGCATTTGCCATATACATCAACAAGTGAACTCTCCAAAATTACATTCCCAACAAACCCATATTTCACAATAAGCCCATGAACCTGTCTCGAAAGACAAAGTGCCAACATTGCACCACAAGACCCAAGAACACTAGCAAAAGTAACCTCACTCGCATAAACTCCTGATCTATTCATGTCCGAAAACAATGACAAGGCTTTCTCAGGATACCCACCTTGTGAATACGACGTAATCATCACATTCCAAGACCCCCCATCTCTTTGAGGCATTTCCTCAAACAGCTCCCTTGCATCAACTAAACATCCACATTACCATAAGTCTCAATCGCCCGGTTTAGGAGAAACATTGGCGGTGTAGGGGAGAAGGTGACCAGATGGGACTCGACCTTCCGAGCTTCAACAATGGCATGATTAGAAGCACAAATTGGAAGAGAGTGGCATAAAGGGAATAAGGGAAAAGTACTGGAGCAGCAAAGAGAATGGAGACAGCTTTTTGGAGACGACCCGCTTTGAGATGAGTGAAGATGGTGTGGTTAAGGCTTTGGTGCTAGTAGGTTGAGTTTGGGGCTTGTGGGTTCGGCTGTAAAGAATGTGGTTGAGTATAGAGGCGGCACTCACACCCATGTAACAGCTGAGAGAAGAAGAAGAAAGAAGAATTGGCTGAAAATTCAAATACTAAATCATTATATAGTGGGTTTGCGTGATCCGGTTAATAAGTACCCTTTAAGAGTTTGCTCAGATAAGGGTTTACACCACCTGTGTAATCAAACAAAATTTCAACAGCTTTACAGACATATAAGTACAAGTAAAAGACATAAACAAGCATGCTGCTCGTGTTTATATACAAGGATCTAGAAAAACAAAAATCATAATGTGGTCAACAACTTCATTTTAACCACTAGATAATCCTTTCACACAAAAACCAAAATTTTGCTTTTCATCTCTTTGTGGGTGCATCTCGCACAAATTATCTAGAAACACCTTAACCTAAACCACATTTCCATGTTCACGAGAAAAAATTGGCCATGTAAGTAGTAATAAACTAATTAAAATCCAAAGCATTGCTTTTTTTCTCTAATTCTTTTTCCTTAAACAATATAAATATGAAAAATCAATAACCCACGAAATTATCAAGAAAACAAAGGAATCAAGAACAAGACAGAGATATTAGTCAAATGTTTTTGTTGCTCACACTGTTTCACAATACAGAAAAACTAGACAAAACTCAAACACATGTAAAATAACACTAAAATAATTTTTATGAGCTACTAAATCATTGAGGGATGAAAGAATGTCTAATCTTTGACCATGGATAAGGTGCTTATCATAACGAATGCTATCTTTAACTTTTCTCAACAACTAAATGAAACCCAAATGCAAGTATGAAAAGAAAAAAATATTTGTGCAAGTGACCATAACCACCAAAAAATATAGCTAATAATAGGGAAAATCTAATAGAAAAGGCCAATAGAAGATGATAGAACTCTATAAAAGAAAACAAACAAGTATGCACATAGCCTACAGAAATATGAAAATCTAATAAACAAATGAAGTTACATTATTAGAGGACTAAGTCTCAAAATCAAACAAAATGAGGAAAAAAACCCCACATAACAAAATAAGGAAAGCAATGGCAATAGGCAATCACCTAGCTTTTCTCATGCAACCTGCTTTGAGACTTGAATAGGGTTGATCGGTTGAGAGGTTGAAGTCTGAAAGAAGAGGCAAAAATAGCTGAGATGTTGTCCACCAGCCTTTAAGCTAACTTTTCATTAACACATGCTAAAGAAACAATCTGTACAGCTTCTTGGTTGGAAATAACTTCCCATAGCTGAAAAGAAAACAAATGAGCATCACATACAGCGTAAAGTAGCTATGTTATTCATAAGGCTAGATAAATATGCTCAAACTTATGCCATCACCATTATGATAGACTTCTCAAAACATGTTTACCTTATACTATGCAATAAAATTTTAAAATCATCACAGAAAATGTTTTTGTTATTTATATTCATTCCACAATTTCTTTACACTAGATGATATTGTCTTACGGGATAGTGATTTCATTTTTTTTTTTTTTGATAAGTAAGAATGATATATATACGAATGACTACTCTGTGCAAGAAAAACATAGAGCAGACACAGGAAGTACAAGAAGAAACAAAAAAAGAAACCAAGACAACATATTAATTACATAGGAGAAAGAGAGCTAAGAAAATAAGGGAGGGAATCACTAGACGTGAGTCCCCAAGCCCGAGACCAATCAAAGAGAGTCCCACTAAAAGAAGCAAGCATCTGATCACTAGAGCTATCCAGGTCCTCAAAAGTCCTCTAATTCCGTTCCTTCCAAATGCACCAAAGGATGCATAACGGAACTAAGTTCCAAATTTGAGACGAATGCTTCCCCAACCAATTCCACCATCCAAAAAGCAAATTTGGGATCGATCTAGGAATAACCCAAGACAAGCCAAAAGTAATAAAGGCAAAGCTCCACAACCAATGAGCCATCTCTAGAGCTCTATATCTGACAACTCAATATTTTGTCATTCTAAAATACCTACTCACAATAAGAATGGAAATTATAATGAGTTGTGAATAAGAGGGGGGAAAAAAGCAAGCCATTGTGTGCTTAAGAGAAAGTTGGAAGGTCCTAGCTAGAAGAGAGGAAAAGAGAGAGTTGGAACCATCATCAAGAAAATGCATACCCCATATGTAGCCAATATGCCAATTTATCTCTACTAGTTATGTTCCTCTATGTCACATCTGGCACAGAAATAACCCCAAATTCCTTCAGGCAGTAGTCACCCAAGGCTCTTGATAGTGCCTGAAGAACTCAATATCAGCTCATTCTTCTTCGCTTCCTTTGATAATTTTTCAGCAATTTCCCTTCCAAAGTCATTCTTATAATTTCACTTTTTCTTGATTGGTACACTTCTTGTGAATCCATCAAGAAACGTGGGAAAATCACCATCACCTCTACAGCCCAATCTTACCACCCACAATTACATCAGCTGCTTGATAATCACTTTGTTAATTATTTGAAATTTTATCTACATACAATATATCCCAGAACTTGTAAATTTAAGATTATAAGGTCAGATTCTTTTCATTTTATCTCTCAGCTAAACCAAAATTTATTGTTTCAATAGAACTCATATATTTACACACTACGCAAATTTTCACTGCAACAACACACATGGGATGGAGGGACAATGTTATAATTAGAGGTAAAGCAAGCACCACAATAGAAAGCCAAAGAAGTATAGTATAGAGATATCTAGCCATAGCTTTATTTTTAGCTTTTGACCTCCTCTCAGTCTATTAGTTTAAATTGGGAGAGAAAAAGTCCTAGGATCTGGTGAGTAAAGAAGAATAAGAAGTGCAATGGTTTAAGGCGTGAGGGAATCTGTTTATTTGGGTAGTGGCATTCGAACTTATCACCTCAAATCATGAGTGAGAGAGAGAGAGAGAAGATACAGAGAGTGAAGGGAAAAGGGTAAGCAAAACCCAAGGAAAGTGTCTCCTAATGCAGGCCCAAGGCAGAACTCCTTTAGCATTGGTGTCCCCGCTTGGGGTTGTTAGCTATTTTGCCTATTTATTTGCCTTGGGAGGTTTCAGAAATTAATGCAACTCATTCTTAATCTTTGCAGCTTATTATGAGAGACTCATTTCAGGATATGGAGGACAGCGAACCTAAGGCATTGAAGTTCATTCAGCAGAATGATACTGAGATGCAGGGGATAGATGAACTCAGTTCAGTGGCATGTGAAATAGTCAGATTGATTTAAACAGCAACAGTTCCAATTTTTGGGGTTGTTTCAGCCGGTCTCATCAATGGATGGAATGTAAAAATCGCTGAAATGACAGGATTACAAGCTAGTGATGCTATGGGGAAGTCCCTGGCCAATGAAGTGGTATATGAGGACTCACGTAGAACGGTTGAAAATCTTCCATTTAGAGCTTTGCAAGGTAAATCTTTTTTACGTTAACAATGACATTCATTGAATTTGAGTTTACTATCTAACTCAAATATCATTGTAAACTACGTTGCATTTCATAACATCTGTATGACACAAATAGCTTCCTGATCCAACTTCTATGACTTGTGTTGGAATTCAATGCCTGCAAAACCTCCTCATTAAATCAACTCCACAGTTGCACATTTTAAGTACACGGTGTGGTAAATTTGAATAAATTTGTCCATTCTATAGTGACTTGAGCCATCTTTTTTCTCAAATTATTGGTTCACACTCCTTTGAACCCTTTACATTGCTTTAAGTGCCAAAGAAGCACTACCAAATGACTCTTATAATTGTGGCAATTCTAATTCTTCATTGCCATGCCTAAGCCATCCAAAGAAACTTCCTCTGACTTTATTTTTTAAATTCTGTTTATTGAATGCTTTGGGTCACAGAAGAAACTTTTTTTTTTTTTTTGGTGAACTATGAGTATCACTTTGAATTGTATTACCGTACAAAGTTGTACAAACTACAAAGTTATTCAGGCTAAATATTTGCAGAGATATGAGGGGCGCCTTTCAGACATTATCAGAAATTGGTGTTCTTTATCAAAAGTGTCTAATTAACTAAAACTATAAATCTATAATTGATGGTGAAAGTGGTGTTCTTATATCAAATCTAATCTCAACTCAAACAAAACAACAATGGCATAAACCCACAAAGTTTAGAGAAATAATATAAACCCATATCAGCGTTAATCCTATGTATGTAGAGAGAGAGAGAACCTGAAGATTGTGGGTGGCGCCGCCGAGTTGGATTGGAAGGGAAGAAGTGCCGCCGAGTTGAGGTTGCGGGTGTGCCGCCGAGTTGGATTGAAAATTTGTAATTCTGTTTCTTCTCTTGTGGGTATGGTTTTGTTTTAGCAGCAGCTGTCAGGTTCTTTATTTATTTATTGGAAGAGAAGAAGCTAGAGAGGCAGAGTGTGGAGCCGTGAGATACAGCGTCAAGCCGTAAAACGCACGAGAGAAAAGCGTGCGTTGATGGTCTGATGTGTTATTTATTTATTTATTTATTAATCTTTTCTATTATTATGAGGTTTTCATATTTAAATTTATCATTTTTTTTAGTTCAAAAATAAACTTATACTATATATTTGAGTAGAGACAAAACTAAAAGGTAATTCGATAAAAATATAATTTTAACTCCCACTAAAACATGACCTAGAAAATAAAGTCATTTTTACTATTGATTTTGTGAGTTCTAGTTAGTTCAACTAGTAAAGTCTCTGATAGTTGAATAAAAAATCTGGGGTTCAATCACCGTCTAGCCATAAGTTAAAACTCTCTTTCAAAAAAAAAAATTTCTATTGATTTTTAAATTGTTTTATCCACCTATAAATTATAAAATTAAAAAAAAATTTCTACAAAATAGAACTAAAAAAAAAACCTAGTATTCTTAAAAGAAAAATAATGGGTTAATCTCATTGAAAAATGAGTATAAATTAAAAGGGGTTTAAAACCTATTTTGTGTAACCAAAAGTTAGATCCTTTTAGACATATATTGCTGTAAATTTTTTTAAAACCTTCTCTTCTATTTTATGTGTGTTAAACAAATATTTAGTATTTTAAAAAAAAATGGGTATTATCAACCCAAAAAAAAAAAAAGTAGGATTGTGTGTGTTAAAATTATTTAGTATACTAAAAAAAAAAAAAAGATTAATACCACGTTGGAATATAAATGTGATTTAAAAAGTTTAAAATATATAATATATTATATATTATAATATTATATATTATATTATATTATATTATATATGATACATTAGTGGCATGGGAAAAAAAATCCCTGGCCAAAGAACAATCTGGACAGAGTTGTTTGTTTGCTTCACGTGGCCCCGTGGGCTTGTAACTGAGCAGGAGAAACAAAAGAGAAGTAACAAGCTTTTCCTGCTTGTTTTCTCTCTTTTTTGAAAAAACGGGTTTTGTGTGAGCTGGGTTGAAAAATACCTGAGCTCCACCCAAAAAGTTTCCTTTCAGTTCTTTCTTACTAAACAACACATAAACCCGTTTTCTTTTGATTATTTTCTATCCGCTCTATTTTAACTCTAGCCAAGCACACCCTAACTTCGATATTATGCCAGTTCATAATAATTAATATATCTATTTCCTACTTTTCTTCTTTAATAAATACGCCGTTATTCAGCTTCAGCAAGAACAATGAGGCTAAGAAAAGACAAGATATATATATATATATATATATATGTACAGAAGTGTTGCACACAGGTGCTAGAAACTTGTATTTTTATTTAATAAAATAACACCTGAAATGAGCATTATAAAAATTAGGATTTTGGTTTTGAGAAATAATCTAGAAGCTCTTTCTAGTCAACAATCAACATCATCTTTCATTATTAAAGTAGAAAAATCATAGTTATAAATTATGTTTTATTCCCGTTCAGCCGACATATTTTATTCTAATCATTAAATCGATACACATCATCCCAATTTTTTTTTTTCATCTATATTTGTATTTTTTACCTTTGTGAATTTTTTATTATAATATCTTCACTTCTATTCTATTCTCTCTCTCACACATGGACAAATTAATTGGAAATATATGCTTTAATTTTTATTTTGAAAAAAACAAAAAGCTCATTTCATGCTCTTTCTCCTATAAGACAAATCTCCTGGACTTGGATCTAGAAAATCCAAACTCTTCCGAAAGAAATCATTTATTTCATTTGGAAATGTACTCATAAGCTACAAACAAAATAATTGATTTTCAACTATTCAACTACATCAAGAGTCTATTTAAATACCACTTATTTTGCTAAAAATTGAAAACTTGTTGCTGAAAACACTGTAGCAAAATATTTTTTAATCCGAATAAAATACTGTTCACGCTTTTTTGGTGTTGGCTGGTCCATGAACAATGCTATGGGACCAACCAAAAAACACGCAAACGCAAAAACCGCAACAGACAAACGCACGCCAAATCAATATTGCATGCATTGTACATTGGAAAGAAATGCTTATTCATGGGATAAGAAATTCTCATTGGGCAGGTCATGTATGGCATTGTGTACAACCGCCTGATCTAGCACCTGATCTGGTACAATTTTGCAAACCACAGTCCATTTTTCATTGGTATGATATCTATTGAGTCTTCTCAAGGTCTTCCATGGCTTTTACTTTTCATTTTCACAACCCGGAATATGGTTACCGTGCAATCAGCTTATTTTCCAATATATCACTACCAATCGACATCAATTAGTTCACACTAGCTTATAACCTCATGCATATGCATGAATACACTTAAAAATATACAATAAGGTGCATAATATAATTTCTATATATATAATTTAAATACTATTGATGGTCATTTTTATATTTCATTAAATCTTTATAAATTTTGTAAAGATATTATTAGGTATAAAATGTAAATTGTCCACATATTTTTTAATTATTATGAAATACTTTTTTTACAATTCATTTATTCTAGACTCATTAGTTTTTTTACTTAATAACTCACTTTTTTTTAAAGAAACAAACACACACGCACACAAGGGAGAGGGAAATGGGTTCTAATACAAAGGCACACTACAACTCCACTCAAAAGCCATAACAACTTTTAAGGGAGAGTGGAGTAAGTTATACTACACACAACACACTCTCTTAAGCAATGTGAGACAATTACCCATTCTTTTTTTTTTTGAGAAACAAACACACACACACACACATAAGAGAGAGGGAAAAGAGTTCTAACATAAAGGCACACCACAACTCCACTCAAAAGCCATGCTAACTTTTAAAGGAGGGTGGAACAAGTTATACTACACACAACACACTCTCTTAAGCAATGTGAGACAATTACCCATTCTTTTTTTTGAGAAACAAACACACACACACACACACATAAGGGAGAGGGAAAAGGGTTCTAACACAAAAGCACATCACAATTTCACTCAAAAGTCATGGTAACTTTTAGGGGAGGGTGGAGCAAGTTATACAACACACAACACACTCTTTTAAATGTGGTCCCACATTTAATTCTAAAATTAAGAAATAAAATTCTTTAAGAATAAAAAATGTAGGACACATGGTAAAAAATTAGAACTCTAATTTGGAATTCTAATTTGAGTTTCTCTCAACTTTACCTATTATTCTCAAATATATATAGGACTTATAAATTTGAATTTCTTTTAGTTATATGATTATGTTTTTTATGGTTTATTATATGGGACTCCTCGTTTTCTATACTAAATTAATTAATTTGGCACAAAAATTTAAAATTTTAGATTAAATAGGATACGCGGCGCAAAATTAATCGATGATTGCAGTCTCTTAGATCCAATATATCTAAAGACCAAAGACTTTCAAACGTGGAAGTTATAGAATTTGGGCTTAAAGGCCCAAGACTTTCAAGCTGACTCCATTATTCAGGTGATAGGCTTAAAGGCCGCTCAATTGCGGGATACCTTAAAAACTTCTTTTCTTTTTTATCTTTTTTGAGAAAAGCCTTAAAAAGTTCTCCAACTGTATATCAAGTTTCAAACATCCAGCTACATTGACAAGAAGCTGAACATGATGCTAGGAATAGACACAAGATTTTTGCAATCACCTAGGTTCAATGAAGAAAGGTTTGTCAAATGTTTAATTGAAGAGGGAAGTTTTGTAATAGAAGTACCATTTAAGTGAAGAGTCCATAAGCTTTCCATATTTTCCATAAATTCTGGAATTCTCTTAATTTTTGAACAACCCAAAAGAATAAAATTCTCAAGAGACTCCATTTCAATCTTGCTTGGAAGGCAATTAAGGTTTTTGCAACCTTTTAGATTAAGAAGAGTGAGCTTTTTATGAACTACAATAGATGGGTGAACCTCAAATAGATTTAGACAACCTTCAACCATCAATTTCTCAAGATTAGGGACTCCACTGAAATCAAGGGTCGCAATGAGGTTTAAGAAATTGTTCAATTTGATGGACTTCAAGTTGTCAAAATGCTGGTAGAAGCCAAAAAGAAAAATATTAATAATTTAATTAATTAATTAATAAGAGAAAGGTAGATTAGGTTCCACAAACTTTAAGAATCTTTTAGTTTTTTTTTTTTTTTTTATGAAAAAAAATTGTATTGGAGTACTTAAATAACAATCTTATGGTCATACCTTTATTCCTTCCCAAAGTAATTCAATTTTGTTGTGATACATGAAGTTTAATATATTTGATTAAACAATCTGGTTTAAGGGGTTTAAATGAACAAATACTTTATGTCTTATAAACAGATGCTCTTCTCTTATTGTTATGATAACTCTACTACCTTGACCAAACTAGTTTGGCTCCCCAGCTAACTTTTCTAACAGTTTGAGTTGATTTATGTCTTATCAACAAATGCTCTTCTCTTGTTATTATAATAACTCTACCACCTTGACCAAACTAATTTGACTCCCCAGCTAACTTTTCTAACTGTTTGAATTGATTTACATCATCAAGAACAAGAAGAATCCTTTTATGACATAACCTATTCTTGATCATAAGAACTCCATCATCAACATCTCTTATATTCATTTTCCTCCATCAAAATATCAAAAATAAGTTTTTATTGTAATGGAAGTAAACCAAATTTATCATATACTTCTCTAATATTAGTGATAAAACAACCTCCTTCAAATTCGCTAAAAACTTTCCAATAAACTACTTTAGCAAGAGTTGTCTTACCAATCCCTCCCATCCCCCAAACCCCAATAATGTGAACATCATTTGATCCTATAGCCAAAAGCGACATCAATTCCTTCACTTGAGAATCTACTCTCACTATGCCTTTGGTATCTCTTTGAAATGCATAACTTAATTTATGCGATATCATTTTCACAAAATCATGGATAAATTCTGACTCATGCCTACAAATAAAAAAGACAGTTAAGCATTGTGACCATTCAATATATTCTCATCCTATAAGTAAATGCAATAATTTCTTCAAGAGAATAATTTTTAATTCAATATCAGAGCATTAGTATTGGTGGTGCTAAAATGCCATATTGTTTTTTTTAGCACCACCAATACTAAAAAGCATGCTGCAATAGTGGAGGGAAAGCTAAGATGGTAAAAAAAGTTTTATTAAAAGTTATATTATTTTATTGTGTTCGTGGTGGTGGTGATTGTTGTTTATTGTAGTGTGTGTATATATATATATATAATTTTATTATATTGTTTGTATTATTTTATTGTGTTGAATGCTAAAATAAAACCACTAATATTAGATGTTTTATAAAGTGAAGTGATAAATTAGATAAAAATAACTTTTTATAATGCCAATTACTAAATTTTTGGCACCACCAATGTTGATGCTCTCACTGATAACAGATAAACGAGAAACTGTTAGAGTCGTGAATATATATATATATATATATTATATATATATATATATATATATATATATATATATATATATATTATGTCCTTTGTCTTTACAAGCTAAGGCCAGTTGTGGCCATGTGCGGAAAATACAGATAAAGGCCAGCTGAGGCCATGATATTACAAAAATAAAAATATGCTAGAGCCATCTGATTACAATGCTAAGGGTTGTAAAGAGGAGGCAAAGCTGAGAAATTAAACTCTTGGCTGGAAGAGGAGGGAATTTTGGAGTTGCTGAAGTTGCTCCTAAAATTGGACCTGCTTCAGAATGGAGAAATGGCTTCTTTATATAGGCTGGAAGGAGCCTTGGATGCTGGCTGAAGACTGCTGAAATTACGGAGAGTAAATTGCTTTTACTGAGGTAAAAGCTGTTTCCACCGAAAGCAATAGTATTTCAGAATGATTGTGTCGATGAACAGTAACTTTTACTGTTCCGATGAATAGTGCTTTGTCTCCTTGCTTTTCCGGATTTGGTCACTGTTGAAATAGTAACCTGTCGGGGAATCTGCTGGGTGCTGGTACTGTTCATGATGCGGGTACTGTTCATATCAGTGGCTGGTGCTGATTTTGAATAGTAACCGGACTGGGATCTTTATCCTGAGTTGCTGGGTCAGGATGCTTTAGTCAGTATCAGGAGCATCTGATGGATATCCATCATAAGGATCCCATGGGGAATCGCTATCACAATCGTGCTCGTGATATCTGGCATAGTGGTTGCAGAGTCCACAGTAGAGAAGTGGTTCATGGACAGGCTTTTTCCCTGTAAGAAACTCTTTGGGACTATCAAGACCAAGCTTTTAAAGATTCCTAATAGCAGAGTCATATGGTCATCTTCCAAAAACATAGATCCTGTCTGTAGAGCCTATGAAATGGTAATCTTTCCATAGTTCCTGGCTGATATCAATAATTTGGTTGTTGAAGTAATTTCTCCAGCGCTCTGCTAGAGCCTTAGGGTATTTGTATGAAATGTATGTGTCTCCTTCATACCATGGGCCCTGATAAGTAAAACCATTGATGAGGACGAGATGCTTTGAGGGATGAACTTCCATCCAATTTTCTCTATCCCATTTTGGTAAAGTACTCCAACATCTGATAGAAACAAAAGGGCTGTTGATCTGCTTAATAGCATTTTGGATAATCTAGGGTAGTTGGCTGATTTGATCATGACTTGTTAGCTTGATAAGTCTGATGAAACCTGATTCAAACATTTGTGAGAGCCAAGCAGGATCTCTTTCATCTTCGTCTGTTCCATCTTCATAGTTGACCAAAAGTCCTGAAAAGGGATGTCTATTTTCATATACTCTGGAGCTGCTTCCAAAGTATTCTTCCCATGCGGCTGGCACTAGGATGTTATCCATATCATCTGAATCATCTGGATTAGGAATAGTGGTTGTGACTAGCATTTTGAAATGCTCGTACCAAAGATTCAGACTTTCGTTCATAGCCTTGCTTCTCAGAATACGAGTTTGTAAATCTGAAGGCAAGTTGGCAGTAGCACTTCTCAGGGTAGTTGGAGTGAAACCACTTACCCCCTTTTGGTGTTAGAGCCAAGTTTGGCCCGGTCGGAGTTGTAAGTTACTGTTTATCATTCAATCAAGTTGGTCGGCACTGCCGCCATAGTTATCCAGATTATTTTGGCATTATAATTATTTTGAATTATTTTATGGATATATCTCCCATACCCCATATTTTGTTTTACATCTATTTCATGATAACTCTTCCATTCCCATTTATTTATTTCTTTGTCTACTATTATTTCATCATTTTCTATTACATCTGCAAATGGTAGGCTGAGCCTCCTTCTAACCATTCTATTTGTTATTCTATGATTATTTGTTCAGATTAACCTTTGCTTCCCTGTTATCCCGATTCTTCCTATTTTTGTGTTTAGCCCTAAAATTTGTTGCAGATTTATACCGGTGAGTTTTGTTACCAAAGTCTGTGTGGATCTCCAAGCTTTAAAGAGGCCGAAAATCTTCCTAGGTTTGGTTTGGTCAGCCCGTGTGAAGCCGAGAGAAGGCGTGTTAGGGTGGTCCCCATTATTGGAGGAGAGTCCGGCAGGTAGGAGTTCACAGATCAGGTGCTTATCCCACTGTTGTATACTTTTGTTTCAGATCTAAAGGTTAGATCCAGAAGTTTGAGGATAAAGGAGACTAGGTTGTGATCGTTGATTTAAACTTGTAACCCTAGAATCATGAATAGGTTGTTTAGAAGTTCCTCTTCTACCAGCAGTAGATGTTCCCAACCTACATCCATTCCAGATATCCCAGCAGACATAGGAGTACTTAATTCGGAGTCTTATGAGCTATCCGATCTAGATCTAGACATAGGAGATTGGAATATCCCAAAAGTTGCCACCAGCCAATTCTATAAGTCTTCATGGCCTTTGAGCAGAGCGTTCAAAACAGACTACCATGTTAAGACCATAGAACAAGTCTATGGAATAAACAAGGAGTACGAAACGTGCTACTTGTTATCCCCTTCAGCTATCCAGAAGCATAAAGACAAAGGACATAACTTCCTACACATAGGATTAGTCCAAGTTGGAGTGAGGCCATGACAGCTAATAGCTTGGTTCAGATAGGGACTTTGTATTGAGGTAGTCCTTTCAAACGGAAAATAATTAGTTGAAAGACATTCATGTTTAAATATACGTACAACTAGTGTGATTGTTTTTGGAAGCGAAAAGGTCAATGGTAGTCTTTACTTTTTAGGATTAACAGAAGGCATTGTGTGAATTATAATATTGTTTCTTGTTTGAGTATAATAGGCTAACAACACTATTTAGTTTGTGAGTTTCGTTTATAAGAGCAAATTATGCGATTGTAATATGTATTATTAATAATGGATTTTAGTCAGTGTTACCAAGGATTTGTATACATAGAGATTTTTGAGTTACATTTAGTATCATAGCCTTGTGTGAATATTCTAGTATATTATTTGTATGAATACACCTTTCTTTTCTTTTTCTTTTTTTCTCTAGAAACAAACACATACACAAAGGTACACCACTACTCCACTCAAAAGCCATGATAACTTTTAAGTAAGGGTGGGACAAACTACTCTCAAAAGAATATGAATACACTTATTCTATTGTCTATATACACCAAAATAGTATTCAAACTCAAAATTTTTATCCAAATCTATTCTTTGGTATAAACTTAAGCTTAAACTTAGCTTGATTGATAAATAAATAAACATATATAAATTTTTCTCCAATTAATTCCAAACTAAATAAATAAACATAAACAACTGTGTTTTTGTTTATGGTCCTACATATTAAGGTTAAATGAGTTGCTTCCATTGGCTTGTATTATTATATTATGTTTGCATGTCAATTTGTCAAAGGGTTGGGTCACCACTTAGGCTAGGCCAATTAGGCCCCCTAAAGGCCCTATAAGAGAAATGCCTCAAATTGTTTGATACTTATATAGTTTTACTGAAAAAATAATTATATATATATATATATATTTGTAGTGTACCCAAGATAGGGTTGTTGGACTGAACCTCTATTTGGGCTCACAATTTATTTATTGTATGGGCTTTTGGATTTCCTACAATGGGTGGTCCTATGTTCGGCAACCCTAATACCCTTGTTCCCTATGCTCTTAGAATTGCTCTCCCCATTTTTCCGGGTTGATCACCCTTTTTCTCTCTCTTTTCCCTCCCAAATTTCCAACCCCATTCTGATATTCCTATCTCTTATTTATAGCCTTAGGTTAGTGGAAGAGTTATGATTGTTCTCATGGCGAGTGGGAGGAGAGGTCCAATACTATTATCTTTAAGTGGGTGTTTAGTTGGGAGTGAGAGGTGGTGAGAGTGGCATTGGTTCCACCGCTAGATGAACTACCTAGTAGCGATACTCCCTAGGTTTCATCGAGCGTACCAAGAATCATCCCCTCGGGAAATTGCATTCCTCGAACAAGCGGGATATTATCTCTGCAGTTGATATTACAACTAGTTTCATAGCGTTTTCCGGCTGAGTTGGGTGTCGAGGATCACTCGAACCATGTTCGTGGACCCGATAGAGTATGTGTTCGTGCATGATACCTCAGGACTTGAGGCTCAACGAATTTTGGGCCTTGTACACGTGGCATTATTATGATGGGTTTCACGTGTATTGGGCTTTCAGAGGAATAACGTCCCGTACAATAGCCCCCCCTTGATTCATACCCTGCTCCCGGGCACGAGTCAAGGATGAGAGTCAAGTGCTACCTGAGACACTAAACGGACAGGCACAGGATGGCTTAAAAGATTTAATGTGTTCTTGAAAAGGCGTGTGGTATGTGATTGCTGACTTAGCTGTCATCATTGCCTGACGGTTCGTGTGGTAGTTGACATGGGGATCCGCAGGATTTCCTGCTCTTCATTTATTAAGCCACATTTATCTCTCCCCATTTGGTTCTTATAAATAAGTCACTCAGAATCCTCCTTTCACTTTTACGACCTTTATTCTTCGAATTTCCCTTCTGCCGAGCATTCATCTTGTGTTAATCCATCAGGCCAGAATACCCTTCTCTTAGAGCCCAAAGTAAGTGTTCTACCTCTATCTTTTATTTCAATTTCTTTCTTTAATCTAGGAGTTTAGGATGGGTTATGCTCACCTTCTGAATACTGAGGCTTCCTTAGCCACCTTTAGACAAACGTTCAACATCCCTAAGGATGTGGATGTGGAGTACTGCCATGAGAGCGAATTTGCTCTCTATAGGGGTTCTAACACCGCTTTTTTCCCTTTAATGTCAATCTTAGAGGGTGGGGATAGGTTCCCTATGGATGCTTTCTTACTCGATACCCTTAGGTTTTACGGTTTGTGTCCGGACCAACTCCCTCCTAATTTTTACTGGGTAGTTAGTTGCGTCAATAGGTTGAACCATATATAAAGTTTGAGATTGAGCCATCATGATATAAATTATATGTACAGTTTTTGTGGGAGTAAAGAGACCAATTATTATTTGAAGGTCAAAGATACGTGGGTATGGCTGATTTCATGCCTGCCTGATTCTAACAAGAATTCTGCCGGAGATTTTGTCCGGGTGTGCGGTAACTGGTTTACCGATGACATCATTTGCCCCCTCTCGCAGCGCGAAGTTGGTTCGTATCGATCACTAACTCGTTATTTCCCTTTTCTTTGTGTTTTATCTGGATACTGACCCACCGTATTTCTTTGCGGCAGACAATAAAGCATTTACCTAGGATCTTAGAGTGATGAATGTAAGAGACCTATACTTTGTGCTTAGGTTTGAGATATTCGTCCACAGTGACTGGCAGCTCCGGGCATCGCACCTCATACTCGACTGCACCCCTATGTACAGGACTTGGTAGTCCTTCAGTCAAGCCTTTTTGGTTGACAGCCCGTTGCTATCTTATATCGACGTCTGGCACACCAACTTTCTCCCCCCCTCATTGACTACCGGTGAAGCTTGAGACCTTGGTCCTCGCTACACAACTGCTGAAGACCTTGCCCCGATCAGGGACGAGTCAGCCGAATGAGTTTCCTAGGCTCTCAAAGAGCAGTGACACATTCCTGTCGAGGGGAACGAAGCCCAAGTCCAAGTAGCCGAAGGAGAAGCAGCTACGCCAATCAGTATTTCGGGCGCAAAATCCAGCCAAGCGGAGAAAATGGTGAATAAGAGAACGATGACCCTTATTCGGTTCTTGCCTGGGGCCAGCCCTGTGGCTCAACCTCAATCCCCCTAAGGAAAGGGGTAGGCTTTTCCCGTTGGTGAAACCAAAAAGAGGAAGCGAGTTGCTGAGAAAAATACTCCCGTCTCGAGTGATGTCCTACTGAAAACCCTGCCCCACACAAAAAACGGGCCTAGGATCCAGGAGGCGCAGGGTGTTACTCAACTAGGGGCCCAAGTTGGGAACAATGTGGCATCCTCTTCCTAGCCCGAGGTCGGTTGGCAGGCCGCCTTTCGTGGGCGATAAGCCTTTGCCGGCAACCGCCAGCATTCGGCTATGGGATAAGGGCGAAAGGGGGCAGATAGCTTAAAGTCTAGCGCAAGGCCTTCTTCTGCTAGAGGATGCTAACTTTTTCTCGGACGGTGACGACGAGTCGTTAGCTCGACGGTTGCAGTGGCACACCATCGTGGTAACTTCCTGTCTCCACTTTTTTATTTATTTTATTTATTTTTATTTTTTTACGCATTGCGATATGCAAGTGTCTTTTTGGCCTTATTGCTTTATTATCGTTGTGTCCTCAGGCTGAACAGCTGACTTGTGTCATGGATGGAAGACTAAAAAAGGCGGCTGAGGTCATTGAGTGGGAGAAGGCACTTAAGGCTGTTGCTGAGGTCACAACCAAAGAGAAGGAGGAAGTTGCCGTCGCTTCTGAAAGAAAAGCAATAGACGCTGAGAAAGCTCGAATGGTGGCAGAAAAGAAATTGACAGACTTGGTGACTAAACTGGGGGAGACCAAGCTTAAACTGGCGAAGGCAGACAGTTTAAATTTGGCTCAAGCCAATCAGATTGCCGGCATGAAGGATGCTCTTGAGGCTTGTGAGGATAAATGGTACAACACAGGTTTCTCGGTGGCAGAAAATGCTATGGAGCCTATTATCCTCCAAGCCCAGCAACATGGGTTCGGGGAAGGGTGGTTGGTCTCCCTTCAAGCGATGGGAGTGGCCGAGGATTCTCCCTTTGGAATCCCGAGTAGATTCCCTACCCAGCCCCTCCTCCCCCCGTTTAGAGTTGAGCTGACACCATGGACAAAGAAGATACTTCGAGCATGAGGGATCTAGTACAAGCTATTGATGATCACGTAGAGATGGCTGATCCTGAGGTTACGAGCCATAGTCACGCCAGAGTTAAAGACACTCAGAATCAGGCCCCCGCAACGAGTTAAACAGCTAAGGATGGATTCGGGCAACTTGTTGCTTCGCCTCAACCTACTGATCCTCCCGCATGATAATCTGGTTTTCAATTAAGTTCTTTCGTCATATGTTTGGTTAAGCTTAGGTCGCCGGGCTGTGGAGACGAAAAAAAATTTATTTAACATTTGCCCTGATTGAGTTTGTTTAAATGGAAATTGCGTGCTTTCCCTATTTCTTTTGCCCTTTACTTTTAACTATATTGAGGCTTGATGTTTGCTGCTGAGTTTGCACATTATTATGGTTAATACGTTCATCATACCTTACTTTCTCACTTGTGGTAAATATTTTTTTGCCTTTTGGATAGTTTGGCTTAGGGTTTTCGGTGATAAGGTTGAACCGAGGACACGTTTCAGTCCTTAGAAATGATAGTTTAAGGTTTCCAGATGCTCGGTGATAAGATCGAACTGAGGATAGGTTTTCGCCTTTAGAACTTTGTAAGTTAAGGTTCCTATCTGCTTAGTGATGAAAATCAAACTGAGGACAGATTTCTGCCCTTAGAAAATGATAGTTTAAAGTTTCCACCTACTCGGTGATAAGATTGAACTGAGGATAGATTTCTGTCCTTAGAACTTTGTAAGTTAAGTTAAGGTTTCCATCTGCTCGGTGATGAAAATCGAACCGAGGATAGATTTCAGTCCTTTGCGTAGAATGAGTTGCCTTGGCCTATACAATTCTCTCCGTATTTGTTGACCGGCAATAATCTATTATCAGTAATGGAGTCAAATACACCTGCATGAATAGATATTTTCATATTAATACGTAATATGTGCATCGTAAAATTACATCCAATTTTCACCTCGGAGTACAACTGGTTAGTGATAAAACTTCTTCAAGTTACGAACATTCCATGGTCGGGGAAGCGGTTTTTCCTCCAAATATTCTAAGTAGTATGCTCTTGCACCTGCAATGGCAGTCACTCTGTAGGTCCCTTCCCAAGACGGGGCTAGTTTCCTTGCATTGATGTCTCGGGTATTCCCTACAACCTTACGAAGTACTAGATCTCTTGCGGCAAATTCCCTTTTCCTCACTCTTCTATTGTACCTCCGGGCGAGCTTTTGCTGATACTTTGCTAGCCGAATGGTTGCCGCTTCGCGATGCTCCTCTAATAAGTTCAGCTATTTAAACATCATCTTTTCATTCTTGGCTAGAGCAAATCCTGCGACTCGGGCGCTGCATAGGTTTACTTCGGCGGAGATGACAGCCTTTGCTCTGAAAGTTGAAGGAAATGGTGTCTCTCCGGTTGTTCTCCTCGAAGTTGTTCGGTATGCCCATAGGACGCTTGGCAATTCCTTGACCCATTTACCTTTGGAGCCCTTCAACCTCTTCTTCAATCCTTTAACGATGGCCTTATTGGTGGCTTTAGCTTGGCCATTGCTTTGCGCATATACCGGTGTAGAATACCGGTTCCTGATGCTGAGGTTGCTGCAGAACTCACGGAAAGCTTTGTTGTCAAATTGTAGACCATTATCCGACACGAACGACTTTGGTACCCCAAATCTCGTGATGATGTTTCTCCATACGAACCTCTTGACATCACTATCTCGGATGTTTGCCAGCGTCTTCGCTTCTACCCACTTCGTGAAGTAGTCTACTGCCACTAGTACAAATCTTTGGTTGCCTCTTGCCTGGGGAAATGGTCCGACTATGTCTAGCCCCCACTAGGCGAATGGCCACGGGCTATTTATCGGGTTTAAGTTCTCGGAAGGTTGGTGGATCATCGGGGCATGTATTTGAAATTGCTTGCACCTCCGTGCATATTCGATGGCATCTTTCCGCATCTGAGGCCACAAAAACCCTTGAGTCATTGCTCGGTGAGCCAATGACCGTCCACCCACGTGACTATTGCACACACCCTCATGCAGCTCAACCAGGAGCTCCCCAGTTTGGTTAGGGCATAGACATTGCAAGTATTGTCCTTCAAATGACCTTCGATATAGTTTTTGATTAGCAGACAACCAATACCAAGCAGCGGTCTGTCGTACTCTGGCTGCCTCTTTTTCGTCTTCTGGAGTTCGGTCTTCCGCGAGAAAATCAATGATAGGGTCCATCTAGCACCTCTCGGTTATGGTGACCTGTGCGACTGGTGCCATTGTATTAATACTTAGTTCGGCCACTAACTCCACTCTGATCAATATGGGTACCTCGTCGGCTATCAATGATGCTAGCGTTGCTAAGGAATCGGCATGTCGATTCTGTCCCCTGGCCACCTGTTCCACTCAAACACTTGAAAAATTGCCCATGGTCCATTTTACCAACCGCAAATATTCGATCATCCGAGGATCTTTAGCCTCGAAGCTCCCCTACACCTGATTAACTACTAGGCGAGAATCCGAGTAAACCTCCACCTCCTTAGCTCCCAAATTTGAGACAACTCTTAGTCCGGCGAGTAGAGCCTTATACTCGGCCTCATTATTAAAGGCTCTAAAGCCTAATGTGAACGAGTGTTCTAGCTTTATTCCTTCTGAGGAGATTGCCACAATTCCAGCCCCCGCTCCTGTCGTATTGGATGTGCCGTCCACAAATACCTTTCACAGCTTGACCCCTACGAGGCAAACAATCTTCGTACTTTTCGGCGAAAACTTAGCGATGAAGTTTGCGAGTACTTGTCCCTTCACCGAGTTCCTTGGCTTGTATCCGATGTCAAAAGAGCCTAGCCGAGTCTCCCACTTAGCTATCCTCCCCTTAAAATCAGATCTCCTCAACAATGATTGTAGAGGATATTCAGTCAGATCATGAACGATGTGAGCTTGAAAGTAATGGGGCAACTTTCAGGTGGAATGCACGAGTGCTATCACCAATTTCTCCAGTGGTAAATACCTAGTCTCGGCATCAATGAATGTCTTGCTTATGTAGTAAATGGGCAGCTGTACACCATTATCCTTCAGTAGCACTGCGCTGGCGACATGCTTGGATACCGAGAGGTACATATTCAAATCTTCTCCGGGCTCTGGTGCTATCAACGTTGGTACCCGCCTAAGATAGTCCTTTAGGTCTTGGAAGGTTCTATCACACTCTTCGTCCCACTGGAACCCCTTCCACTTCTTCAAAAGCTGATAAAACAATCGGCACCTGTCAGCGAACTTGGAAATAAATCGGTTCAAGGCAGCCAACATACCAGTTAATTTTTGAATCTCTTTCGGATTGCTCGGTGATTTAAGACGCTTTACGGCTTCAATTTGATCAGGGTTAACTTCGATTCCCTGTTTGGTGATTATATAGCCCAAGAACTTGTCGGACCCTATCTAGAAAGTGCACTTATCAGCATTGAGACGCAGCTGGTGTCGCCGGAGAATCTCAAACACTTCTTTAAGATCGCCAATATGTCGCCCTTCCTGCTTTCTTTTTATTACCATGTCATCAATGTATACCTTGACCATATGCCCAATCTTATCCCTAAACATCCTTGTCATCATTCGTTGATAAGTGGCTCTCATGTTTTTCAATCTGAACGACATCATGGTATAATGATAGTTAGCATCAGGTGTTATGAATGCAGTCTTCTCCTGATCCTCGGCGGATAAGGCAATTTGGTGATAACCCTGGAAAGCATCAAGAAAACTCATCCTCGGGTGCTCGTACGTAGCATCTACCAATTGATCAATTTTTGGCATTGGGAATGGATCCTTCGGGCATGCTCGGTTTAAATCAGTGAAATCAATACAAACCCTCCATTTACCGTTCTTCTTTCTTACTACCACAGTGTTTGCAAGCCATTCTGAAAAGAACATTTCCTTTATGGCTCTTGCTTCCTTTAGCTTCCCAAGCTTCTATCTGACTGTTTCGACGTGCTCTTTAGCCGACCTCCTCGGTCTCTGTTTTTTAGGAGGGCATAAAGGATCCACTACCCCGGGCACCTTGTACGGACTCCAAGCGAACACGTCCACGTTTTGTACAAGGAAAAGCAGCAACTCCACCTTCTCTTCATCCCTCAAGCTTGCCCTTATTAGAAAACTCCTTTCACAATCCGACAGAATCTTCACTATCATCAGATCCTCGACACAGCTGGCCCCCACCTTCTTTTGGGGTTGCTGTAGTTGCTATAAGGGGGTCTTCTTGGTGGACTCCTTTTGCTTGGTCTGTTGGTTGGTTGCGGCCACTAAGCACTATCTAGCCACCTGTTGATTGCCCCTTATCACCGTGATTCCATCCTCGGTGCGAAACTTGACCTTCACATGCAAGGTGGACGGAATAGCCCCCATGTCATGAATCCATGGCCTTCCAAGGATTGCCGTGTATGGCGAGAAAGAGGTGACCACTATGAATGTTACAATTGCCTCCTTACCTCCCATGCTGACTAGGAGTGAAATCTGCCCTTCTGGAATTACCATATGACCATCAAACCCCATCAATGGCGTATCATACTTGGACAAGTCCCCCTTTTTTAGTCTGAGCCCCTTATATAAGTCGAGGTACATTACATCTGTATTACTCCCCTGATCTATCATTATTCTCTTTATTATGAAATCCCTTATACGAGCCGTGACTACCAAGGCATCGTGGTGTGGCTGAGTGGTGCGTTCCATATCATCCATCAAACGCAATGGGTAGCTTAGTGTACCTCAGTTTTTTTTCGGGAGCATGTTCGCCCGTCCCACTGACCGCCTGTACCACGACCAAAATTCCCCTTGTTCTAGGTGCTTGGGCGCTCTTTGGTACTGCATGGATGACTTTTATTATTCCCAAAGGGGGTGGGAGGGGATTTCTGTGCAGGCGACCTGCTTGCCCGGTCTCCTAATTCCTCGTTGCCACCAGAAACTCTTTCAGATGCCTTGCCTTCACCAACTGTTCCAGGTGGTCTTTCAACACTCTGCAATGCTCGGTGGTGTTCCCTTTATCTTTGTGGTAGGTACAATATAAATTTTGATTTCTCCTCGATGGGTCGCCCCCAATCTTGTTCGCCCACTTAAAATATAGCTCATTTTTTGTTCAATCGATAATCCTGTGCACCGGCTCCTTGAAGGTCGCATTAACTTCTCCAATTCTCGGCCTGGCCTCTTGAATCCTCAGATCCTTCTAGAGTCGGGGTAGGAAACCAATATTTCGAGGATGATTTACGATTGGGGCCTTCCCCTTGGTTTGCAACCAATCATCTTCTAATTGCTTATACTCTTCGATGCGCCTCATCACCTGCCTCATATCCTCGGGAGGCTTTCTTGTTAATGATTCCCTCAGTCCGGATTCATCAGGCAACCCCATTCAAAAAGTGCTCGCGGCAATCGTTTCATTGCCCTCGTCGATCTCGTTATACAGCTCCCAATACCGGTTAGCATAATTGCGAAGGATCTCCCCAACCCCCATTTTCATCGACAGTAACGCATCCACGAGCTGTGTAACTTGGTTGCAAGTCATGAATCGCACGCCAAATTCCTGGATCAGTTCTGAAAACTGGGATGGAGCCTTTCCTTAATCCGTTGAACCACCTTAAAGCGGTAGGGCCGTGGCTTGAGGGAAGACCTTACACATTAGTGCGTCATTATGAGTGTGTAAAGACATCATTTGATTGTAGTGGCTCACATGTTCTACTAGGTCTGTCTTTCCAGTGTAAGAATTGAACAGCAGCCGTGTGAATCAGCTCGACATAGGTGCGCTTTCAATATCTCTAAAGAATGGTGATCGAGCAGCTTGGCGTAATGCTTGGCTCATTGCGTCCATGGCCAAATTTTGAGGTTGTCCCTCATCTGTGGAAGTTGAATCACGGTCCGCATACGCCCGCAAACAATCACAGTGTTGATGAGACTTGGATTGATGGGACCCTGCCGCACGGTGGTTCTCTACACTTGCTGACCTTTCTTTTTGTTCGTTGTGGTCCCTTCTTCTATGTTTGCCCCTTGCTTGCAACTCCAAATCCCTCACTGCCCTATGTAGGTGTTCGAATTCCTGATCCCTCTGCTTAAGCTCCTGGTCCCTTTTGTCGAGGCAGCTACGGCCTAAAGCGTCAGACATTGTCCGAAGAGTTTGATATGATCCCTCTCCGAGTTTGGACTCCTCTGCTTCCTCATGTCGTCTGTACTCTTGCCTTTTCTGCCTCCTTTCTCGCCACGTGGACCCCCATGATGACCCTCCAGAGCCACTTTCAGCATGACTTCCAAGCCTACTTCCAGACATTTTCCCGTGCATGCCTAGATAGCACCACAGCTACGTAGGAGATTCCCACAGGTAGCGCCAATTGTAGGGTACCCAAGATAGGGTTGTTGGACTTAACCTCTATTTGGGCTCACAATTTATTTATTGTATGGGCTTTTGGATTTCCTACAACGGGTGGTCCTATGTTGGGCAGCCTTAATACCCTTGTTCCTTATGCTCTCAGTATTGCTCTCCTTATTTTTCCAGGTTGATCATCCTTTTTCTCTCTCTTTTCTCTCCCGAATTGCCAACCCCATTCTCATATTCCCATCTCTTGTTTATAGCCTTAGGTTAGTGGAAGAGTTATGATTGTTCTCATAGTGAGTGGGAGGAGATGTCCAATACTATTATCTTTTAATGGGTGTTTAGTTGGAAGTGGGAGGTGGTGAGAGTGACATTGGAACTGGTTCCATCACTAGATGAACTGCCCGGCAGCGATACTCCCTAGGTTTCACCGAGTGTACTGGGAATCATCCCCTCGGGAAATTGCATTCCTCGAACAAGCGAGATCTTATCTTCGCTGTTGATATTACAACTAGTTTCATAGCGTTTTTGGATGAGTTGGGTGCCGAGGATCACCCGAACCATGTCCGTGGACCAGATAAAGTATGTGTTTGCGTATGATACTTTAGGACTCGAGGCCCAACGAGTTTTGGGCCTTGTACATGTGGCATTATTATGATGGGTTTCACGTGTATGGGGCTTTCAGAGGAATAATGTCCTATACAATATCATAGAGTGTTTTTCACCCTTATAAGGCCCTAAATTGTGGCTGAATAGAAATCCAACCTGATTGAAATTCTAAAATGTTATAAGAAGATTATTGTAAGTGTGCCAAATCACCATTAATAACTAATTTTCCATAACAATTTAAAGCTTCAATTTTTGTAAATAAGCCTTCAACATGGTAAATTGTCAACTTTAGTCATCCAATCACTTATACAACAATGCACCAAATTATCTCCCTCTTTCTATCTCTCTCTTCACAATTGAAAATTAGATTTTAGCTCTCATCTCCTTTCTTAAGGTAACTTAAAACTCTTTTATTGTTAAAAATAAACCATTTAATCTTTTTAAAATTTTATGTTTAAACCGTGATAATAGATTTTCTATATAAAATTCATCTAGATTTAGTTAATATTAATTCAACAAGTTCTGCGTTAAAGTCTTCATTTGGATATGTTGAGGGTGTTAGGCAATTTCTATAATTAATTGAAATCATAATAGTGACCTTGATAAACTAGAATATACTGTTCTATGCTTTAAATAGACTAGTCATATTACCAATTGAAAAGTAGATGTTTGTAAAACTTATATACAAAAACTTAATCAGTAAATTTTAAGTAAATACATTTAAATCAGATTTTTTTTTTTTTTTGAGAACAGATTTTGAGTAAGAAGAATGGATTTCAAGTGCTGTAAAACCAGGTTCTTCAGGTGCAGTTATACTCTAGGCATTCCACAAGAACACCTGTGGCTACGTCTGTGGCACTCCTAAGAAATTAATGTTAGAGTGCCTTAGTATGTGTTAGATTTTTTGAGCTTGGCTGATCGATTTAAATCAAATTAACCCAACTTAATTAACTGATCAATTATGATCAAATTTGACTGACTGGTGCGCTTAACCAATATTGGAAATATAAGCTGCGGAAACATAAAGGAAGCAACATTATGATGGTTACGAAAGAAAAATCTTGACAGAAAAAACCCTCTGGGGTTTTAACGCTTACCCTTAAAAGAGGAATCCACTAATTACATTGAAGGTTTACAAATGGAATTATCCAATTCTAGCAAGCACAACAACCCTGGATTAGTCTAGGGTTAGTTTAAGATTAGCTTAGAGTTCTCAATGTAATATGAATTAGTTAAATAGAAAATATGTGTTTATCAAGGGGCATTTCTGTGTGGACATAGGCAATTAAGACAAGTCATGTTAAATTCTTGCTTTTGTTTTTCTTTTTTCTTTTTTAATCTCTCAATTACCAAACAAATTTAACACATATTTTTAGACATATTATGGCCCAAGTAGCCTAACCAATTGTAGGCCCATGTATTTGTAAAGCAAACAAATTAACCCTATGTTAGATGTGGTTGGCCTAGGGTTAGTCTATGGTTCTCTAGTAGATAAATCATACATTGAGCTCATTGTAACACAAGAACTTAATAGAAATATTTACCTATTGTAAATACCATATTTTGTACCCCTTACAATTCGGGCCCCTGTTCCCCAATAATGGTAGCACTGTAAAGCCCATTGTTGGTTTAAGGCTCAATTAGATGAAAATTGACTTGAAGAAAGTATTTGTAAAAATATAACTTGTTTTTGGAAAAATGAAACTATTTTTGGAAAAGAAATGATGCAAAGAAACCTACAGTGTGTGGACGCATACACGAGTATGTGTACACACACTCAAGCCATGCGTATGCAATTAGGGTTCCAGAAGCTATGTAAGGAAAGCTTTTTGTACTTAATTCTGGTTTGAAAATCTAACATCGTCTAGAAGCTACCCCAAACCCTTATTTTTCAACAATATAAAGCCATAAAAGCACTTTTTCAAAAGGAGGACGAAAACAGTGAAAAACACACACAAAATTCACTAGAAAATAGTGAATCAAAGAGGGTGTTTTTCACAAAATATCCTTAAGTCAAATTTTGCTTGATCGGGATATTTTTTGATCTTCGAGTTCTAAAGTTTACTAATCCATTTTGATTTGGTTGTGAATAGATTGACTGAGGTGAACGGTCAAAATCAAAGCTCTAAAGAGTTCTAGTGTTGAGGTAAAGGTTCTAACTTTGGCTCATCACTTTTCTTTGCTTTTCTTCGTTTCTTTGTTGTTTGTATATATGTTTTAATGTCTTAATATGTCTGTTTAGTTTAAGTTTGCATAGAGTTTATGCCTAAAGCATGCTAGGTTGTTAGATTCCTTGTTTTCTGTGTTTTTCTGTTCTGTGTTTCTAGGTTAGGATTTGGGGTGTGTATGCGTGCGCATGCTTGAAGTGTGCATACGCATACAATTGGGATGTGCACACACACTCATGCCCAGAAACTATAATTCGTTCTTGTTTGATCTTTTCTTGTTTTTCCTTACATGTTTAGTCTCTGTTTAACTTAGTTTACATATCTTTAAGTTTCTGCCTCTTTGTTTTATTTTGTTTTGATTTCTTTGATGCTATTTAGGGTTTTAGATTGTTTGAATACCATGAACATACAAATGATTATGAATATGCATTGATGCATGAGGTAAGTGAAGTAAGTTATGCATAATCACATGAACATGCATTTGGTTTGGATGATGAACATGACATGGTTGATGAACACAAATATGCATAGTTGAATCCCATGATTTTGATGCTTAGATATCTTGACATGCTTGTTTGAATATTCCTTATGATGTTTCTGCCATTGGAAATGCATGTTTAATGCCATGATAGATGAATGTTAGGCATGGGGATGATAATGCCATGTTGTTTGCTTTTAGATGCATGTTAGAGTATGTGTGAGTTAGAATAAAATGTTTCAATTTGCCTTTAATAAGATTAAGACTTGGAACACAATGAGAGGAAGACGACCCATGAGTCATGTGAGGTTGGGTGCCTAATACCTTGTCATCCTTATAGCTAAACTCTGGACACGTGCTTTGGTAAAGATCAGTCTTTCCACTAAGGGCGCTATATATATTGTTCCTAGACCTAAACTAGGTGGCGACTCCATTTACACCCTCTGCCCTGGTCCACCCTAAGCCAAGGCGTACATCCTACGAACAGTCATAGGCACTTACACCCACACTTGTCAAGAGCTTTCCATTATGGACTTAGGTACCCACATAAACCTTTATAGTCTCTCTTTCATGTTTCCTCTCATCATTCAATAATTACTCACAATCACATAAACTATAACACATATAATCACTGCACAATGCAAATGGTCAGTTTTTCCTTCCATGTAACCATTTTTTAAAACAAGGATTTGGGTTTTAACTTGTTGTAATTACTTTTTTAATCTCTTAACCTTTACCCTTAAGTATCATAAGTCATGATTGCAAAACTTTATGCATGGCATATGCCAAATTTTATTTTATTTTATTTTATTTTTTAACTGCAATCATAATATATTACATATTGTAAGCATGCAAATGGCCCGTAGATGAGTTAAGCGAGCTTTCGGCTGAGGTGTATGGCTTAAGATCAAAACGTGGATCCATGAATGATGTTCATTAGGTGTTGCATGTGTGGGCTTGGCAACATTTATAAACCCATGGTAGAAGGCAGCTATTTGATTGATCGCCCATTCCCTCTCCGGTTGGAATCAAGGAAAATTTAGCCTCACAAATCTGCATTATTAGCACTTTACATAATATTTATAAGATGACAAGCCTTGAGACTCATAATTCAACAGATGGACAAACATTTCTCTCTTTTTAGGTGTAAACCAAATGAAGCTCCTGGAATGTGTTTGGAGGGGTTTATTTTAATTGGCTTCTAAGATTTAAAAAACAATCAAAATAAAAGAACAATTATACTTTAAAAATTAGTGGTAGCTCCAAGAATTTTTTCCAATGTGGTCTTCAAGATGGTATTACACATTTTTTTTTTTTAAGAAGAGGTTCAAATGATACATGGTATTAGCTTACACATTTTTTAAACTATATATTTCTAAAATATGTAATGACTTCTCATTATATGATTTAGAATTTGATTGGATTTAGACTCTTCAGTTTTTGCACCCAATAATTTATTTGCTACAAAAATTAAAAAAAATTAGATGGACACGTTGTGCAAAAATTAGACTCCCATTAAAATACAACTTAGAATCTAAATGGATTTTCTTTAAGCTTTGGCTTTGAATATATACTAGCATGTAACCCATGCAAATGCATGGATGCATTTAAAATTAAACTCAAATTTTATTTTAAAATATAAATAATTAGTGAAATTATTAAAAAAAAATAGCATGTAACACGTGCATACGTATAGATACATTTAAAATTAAACACAACTTTTATCATAAAAATATAAATAATTAATCAAATTATTATTTTTTAGAAAATAAACGTAGTTAGTCACATTAAAATTCTTACCTGAATTTAATACTACTTATGATAATTTTTTTTTCTTCTAATTTTTAATAAGATAGAATTTGTAGTGATCTTTGTTGTGTGGTGATTTTTATAAGTATATGTGATTGGTTTTTTTTAATAATTTATTAATATTAGATTCTTAGTATTTTGCTTTAGCTTCAAAATCGATCCATTAGGAAAGTATTTTGCTTTGAAGACTCGAAAAAATAGGGAATTTTTATCCTTTAGAAGCCTCCATACATGCTTTGCCAACAATGCATCATTAAATTTACCAAGTCTTTGAAACCCATCCCTCCTTTGGACCTAGGCTTATGCCTGGCAGAGTATCCTCAAAGCCAGGAAGGTGATTTCGATGGGGATGCGATGGAGGATAGGGGATGGTAAAAATATAAATGTTTATAATGACAGCTGGCTGCCAGGGAAGGGTTCTGCCCAAATACTATCTCCACACGTGGGTGCACTGGAAGGTGTAAAAGTTGCTGCCCTCATAAACTCGGACACAAGGACCTGGGATCAAAATTTGTTAAAACAACACTTCTTGAGCTTCGAGGTAAGCCGTATCAAAGCCATTCCACTGTGTTGGACTGACTAGGAAGATTGTCTAATTTGGCCTGCGTGCAAGGATGGTGAATCCTCGGTAAAAACGGGATATCAGCTCCTTTGCGAAGCTGAAAATTCTAGTGCTGCATCAAGCTCAGATAGTTCGAAGCAAGTTCTCTTTTGGAAACACATTTGGAAGCTACATATTCTAAATAAAATAAAATCGTTCCTTTGGCGGGTTTGTTCAAATGCTCTGCCAACAATGGAAAATTTGAAGAGGAGGACGATAGTAGAGGATGCAAAATGCAGAGCGTGTCTCTCGGCCTAGGAGAATACACTCCATGCCATCTGGAATTGTGAGATGCTTCACTGCATTTGGTCCCCCTGTTTCAGCTGGGTCTGAATAGAGCATCCTCAAATCCAAGATGTCTAGGAGCTAATTCACTTGGTTGGGCAACGGAATGAAATGTTAGAACTGTTTGCAGTTGTGGCTTGGTTTATTTGGAACCGTAGGAACAGATTGCGTCGAAATGAGAAGGGGATGGCTTCGGACAGAATTTTCCAAGCGGCAAAGTCGTATTTCTCGGAGGTTCAGGAGAAGAATCCAAAGGCAGTAATTAAACCACCCAGGGGTTGTATTCAGTGGAAACCTCCTACGGGTGAGCTGTACAAAACAAACTATGATGGGGCTGTGTTCACTGAATCGGGAGAGGTAGGTATCGAGGTGGTTGTTTGGAATGCAAAGGGAGAGATAATAGCTGCTCTTGCTGAAAAAATTACTTACCCAGGGTCAGTGGAGTTGGTGGAAGCCTTAGCTGCAAGAAGGGCTGCAAAATTTATCGTTGAATTGGGTATTACGGATTCGAAATTTGAGGGTGACTCGGAGGCAGTGTGCAGAGCGTTGTGGACAGCGGATTGGGGTCACTTGTCCATTGGTCAAATTGTCAAAGACGCCATGTCTATTGTTAGTTTGCTAAGAACTTTCTCTTTCTCTAATACTAGGCGGCAGGGTAATTGTGTAGCCCATGCTTTAGCTAAGAACTTTCTCTTTCTTTTCCGTTATTAGTCTGGATGGTGCATGTTCCATATGATATATATCCGTTTGTTATTTCAGATTGCCCAGCTAATTAATAAAAGTGTTTGATGTTGATTGTCAAAGAAAAAAAAACTCACTTGGTGCAAAGATAAAAAAACTTAAGTAGACATATGACACAAACTTAAATGGATAATTATGGTGTGGTCTTCACATAAATTTAGATATATGACAAAAAATTAGATTCTAATTTTAAATTCTAATTGAACTTTTTCTTTGCTTGGCCTATATATATATATATATATATATATATATATATATATATATATATGTAACCTAGTTGAAGGACAAAGTTTGACTACAAATTTAGTTGTAACCTAAGGTTACTACTCTTATTGAACAAATTAGCATAGTTACATATTTTGAAAATCTAACTATTAAATTACATGTTCTTTATATTCTTAAAATACCTGTCAAGTTTTATGCCAATTGGATGTTATTTTCTATTCAATTTATAGACTTATTTTTTACGTATAATTTAATATTACAAAAATTTGAAATTTAAACATTTAACTGATTACATAGATACTGATTTTTAATCTTCTTAAAATTTTGCAAGTAGGGAAGATATAAGAAGAAAATGTAATCCAATAGTAGATTTATCGAAATTCACATCTAATAAGAAATTATTGAGTGGAGTTATAACCTTAATCTCCAAGATTATGACCAATTTTGTGGCCAAACTTTATCCAAAATTTGTGACCACCCGAGACTCATTAAGCAGCTGCCCTTGTTAAAAATTCAGCTTAAAAAACTCTAAATAAAGAGAAATTAAACTAAAACAACATAAACCATGTAGAAGTTCACCGTTACAGGCAAAAGGGCAATATAATACCCTATTGACATAAACATCTCTTTACAATTTTATTTTTTGGAAAATGTCTATTGCACGTACTCATTTACACACATAGTACAGACACTTAGGTTTTTGAATTAAAGTGGTGACCGGTGAGTGCGTGTAATTTGTGAGTGAGTGTCTAACATAGACATTGCTCTTTTTTTTTTTTCCCTACATCTCTTTTCATTTTTTAAGATCTCTCCTTCAACCAATGTGAAAGATCTAATTTCCATAATTCATTCATTTATGGAAAAGGTCATAAATAGACATATTAGGCAGTACCACTTGATCAAGTCCTTAATTACTCCCTTCTCAACCATTCATACTATTTCTATCTTACCTTTTATTCACTTAAATGCATACATGTGTGGTTTTTCTTTGTCTTTTATGCTTTTTTTTTTTTATATTTATTTTATATTTTAGAGTTTATAAGTATCAACCATTTCAGTATCGGGCCATTTCCTGATAACAATTTCTAAGTCTCATGGTCAAAATTTTCTGTGCATTGCACATGTTCTTTTAATACATCATAAGAAATTTCCATTAAAAAAAAAAAGATCATAAGAAATGAGTCTCTTTTCAAATTCATAGAATCTTTTAAATTTATTTATTTATTGATTGAGAAATGACTGAAATTCATTCAACAACAAAGAAACAATACAATACCAGCCAACACGCTGCAAAAGGAACCAAGGCAAAACAAAAGGACCAACACCAAACTAGACCACAACTAGACTCAATTACAATGAGACCTCAGAGCTTATTAAGTCTGCAATTATATTTGGCATTATTCCTATCCATAGAATCGACGTTAAAAATTCAAGGAAGCTAATTAATGAATAAGGGTCCATTATATTAGGAGTTAGACATACCAAATACTTGGGAGGTGCCAATTGAACTGTCACAAATTAATGTATGACAACTGAGCAATGATAAAGAGCTTGCCTTCGTATCATGTCTGACAGTCTCTCAGTTGCCTATAAATCAACAAGGGGAAAAAAAATTGAAGATAAGGTGTGGGATTTCCCACCAGTGAGAGGAGGACATGTAGTTAAAAATCTTATCAATATTGAGTTTGTAGTTTGTTGCGTTTCTGAGGAATTTTAATGTAGCTGGTGGCTTTACAGAACAACGAAAAATACCAAATGCCCCAACATGTTGGGGTATTAGATAACTGTTCTCATTTTAGCCGATTGAAAACATGCATCAAGAGAACTCTTGAAAATATGCTATAATTAAGCGAGCTTTGGGGCTGAGGCGTATGGCCTAAGATCAAAACATGGATCCGTGAATGATGTTCATTAGGCGTTGCATGTGTGGGCTTGGCAACATTTACAAACCCATGTGAGTCCCATATCCGGATATCCCATGTTAGAAGGCAGAAATTTGATTGATCAACCATTCCCTCTCCAGTTGGAATTAGGGAAAATTTAGCCTCACAAGTCTACATTATTAGCACTTTGCATAATATGTATTTAAGATAACAAGCCTTGAGACTCATAATTCAACAGATGGACAAACATTTCTCCCTTTGTGGGTGCAAACCAAATGAAGCTCCTGGAATGCATTTGTAGGGGTTTATTTTCATTAGCTTATAATATTTAAAAAAAATCAATATGAAAGAACAATTATACTTTAAAAATTAGTGGCAGCTCCAAAGAAATTTTTTCAAGGTGGTCATTAAGAAGCTTAAATTATACAAAATCTAATAAAAAGAGAATTTCATATATTGAAAAATAAAACACACATCAAATACATAAAGTCTTACAATTTCTCTCTACGAATTTTCTTATTTTGAAATTGTTGCATGATGGTCTCATTATTAATACTACAAACTATATTTCTTTCAAAATTTTAGTCAAATAGAATTTTTCTTGGGCCTTTTATTTTCGTTTGTAAGGACCTAATATATTAATAAGGGACCCAAAATTTAAGGACAAAGTTTGATTACAAACTTAGTTATAACCTAAGGCTATCACTAAAAAAAATTTACATAATTATATATTTTGAAAATCTAACCGTTGAAT
Source organism: Castanea mollissima (assembly GCA_014183005.1). Taxonomy (NCBI): domain Eukaryota; kingdom Viridiplantae; phylum Streptophyta; class Magnoliopsida; order Fagales; family Fagaceae; genus Castanea; species Castanea mollissima. Next base: position 2,850,992 of record JACAVU010000003.1, on the reverse strand, counting down.
TACATATTTTTTATGTTCTTAAAATATATAAAAAAAATTTATGCCAATCAGATATTATTTACTATTCGATTCATAAGCTTATTTTTTATGTATAATTTTAAATTACAAAAAATCGACATTTTAAACATTTGATTGATAATATAGCTATTGATTTTTGATCTTCTTGAAATTTTATAAGTATGAAGGATATAAGAAGAAAATATAATCCAATAGTAGATTTGTCGAAATTCACATTCAATAAAAAAAAAAAAAAAATTGAGCGAATTGTAGCATTAGTCTGCAAGATTATCAATAATAATAATAATAATAATAATAATTGTTACCAAACTTTGTCCAAATTTATGACTACCCTCGACTCATTGGGGAGCCGTCCCTGTTAAAATTTGGGCTTAAAAAAACTATAAATAAAGAGAAACTAAACTAATATATATATATTTTTGGATAGGTAAGTAGAAAATAAACTAAAACAAATAGACAAACTAAATATACATGTTTAGGTTTTTTGAACTAAAGTGTTGTCTGGTGAGTGTATGTAATTGATGATTAAGTGAGTGTCTCACATAGACATTACTTCTTCTTCTTCTTCTTCTTTTTTTTTTTTTTTTTTGCCTACATCTCTTTTCATTTTTAAAGATCTCTCCTGAACCAATGTAAAAGATGTAATTTCCTTAATTCATTCATTCATGGAAAAGGTAATAAACAAACATATCAGGCAGTACTACTTGATCAAGTCCTTAGTTACTCCCTTCCTAACCTTTCATACGATTTTTATTGCACTGTTTATTAACTTAATTGCACACTTGTGCATGTGGTTTTTCTTTGCCCTTTATGCAGTTTTTTATATTTTTGAGTTTCAAGTTTCAACTGTTTTGGTATTTGTTTATTTCCTAATAAAGTGATAAGAATTTCTCAGTCTCATAGTAAAAAAATTTATGTGCATTGCACATGTTCTATCAATAGATCATAAGAAATTTCCATAAAAAGAAAGTCATAAAAAATGAGTCTCTTTTCAAATTCATAGAATCTATTTCTCACATGTTAAAAATTCAAGGAAGTTAATTTAAATGTATAGGAGTCCATTATATTTGGAGTGAGATCGATGTACCAAATACTTGGTATGTGCCAATTGAGCTGTCGCAAATGAATGTATACAGCTGAGCAATGATAAAGAGCTGGGTGCAATTATCCAAGAAATCACAGTCTTACTAAGGAAGTTTGGAAGTTGGCAACTGAAGGATTTGAAGAGGGATTTTAATGGGGTTGCGCATGAATTAGCTCAAATAGCAAAAACAATGGGGGCTAGTCAGACATGGGAAGGAACAGAACCCCCAACGCTGCAACGTTTCCTCATCATAGATGGGAAAATTGTTGAGCTGTATTAGTCTTGGTGTTTTTTTTAATTTATTTTTATCTTTGTTTGTACTGCAGAAATTTTCAGTTAATGAAAATTGAGTTTCCCTTTAAAAAAAAAGAAGAGAGTTTTACTTCGTATTGAGTCTGACAGTCTCAATTAAAAAGTCCTGGTTGCCTAAAAAATAACGAGGGGATAAAAAAAATTGAAGATAAGGTGTGGGATTCTCCACCAATGAGAGGACAAGGACAAAATAATAGCTTTGCCACTCCTGTGCAAAACTACTACAAAAGAAACCGGGAACATTCACAAGCGCACTTGCTAAACACTTTCTGTTTCTTTCTTGTGTTGTTCAATCCAACTTTACTTTCATTCTCCATTAGCTATGGCGATACACTACTCATTGATCTCTTCAAGAAATTGGTTCAATCGCTGTTCAGCTTGCTAAGCAAGAGATCACTTGCTAGTTGCCGTTGATGAAGAAGTCCAAAAGCTTCAAGGCAAGCTCGGAATGATCAAGGCAATGCTGGACGATGCTGAGGAAAGACATGCAGTGAAGAAGCGAACGGAGAAGCTTTGGCTAGAGCAGCTCCAAAACCAGTACTACGTGATGGATGACATCTTGGACACCTGGAACACTGCAAGGATCAGAGCAGAGATTGAGAAAGAAGAAGGAAAACCAGCTGATACTAACGGTCCTGCTGTTGTCAAGAAGAAGGTATGCTCCTTCGTCCCATCTCCATCATGTTGTTTTAACCTTCCTCTGCGTCATGATGTTGGTCACATGGTAAGAAAACTGAATGAAAAGTTAGATATGATTGTCAAAGACAAAGCAACCTATGGGATAGACTTTAATAGGCAACCTGAAGTAGTTGAGAGACCAACAACTACGTCTTTTGTGGATGTGTCCCATATAATTGGCCGTGATATTTATAGGGATGATTTACTAAGAAACCTGTTAGGTGTGGGTAGTCAAGAAGAAACAAATTCTTATTGTGTCATTTCCTTAGTGGGTTTGGGTGGTATTGGAAAAACAACTCTTGCCCAATTAGCTTACAATCATCCTGATGTGCAAGCCCATTTTCAAAAAAGAATGTGGATTTGTGTTTCTGATCCTTTTGATCAATGCAAGGTTGCCAAAGCAATCATTAATGAGGTTGACCCTGGCCATGAACATGGACCCCTCAATGATATTGAATTGCAAGCTCTCTTGTGTAAAATTCATGATTTGATTAAGGAGAAGAAGTATTTTCTTGTCTTAGATGATGTGTGGACTGAAGACTCCAAAAAATGGGAGCCTTTCAAACTTGCTCTAAAAAATGATGTTTATGGTAGTAGAATTCTAGTAACCACACGTAAGCAAAGAGCTGCAGAGGTGATGGGGAGTGTCCTTATGATAAATTTGGAGCTATTGTCTAATGAAGACTGCTGGTCAATTTTCAGTAAAATAGCATTTTCTAATGAGGAGCAACTTAAGTATCTAGAAGACCTTGGTAGAAAACTAGCAATTAAGTGTAAAGGCTTACCACTCGCTGCAAAGGCTCTAGGTAGCCTCATGCAGAACAAGAGAAGTAGAGAACAATGGAATAAGATTTTGGATAGCAATTTGTGGGAATCGGAAGATATAGAAAAAGGCCTTTTGGCACCATTGTTTTTGAGTTATTATGAACTACCCTCAACAATGAGACGTTGTTTCTCATATTGTTCTGTATTTGCAAAAGATTATTTCTTTCATAGAGATAAATTGGTCGTCCACTGGATGGCACAAGGATATGTTGAGACAAAGACAAGTATGGAGATGGAAGTCATAGCAGAAGAATACTTTGAAAAGTTAGTCATGCGCTCTTTCTTCCAAGATTTCAAGAGAGATGAAGATAGTGATGGCAAGATAATAGGTTGCAAAATGCATGATATAGTGCATGACTTTGCTCAATTAATGACAAAAATGAAACCTTCGAAACCGATGGTGATAAGAAGGAGATAGATTTTCAAAGTGCTCGTCATTTACATTTAAAAATTTCAAAAGAAATGCAATTTCTTGAATCCATATATCGTGCAAAAAATCTACGCACTCTTTTTCTTCTTTCGTGCGAGAGGGATTATGAGTTTGAGATGCTCCTATCAAACTCATTCTATCATTTTAAATATTTACGAACATTAATTTTGGATTGTCCAATTAAGAAACTTCCAAATGCCGTGGAAAGTTTGATACATTTAAGGTGTCTCTTTATATCTAAGAATGTTGAAATAGCAGAATTGCCTGAAACCTTTTGCAATCTATGTAATTTACAAACTTTGAATATCGAGAATCATTCTTGTTTCAAGAAATTACCACAAGGGATGAGTAAACAAATTAATTTAAGACATCTTATATTTCATGATGATTATTATTGGGGCACTGTGGTATTTCCCAAAGGGATTGGGAAATTAATTGATCTTAGAACATTAAGTATATTCAACGTAAGTGATAAAGATGATAGAGAAGGATGTAAACTTGGAGAGTTAAAAAATTTGAATCAGCTTCGAGGGGCTCTTACAATAAATGGGATGGAAAATGTGGTAAATGTAGATGAGGCTCAGAATGCACAATTGAAAGATAAAATACATCTCTGTGGATTGGTGCTATTATTTGAACCTCTAGATTTACTCGAATATGAAGAGGGTATAAGTAAAATGGAGAAATTTCTCGAAGAAAAAAGTAGAATGGAGAATCACGTAAAAGTATTGAATGCCTTAGAGCCACCACCGAGCTTGCAATATTTAGAAATTACAGGCTACCCGGGCAACACAATTTATTCTAATTGGATGATGTCATGGACCACACTGAAAAAGCTTCAACTTACTCGCTGCAGAAATTTAGAGCATTTGCCTTCTTTGGGGCAGTTGCCATTCCTTGAAGTATTAGCGATAAAGTGGCTTCGTAAAGTGAAAAAGGTGGGAAATGAATTTCTGGGAATAGAAGATTCCAAAAACAAGAAAGACTACGACATCATATTCCCAAACCTGAAATCTCTCCTATTTAGGGATTTGTATAGCTGGGAAGAATGGATTGGGATGGGAGGGACGGAAGAAGAAGAAGAAGAAAATGATAATGGTATTGTTACAAATATGATAATAATAAAAATAATGCCACGTCTTCAGTCCTTGACAATTTTGAACTGCGACAAACTAAAGTCTCTGCCAGATTACTTGCTTACTGCTCCATTATTGAAGAAATTGGAGATTTATAGATCAAAGCTTCTCCAAAAACATTACCAAAGAGGTAATAGAAAGAACTGGCACAAGATTTCCCACATCTCTAACATCGAATTGGGTGGGGTGTATGTGCAAAGAGACGGTGAACCCCAGTTTGATTCAAAGGTAACTCTGCTTTCTTTCTTGTTCTTCCTTTATTTTATTTTTTCATTCCAAATATATCAATTAAATATAAATATCTGGATTGGATTGTGAAAACAGTCTAGAAGTTTAGTTTACTCCAACTCTCCTCCACCCAATGCCAAGTTCTACGCATGCATTTTTTTATTTTATTTTATTAAATATATCAATTTAATATATAAATATATTGGTTTTGATTAAATTTTATATTTCTTGTTCATTTTTTGGTTTAATATTATATGAATCACTGTGGGTTTTGTTGATTTAAGGTATTTTAAACTAAATCTAACATAACTAGTTACTCATGCTTTTCTTTTTGGCATGCATGTAGACTAAAAGAAGCATGAGGAAGAACAAGCGGAAGTAGATAATGATGATGTGGTTGAGGTGGACGAGAATCATGAGGAAGTTGGGGCTGACTCCGCTGAGTGTGTGGTGGATGAACAAGTGGAAGTAGACAGTGATGAGGGAGATCTATGAGATTGGATAATAAGAGCAGGGTGTTGAAGACCACAAAGGAGGAGGTAAGTAATAATTATATAGTCGTTCTGCAAAAACTATAGTAACTGTTTATTGATTGGTTTTATTGAATTGGTGTGTGTGTGTGTGTGTGATCATGCCTCTTTTGTAAATCACATACACACTCCCACCAAACGTTCAATCTCCTATGCCCACTATTTGCAAGTCTAAAATTCATTTTCTTCTAGATCATAACCAGTAAGTGTTATTTATCTATAATCAACATAAACTGATTTAAAAAAAAAGAAAAAAAGAAGAAGAAGTTGGTGGTGATCCTTTTTGGTATAATATGTTATTGGTTATAAATAGGAGTGTTTCGATTTTTGGGCATGTAATTCCACATTAACTAGTAACCAATAAGTGTCATGCCTATATTTGATGCTTCTTATTCATTTATGTGTTAATATGATATATCAATATGGATCTTGCGGATTTCATTGATTTTGGGTATTTGGACTAATCTGACATAACCCATTTATGTTGTTCTTTTGGGCATGTAGCTGGTGGATGACAGAAATTGAGGACCTGGTTTTTTGAGTAATCACTGTGAGAGAGAAGAAGAATTTAAAAGTATCTTTTGTGGATATTTGAGGGTGGCTTTGGTTGGATAACAAGAGCAAGGCATTGAAGTGGACAAAATTTTTGAAGACTACAAATGAGGATGTAAGTAACATTCCCCTTTTACTTGTGTGAGAATAATTATATAGTTATTCAGTAAAAAAGAAAAAAGAAAAGTATTGATGATATAGTCATTAAAACTATAGTAATTGTTTATTGATTGGTTTTAATTACATTTTCTTCTTTCTAGATATTCATAACGGTTATTTATCTATAATCACCATAAACTGATTTATTTTATTTTATTTTTTATTTGGTTGTGATCCTTTTTGGTCTAATATGTTCTCGGTTATAAATAAGAGTCTTGATTTTTGGGCATGTAATTCCACTCTAACTAGAATCCAGCTAATGCAATGCCTTTAGTTGATTCTTCTTATTCATTTACGACTTAATATGATATATCAATATGGATCTTGAGGATTTCATTGATTTTGGGCATTAGACTAATCCAACATAACTCATTATATGCCATTCTTTTAGGCATGTAGCTGGTGGATAACAGATCACTGTGAGAGAGGAGGAATTTAAAAACCTTTTTTATGGATGTTTGAGGGTGGCTTTGGCTCTCTCTCTTTTGCTTCATTTCTTCACTCTTGCCTCCAAATAAATTAAAAAAAAAAAAAAAAACCCTCCCTCCTACCATCTCCATTGCCACACTCTTCATGTTCGTGTTTTTTACTTAATATGATCCTAATTTCAAATCCATGTTTTCATCATACATAGCATATTACTTGATCATAGCAGTGAAGTGAAACTAAATGGCGGAAGAGCTTGGCATAAAGATGATCTTCATATCTTAATGACAACATCCAATCCCCATAATATTGTTTCTATTGCAGTTGGAAATTATGTAAGTAGGTAGATCTTAAACCCATTTAATCACTATGAATATTTGAATCTTAATAGTTGTCAATTTTTTTAATGAAAATTATGACATACAAGTGAAGTGAATATTGATTCTTTTTGAATTAATCTCTTATTTTTGTGATAACGTTTGACTAGTTTCAATGAAATTGCACAGTTTGATTGTTGGTAAAACAAAGTACTTAATTCACATATGAATGAACAGAATGATTATCCCAAATATGTTCAGTAAAACAATTCCAACACTGTTTCTCCGTGCCTAACTGCAATGAACTTATGAGATTGTCTATAACACCTGGCTAGAACTCAAATTCTATTACACTTAATGCTCTAATAGTTTATAAAATCTTTAACACTACATGGGGATGATATGTTGGGTGCTTTTGACTAGAGAGGATGTTGTGAACTTGTAGGGAAGGTTTTGAGGAAGTATGGGAGTGGGATTTGTTTGGGTTAGTGATTTGCCCATTACAAGCCAGCCTTGTATTGAGCAGCAAGCAGATTGTTTGAACCTAGTCCAAAAAGGTTGAGAAACAATGTGTTGGCTAAGGATGAAGTAGAAAGTCAAAAACGCCATTGGCTATTAATGGTATTATAAAGTTTGTCCTTTAATATATAAATCTTTCAATTGTAACTTCTTCCATTGTTCTCTTTGGCCCTGTATACTTAAAAGTTATATCTGAACAAATGTTAGGAATCCATAAATGACCACCATTAGTCAAGCTAGGGTGCTACGTGGGGCATAGCCATCCGGCAGCTAAGAACCTAATCAATTAGTATTCTCATTAATGGTCTTAAATCTTTCTGACACATTTCTCTTCCATTAACATTTCTTAATCAAATTAGCCAATTTATAAAGGAAAGTTAAATTAGCTTCACCTAAATCTTTTAGCCAATTTAAAGCTACACAAGGATGCGAGTCTGTATATCTCAAAAATCAAGGTATAGGTGCTAGGGTGTTTTCTCTTGTTTTGGTGTTAAATGTGTTGATTGTCGTGCCTGAAAATTGTGAGTAGATCACCTATGAAAGTTAGTAGAGGAAGAACTTGAAGAGGAGTGTTTGTGCAGTAATGAATTCAACTTTAAGGCTTGGCTTTGTAGATGGCATTATGCATACCTTTAAGAACTTTCTAATCTTTTCATGTTTGATCATCAATAACTGGTTATCAGGTTTATCATTATAGTGACAGGTTGTGGTTTCAAATATAACAAAAAAATTTGTTTTCACAAATTACAAGTGCATGATTTGTTAAATTTCAATTTTTTGATCATTAATCACCTAAGCTAATATTGCATGTGAAAGAAATGCTAGAGTGTTAATAATGTTCAACCAGCCAGTCCTATATGGATGCTTTTGTTCATCATCCCTAGGTGATTCTCCGAACAGCTCTTGAGGCTTTTAGGCTTTAGCTACACGATGACATGTGAAATTACAATATCTGTTGGCACACCTGATGCACTTTTTGTACTATTGGGAGCCATGGTTTCTAAGCTTTTCACTAATTGGACAATTTATGCAAATAAGGTAACATTTTCTTTTTGCTCTATGTCTTCAACTAGTAACAGTGACAGTTTGAGACTTAAAGCTAAGGTTCTATCAGATTAACTTAAACTTATATACTCTTAATTTGTGAGAATAGGTCTTGAGTCCAAAATATTTAGTGTGCAGCACTTGTGACTGTCGTGCTCATCATAGCCATAAATTTGCCCCTTGGATTTCTACCTCATGTGGACAATTCAGCTCATATTGAAGGATTCTTGTCAGGATTTCCCCTTGGCTTGGATATGTAAGCCACAAATAAATTCCTCAAGATATGAAATAAAGCAAAAATCGAGGCACAAGTATTATCAATACCTTTTATAGGATTACAACTTTAGTCCCCTTAATTCATGGGTAATTAACTTGAATTTTCTTTGCATTCTGAACTTCTAGTTTATCTACTATGGAAATGTAATCTAGCCTTGACTAAGATTTTTCTTTTCTTTTGTTTTATCTACCCCAAAGAAATTGGAAGCTATGCATATGGATGTATTGAGCTATTTCATGGTCAAAATCTGTATAGCTCTATAGTTTGCTTTTTTAGAGCAACAATCAGTTGAATGACTATGTCAGTCTATTTGCCTATTCTTCAAGCTTTGCAAGTATAACAAAACTACTCTTGTATGGATGTTTACTATGACAAAGGATCTTGGTAATTTACGCCTCCTATTGTTGGCTTTTGAAGTTGGCAAGCTTGCTGATTTTTAAGCCATTTCTTTTATGCTCATGGCCTTGGTCCCTAAACATTAGTAATGCACAATGGCATTATACAAAAACTTAGGACTGAAGTGCTAAAGCAACACTTTAAAATATATAAAAGAAAATCCAGTTGAGGATTGTACATTTTTTTAAAATATTTTAATCCAATCTCATAGTATTTTGCACATGCGTCATTTTCATCCTAAGATCCATTGTATTTCTACAAAATTTAATACAACACAAGGAGTAAAATTGATCTACAGCTGTATATAGGCACACCCTGAACATGTGTTAGTGGTCTCTTTTTAGATTTCTACAGTCTATTGCTTCCATGCTCTAGAAACCTTAAGATCTTGAAGATTTACAATTCATTACTAAATTGGTAATAATACTCATTTTTGAGCCCATTCAGAATCTACACACCACTAGCATAATTAACCTAGTAATCATCTAATCAAAAGTAAGAGTTGACATCAAAACAGAGCCATTAGTATAGAAAGTTAATTACAAGTGAAACCAACAGTATAGAAAGGTTTACGTATCTTTTGTAACTTTTTGAAACGAAGTCTAACAAGATACACTGCAAAAATTAACACTGAATTGTCTATTTCACATGGAAGAAGAACTTGCTAGTACTCAAATTCTATAAAACTTAACGCCCTGCTAGTTTATAAAATCTATAACACTACATGGGGATGATATATTGGTGTTTTTGACTAGAGAGCATGTTGAATTTGTAGGGAAGGATTTGGTGGAGTATGGGAGTAGGATTTGTCAGGGTTGGTGATTTGACCATTACAAGCCAACCTACTATTAAGCAGCAAGCAAACAATTGGAACCTAGTCCAAAAAGGTTGAGAAAAGATGTGTTGGCCAAGGATAAAGCAGAAAATCAGAAACTCCATTGGCTATTATTGGTACTATAAAGTTTGTTCTTTAATATCTAAACCTTTCATTTGTAACTTCTTCCACTATTCTCTATGGTCTTGTATACTTATAAGTTATATTTGAAAAAATGTTGGAAAACCTTAAATGATCCAAGGTGCTACGTAGGGCACAGCCTTCTAGCAGCTAAGAACCTAGTCAATTAGTATTCTCTTTAGTGTTCTTATATCTTTCCAACACATTTCTCTTCCATTAATGTTTCTTAATGAAATCAGCCAATTTATAAAAAGAAGTTAAATTACCTTGACCTGAATTTTGTGACTGAATTAAATTCATGTAGGATTTATAGCATTGTGTGCTAATTTTGATGAGGATTACTTGTGATTGATTCCCAAGTCACCCTTTTGTTAGGTTCTAAGGATTTAGGATCTAAATGTTTTAGAACTTCAAAATGTAATGTTGGTAAAGCACGATTAAAACTTAGAGTCTAGATTTAGGCTGCTCAAAGTGATGTATGTGTAAAGTTGGAATCGAGTAATTGTAGAAAATTACTGTTCATTTCTGCAAGGCTCGATCGATCGAAAATTACACTCGATCGATCGAAGCTCGTGCCGAATGTTTTTTCTGCAGAATTTTCAACTCAGCCCAAACCTATATGACGTGTAGGGTTTTATGTTTTGCCTTAAGTATAAAAGGAAAAACCTTAGCCACGTGTTTTGGTGGTTGCTTATGCTGTATGTGTGAATCTCTTGTGAGATTTAGAGGTGTTTACCTTCATACACACTTAGGGTTATCAAGATCAAGGTTGATGTCGAGAGCATGGTGATTGTTTCAGTTGTTGCATAAAGAGCTTAAAGAAAAACAAGTGGTATACTTGTAGATGCTGTGGATCTGAGAAACAAGGAGTCCATGGACTCGGGGCTGTCAGGTGGTCGTGGTAGTAAGTTTTCTACTCGAGGTAGCAATAGGATATTAGTGGTCTAAGTCGCTATTGTAAAACTTCAATTCATTCATAGTGGATCTGTTTTACCTTGAGGATAGCTAGGTTAAATCCTCCTTAGGTTTTTTACCGGTTTGGTTTTCTTGGGTTATCATATCGTTATGTTATTTACTTTCCCCACTGTTTCAATGATATTATTTACTTGTGTTAGTCTAGATCTAAATAATTTACCTAAGTTAATCACTTGGCTAAATAACTAGGTTAATTTGTTTCTGTTTAAAGAGTCTAAAAACGCCCACCTTTTACCTTGAAGGAGTTGGTGGAGAACTTGGAAATAAGTTAGTCAGGATGTGAGTCTGTATATCTAAAAAATCAAGGTATGGATGCTACGGTGTTTTCTCTTGCTTTGGTGCTAAATCTGTTGTTTGTCCTACCTGGCAATTGGGAGCAAATCACCTTTGAAAGTTAGTAGCGGAAGAACTTGAAGAGGAGAATTTGTGTAGTAGCTAATTCTAACTTTAAGGCTTGGCTTTGGAGTGGCCATTATGCATACCTATAAGTACTTCTTTACAATCTTTTCATGTAACATTGAAATTTGTTCGAAGTACTTTGTACAAGTGCATGCTTTTATGGAATTTCAATTTTCTGATAATTAATCGCCTAAAATAATATTGAAGATGAAAGAAGTGCTAGAGTGTTAATAATGTTTAATCAGACATGGAATATGAATGCTTTTGTTCATCAAACCTCGGTGATTCTCCTAACAGCTCTGGAGGCTTTTAGCTATATGATGACATGTGAAATTAACAATATTAGTTGGCATATTTGGTACACTTTTTGACCTATTGGAAGCCATGGTTTCTGTGCTTCTCTAATTGGATAATCTTTGCAAAGATGGTAACATTTTATTTTTACTCATTATATCTTTGGATAGTAAAAGTGACAGTTTGAGACTCAAAGCTAAGGATTTATCAGATTAACCTAAACTTACTTACTCTTAATTTGTGAGAATAGGTCTTGACTCCTAAATATTCAGTGTGCAGAACTTGTAACTCTCGTGCTCATTATAGCCATAAATTGTCCCCTTAGATTTCTACCTCGTGTGAACAATTTAGCTCAATTTGAAGGATTCTTGTCAGGATTTCCCCTTGGCTTCGTTCTTTTAATCCGTCTTCAATTTGAATATGTAAGACACAAATAAATTCCTCTAGGATATGAAATCAAGCAGAAATCCAGGCATAAGTGTTAGTCTATTTGCCTATTCTTCACTATGATCATTACCTATTATAGGATTACAGCATTAGTCATCTTAATTATTGGGTAATTAACTTGAACTTTCTCTACATTCTCAACTTCTAGTTTAAGTAGCTACCATGGAAATGTGATCCAACCTTGACTAAGCTCTTTTATTTATTTATTTATTTATCTAGCCTGATGAAATTTGGCAGATATGCATATGGATATGGATTTATTGAGCTATTTAATGGTCAGAAGTCGTATAGCTGTGTAGTCTGCCTTTCTGAAGTATCAATCAACTGAATGATTATGTCAAGTCTATTTGCCTATTCTTCAAGCTTTGCAAGTATAAAAAAAGTACTCCTGCATGGTACTCGGTGTGAACAAGGATCTTGACAATTTACATCTCCCATTGTCGGCTTTTGATGCTGGCAAGCTTGCAGATTATGCAGCCACTTTATTTATGCTCATGGCTATGGTACCTAAACACCAGTATTGCACAACTGCACTGTACAAACACTAAGGACTGAAGTAGTAAATCCAATTAAGGGATTGTACATATTATTTACATTTTTTTTATAACATTCTCATAGTATTTTTCATATGCATCATTTTATTCCTAAGATCCATTGTATTTCAACAATATTCAATGCAAGACAAGGAGTGACATTGATCTACAGCTGTATGTAAGCACACCCCAAACATGTGTTAGCCTCCATCAAATTCCCACGGTCTATAGTTGCTTCATTTAGGCACACTCTAAACATGTGTTAATGGTCTCTTTTAGATTTCTACATATAGCTTCTGGCCAAAATGGGGTTTTACCCCTTTCTCACAAACTTTCCAGGAAAATGCCACTATCTAAAACTATTTAGGGAAATGCTCCTGTTTTGAAATTCAATTTTTAGAAAATCGAGTTTCAATGTAAAACTTGATTTTTGGACAATCGTGTTATAGCAAAATGAAGCTTAAAAAAAAAATTTGTGGAACTCTATAAGTTTGTGGAACTCTAGAGGGCACTTTAATATATATAAAAGAAAGCAATTTGTTGAAAGACAAACCTCTATAAATTTCACAATTATTGACATGATATATTCAGGATTGGGTCTTAGGTTATATGTCTCTCTATTAGAAAAATGTTCTAAAATAAATAATTTTATTAGGAAAAATGCATCTATGGGATGTGTAAACCTTTCACCCCTTAAGGCTCCAAAAATTGCACGCTAAAGGAAATTCAATCCAATCGAAATCCTAAGTTTCACCCAACAAGAATTGTTGTGTGTGTGTTGAATATCCTCATTGATAATCAATTTCCTATAATAACTTGAGACTTTAATTTTTGTAAGCTAATCACTCACACAGTAAATTACCAACTTAAGTCACTCGATTTCTTATTTAGCTATACACCAAACAATTTCTCTCTCTCTCTCTCTCTCTCTCTCTCTCTCTCTCTCTCTCTCTCTCTCTCCTCTCTCTCTCCTCTCTCTCCAAAATCAAATTTTGAAATTAGATTTTAGCTTTCCTTCACTATGACTCACCTTATCCATGGTAAATTAAATTTCCTTTTTAATAAAAAATAAAATTTTAATTTTATGTTATATTTTAAACATGAACCATGATTATTGGTTTTCTATATGAAATTATTCTCCACTTGATTAGTATTAACTCATCAAGTTATATGTTAAATACCTATTTATTTAGGTAAATTAACATTGTGCGATAATTCTATCATTAAGTGAAATTGCAATAGCAACAATTTGTGTTTGAGTTTGAGTTTTCAAACTTGAATATAAAAATAAAAAAAGAGAATAAAATTTGTGCTCAATTTTATTACACATTTTTTGCGTATGATTAAAATAATACATTTTGATTTCCAACTCTCTCTTTGTACTAGGAAATATTCGTCCTCATGGTTTTTTTTCTCTTTATTTTTTTCGTACACCTTAGCTACTATTGAATTTCACCACCAACTTTCAAGAGTAGTGAATTTCCGAAGTTGCCCTCCTCAATTTCCCATATCCAGTAGTCGCTAAAGTAAAGTGAAATGAAGGAAGGTTTTTTTTTTTTTTTTTTTTTTTTTTTTTTTTTTTTTTTTTTTTGAGAAAAAAGTGAATTGAAGTGTTAACATGGTTTTAAAAAAAAGTGTCAATAAGTGGAAAAAGTCTAAAACTATTCAATAAGACAATAACCACATTTATTATTTGATGGCTCATTAAATGGGGTTATGATGCGCCACTAACAGGGTCATAGCTCGTGTATTGTGGACCATGGCCACAATATGCAGAGCTCTGGAGATGATAAAGCTAGGATGATAATTAAAGTCACAACTTTTGCCTCCATAACTTGTCTTTGTGAGCGGTGGATTGACAACTTTGCCAGACATATTTACTTTACCATTAAATCATGAAATTGAGGACCCTAATTGAATATTTAATCCATTCATTTAGTGGTCGATTAAAACATCATTAAATGGTTGATTAACATATCATTAAAGATACTAGTATGTAACTCATGCTTACGTACGGGATTGAAGAATTGTAGTGGTACTATTGATATTATCTTGAGTTATTAAACGTATAGGACATAGTTTAACCAATACATTTGGAGGTACTAAAATAGTTTTTTCTTGCAAGTTTCTTGATATTGGTTACGCTAAGTTTATTATTACATTGCTATTATGTATATAATTTTGGAAATCACTATCAGATCTAAATATACAATATCAATTCACAATTATTATCTGTGAAAGTCTACTAAATACAACACAGAATAAAATAATAAATTGGTCAAATAATCTCTCTTAAATTGAATGGAGATAAGTGTATGGGATCGTTCAGCTCAATTATAATTTGTTATGTTTAATATCTTTGTATACAAATATTTGAATAGAAACTGTATAAAAAATATGTTCATTAGTTCAAAGCTAGAAAAAACAATAACAAAATTCTAAACAATTTAATTTGTATGGAAAGCTAACAAAAGCAAATTCAATTTTGATTCTAATTGAATTTTCTATAAACTATGGTTTAATATATATATATATATATATTATATATATATATATAACCTAGTTAGTAATGGATCGTACATAATTATGGTATATAACATAAATGAATTATAAATTTGAATTGTTTTTAATTATATAATTATGTGTTTTATTGCTTATTTATATTAGACTTCTCATTTTCTACACTAAATTAGCTCATTTAGCACAAAAATTAAAAAAAAAAAACTTAGATTAGATGGGACACGTGGCGTAAAATTAAACTCTAATTGAAATCAAATTTTTACACTGAATTAATTCACTTGACAGAAAAATTTAAAACTTAGATTAAATGAGACACGTGGTACAAAATTAGTCTTTAATTGAATTCCAACTTGAATTCCAATTGGATTTTCCCTCAGCTTTACCTATTAATATATACTAGCATGCAACTCCCTACATATGCACAAGTAAATTGAAAACCAATCACAATTATATATATATATATATATGATTTAGAATCTAATTGGATCTAGACTCTTTGGTTTTTGCACTCAATAATTCATTTGCTACAAAAATTAAAAAATTAGATGGGGCACATGGCACAAAATTGAACTTCAATTAAAATTCAATTTAGAATCTAATTGAATTTAGACTCTTTGATTTTTGCACCTAATAATTCACTTGACACATAAATTTAAAATTAGATAAAACACGTGGCACAAAATTAGACTTCAATTTAGAATTTAATTGTATTTTCTCTCAACTTCACCTATTATTATATATATAGATATGTTACACTTTATGATTAGAAAATTATTCACTACTCTTTGGGAGTGGACATGCTACTCTCTCCTTTCAATAATTGATATATCTAACCACACATTTAATTAGTAAGACCCATGATTTTATACTAGGGAAGGAAGTACCATGTCATAATTTTTCATCAAGGTTTTCATGCATATATTGGGGATTTTGTATTCTAGTAACTCTCTCTCTCTCTCTCTCTCTCTCTTATTTTATGAGAAATCAATCTAAGAGTTTTATACATATATTGGCTAAATTGCCTTCAAGTACATTTTGTAAGTCTGGAGTTGTACTCTGTCGCTCAAACCATTAAATTGAATGTTTAATATGAAGTTGCTTCTCAAAAAAAGAAAAAGAAAAAAAAAAGAGTTCCTAATTAGAGATTGAACTCTCAATTTGATCATAATCTGATCGGATTAAAGGAATTAAAAAAAAAAAGGGAGATTTTTTTTGGTCACCTTGAATTAATTAAGAATTTTCAACCCTGTTAGGTTTCATTGTTTGGGTTTGGCTTACCTCCAATACATTTTTTACTAGATATGTCCTTTTATTTTAAATATACAATGGCAAGTAGTAATGAGTTTTAATCTCCACTTTTTATTTAGTTAGTATGTGATATGACAGTCTCTATTAAGAGATTTATTTTTAAAAAGTACTAGAGGTAAGCCAAACTCTTAATGATATGTTTGGTTGGGAGATTTTAAGGAGGATGAAAAAAAAAAGTAAAGAAAATGGGAGAGAAAACACTTATGGTGAGTGTTTGGTTGAAGGGAAGGGAGGAAAAAAAATCGGTGGGGCTCGGTTGTTTTCTTCTTAGGTCCACCAAACTATTTTCACCCCAAATTAGTGAGAAAACTAGAGAGAACAAAAATGGAAAAAAGCACCCTTGTGCAGCTATGTTGTTGCTCAACGTTAACTAGGTTTTGCTTTTCTTTTTCTTTTTTTTTGTCATTTTCTGTTCAACTGCTACTTTTTTTTATATATTTAATTTCCTACTTTGGTTTTTGTTTTTTTTTTTCCTATACTTCATTCGTTTTTTTTTCATATGTTTTGTAATTTTTTTGGTTCATCCCTCCTTTCTTTCTTTCTTTTTTTTTTTTTTTTTTTTTAGTTTGTTACTCTTTTTTTTTTTAAATTTAGTAGGGACATAAAAGTAAATTTACACAAACTACATTTTCTATCCCTTCACTTTTCCAATCTAAACCAAACACCATAAGATAAAACTAAAATATTTTATATCATCTCACTTTTTTATCCTCTTCCTATTTTCTATTCTCCCACTTTTCCATCATTTCAGTCAAATGGACCTTTATTGTTTTAACGAAATTGGCAAAAATAGCATGAAATGGAGACATATTTTGGGGTTGACAAAGCCTTAAAACCAGATTAAAAGCAAGCACATTTGGCAAAATAATTGTATTTTTACTACCCATAACATCCGAATCAAACTCCATTGCCCGTGAAAAACATCCTTCTTGTTGTAGGACATAATCTACGATTTGAGTTTTGTAATTTATTAATTTTAATATTTTTAGGTTTTTTTTTTAAAAAAATTTAGATTGAGGATATTTATTTCTTTGATTTTAGGTACTTTTAATGTTTTTTAGGTCAAATTAGTTGGTTTGATATTAATTACAATTTATTTTAAAGTATATTCTTTTGTTTGTCAAGTTTTACAAAGCCCTTTAAATATGCCTTCAAGTTAAATGTTAGAATTATTCTCTCAATCTTCTTGAGGATTCTTGATCCATTTCTTTTTATGGATTCAAGGACTCTCATAAATTTGAGATTATTTTTCAGAAGTAAATGTGTGTAAACGAGTTTTTTTTTTTTTTTTAATTAGGCGTGTCCTACTTTTTGTCTATTTTGCACTTTTTTTTTTTTTTTTTTTTGAGGAAAACCCCTGCATCACTTTTATAATACGTAATAACATATAAATTTCGGTTCTGGAAGCACACCACCGACCATCACTCGGCTCAATCATTAATCATGACTGATCACCGTCCATCCTAGCCGCGTCAGACGAAGTTACAGGTCAGCAGACCATTGACCACCGGTGTTAATTAGGCTTGGATTAGAATTTGGTTGTGAATTGTTTAGAGAAGCTTATAGGTAGATAAGCAACTTTGCACAGAGAACACAATCTCTGCAAATTGCAATCAAGGCTAAGTAATTTTCATCATCAAAATCTGACACTACTAAATAAATGTTGGGTACCATTTAATTGGCTTAATTCTCATTAGTTCTCAAAGAGCTAACTAACTACTCAGTTTCAAACTAATCTCATTGGCTGCTGCATTAACAGATGGCTAACAACAATGTGATTGGCTGATATCTAGCTGATCACTTGCAGCCTAACTAACTTTCTTACAACAGGTGACTTTTGGTAACCACTAAATCTGATCCCTAAAGCTGCAAATCACCGTCACGTCATGAATCTGCAGCTTGAGTTAATTATGCCACTGCAAAATTTTGTTGCCTACAATCTTACAAAGTGGGCATAATAAAATTTTGTTTTTGCACTGAAGGTAGATGGGGAAGATTCCTTTGTACCGTACCCTATTTTGTTTCTTCGCAATGAAGTGAAGTTATTCAGCAATAAATCAATAATTAAATAAATAAACCAGGAGATTTCGTGACAAATGTGCTTATTGTACGCTTATTTACAAAACTTTATCCGGGATATAACTCAGTAATTGCAAGCTCATACTTGGTTACGTGAGAACCAATGTCTTGTTGCAATGGTGTGTTCAATACAAAAACGCTCTGCCTCCGCGTGAAATCTGCAGGTTGGGTAGGTACAGGGAGAGTGATAGAATCTCTATTAATCATGGCAACAACTGAAGTCATATTTGGTCTTGCAACTGGTTGTTTTTGAACACATAGTAGTCCAGTGTGGATGCATCTCATTATTTCAGTTATTTGGCTATCCCTCAATGTAGGATCTATGAGAATCGTAGCCGTCCCCTCCATCCAATTTTTCCATGCCTGCAGAAATATACCAATGTGCATATACCTTGTTAAAGAAGAAATTTTTTGACATCCCAATTTATTATTTATTTTTTCAAAATAATGGAAATGTAACTTTGAATATTCGTACTCACATAACTTAGAAGATACTCCCTATCCTCTCTATTGTGTAAACAGGTAATTTTCTGACCGCTTACAATCTCCAAGATTAACACACCAAAACTAAAGATATCTGACTTCACTGAAAATTGTCTTGTCATTGCATATTCGGGAGCCATATATTCACCACATATCAATATTAACAAAGCTAGTATCAATGTAAACAACAATAGAGCTCGTAATAGTTACATTCAAAATTTTCAATTTTCAATTTTCAATTCTTTTATGTCTTTCTTGTTAGTACTCTGACAGGTAATCTATTGAAATGAATTTCACTATGCATGTAGCTAGGATTGTATTCATTATCTCTAGCAACTAGCAAGTTTTGGTGCTTACTATCTTCCCACAATTCTATTTGTACTACCTTCAGTTTGATCGGGTACAAACAGTTTTGCCATACCAAAATCTGAAATCTTGGGAGTCATTTCTGCATCTAATAGAATATTGCTAGCTTTAAGGTCACGATGAATTATCCGAAGTCGGGAATCCTCGTGAAGATAAAGAATTCATCTAGCAATACCTCTTATTATTTGATAACGCCTTTCCCAACCTAATTGTGCACGCTTCGTAGGATCTAAATATTCATGAAACCAAATTAGTAATCAAATATTCTAAATTGAATTTTTCAACAAAAAGGAATTAAAATATTTTTCACCAACTGAAATTATTCTGATCAGATTATAAACTAATATTGAAAATAACAGATACCAAATATGAAGTGACCAAGGCTTATGTTAGGCACAAATTCATAGATGCGAAGTCTTTCATTTCCTTCTATGCAGAACCCAAGGAGCCTAATTAAATTTCGATGTTGGGAGCTTGGCTTCTAAGAGGACCTCATTCTTAAATTCTAAATCTCGTTGTCTGGAGTTCATTGATAATCTTTTCACAGCTATCTCTTGTCCATTTGAAAGCTTACCCTGTATATATGTAAGAATATAATTATGAATGAATAATCTCTAACTCAACTTCAAGGAATTAGAAAGATTTGTTTCACACATTATTGGCTCAACACATTAGGACATACGATTAATAGTTCAGTTCATATAATAACATTCTCATACCTTGTAAACTGCCCCAAATCCACCTTTCCCGAACTTATTTGCTTCTATCGTTGGCATGGCGACCCAGCTCTCATTCTCACAACAGCTCAACTCTGCCTTCTTCTTTTTCTTTCTTTTCCTGTTTTACTTTCCTCTATGTTTCGTCATTTACAAGGTAAAGTGTAACAAAGCTTCTGTTCTATGTTAACAATGAATAAATATTGCAGCAAACTAGAGACAACCACCCACGTGTATGGTTAAAAATTTTTCTACAAAAGCAATTGTGTTTGCTGTAGTCGTGTAGGCCTTTTGATTGTGAAGCATATTCAAGCGTTACCACTTTCCTAGGAACAAAGGTATTCTTCTTTTCCTTTTTTTTTTTTTTTTTTTCATTCTTTTATTATCATATATGTGGGGGGTAAAAGGACCCAAGTGGGCATATGGGCCTTTGGACTGTAGCATGGAGGGTCGACCTGCTCTAGAATTAAACTCTACAAATTGGCCCATACGCCGAGGACCCGAGGGTACAGCCGAGAATGAGCTTCTACTCGGATAAATCTAAGAGAACTCAAAACTTCATTATAAAGGTCAGGGCATAACTCTGGAAAGACTAATGGTTAAAAGGGGACACCCTGAACCTTCTAGATGCACCAGCGTTAAAGAAAATATCAAGTGCAAAGGCTGCCACCTCCGCATTAAAGGCTCTGCACCAACCTCCCTGGCCACATTAATGGGGAAGTGACCCCTGAATATTAAGACTGAAACTTCTAGTCACTGTCCAAAAAGTATCAGGGAAGGAAGTATTTAAGGGGGGTGGAGGCCAGAGAAGAGGGGGAATCAGCAAAAAAAGAAAGAAACTAAGAGTTGTAACTTCTAAGGAAGAAATATCAATAATACAGAAGTGGTCCTCGGCTTACGTCCAAGGAGGCCTTTTTTCAGTTATCTTTTGTTATTTACATGTGTTTGTAACTCTTAGCCCGTTATTAAGTTTTCAGCACTTCTAATCTAGGTTACAAGGCCACGCTCTACAAATTTTATTGTCTAAGGCTCATTGGGCCTAAGCTCGTAGTTGTCTTTGGGTCCAGGTGCAATTGTGCACTTACAATTGGCGCCGTCTGTGAAAAATCTAGTCTAGAAGGAGTTGGGATACTATGGCAAGCTTGGGTTCCCACCATGCAGAGTCACAGGGACCACAGCCAGAGGATCTTTTCGAGCGTCTTGAGCGTCGAAGGGATCGCGAGGGAAGCATCCATACAGAATACCCAGGGGCTAGCCATACTCATGGTGGGGGTAGCACCACCCATGAAGATGGTGCTAAAGCCATGCAGAAGGAGATTAATCGTTTGAAGAGAAAGTTACGTCGCGCCAGACGCAAGTCTTCACCATCTTCATCTGATCCTTCCTCAGAGGAGGTATGGGGAGGTAGCTACAGCTCAAGGTCATGCTCACCCCCCAGTGCAATGTCCTCTGGTGAGGAGGACGACCAGCCAGCTCGCAGACGCAAGAAGCTTCCTTCTAGGGGCTTAGGTAATAATGTTATGAGTCGGGCGTTGCACCAACTCTCCAAATCTCCATTTTCACGGAGGATTGAAAAGGGGAGGCTTCCCAGGAGGTTTACGCAACCCACCTTTACCATCTACAATGGCTGGACTGATCCGGTGGAGCACGTGAGTCACTTTAACCAAAGGATGGCGGTGCACTCTCACAACGAGACCCTGATGTGTAAAGTTTTCCCCTCTAGCTTGGGACCTGTTGCTATGAGGTGGTTCAACGGCCTTAAATCGGGGTCTATAGGTTGGTGTGGGGAGCTTACTAGAGCATTCACCTCGGGGTTCATTACGTGTAGCAGAGTACCTCGGCCATTGGACTCGCTGTTATCTATGACCATGAGGGAAGGGGAGACGTTGAAAGCATACTCCGATCGTTACTGGGAGATGTTTAATGAAATAGATGGCGACTTTGATGAGGTGGCGCTCAATACCTTTAAGGTAGGTCTTCCTACTGATCACGACCTGAGAAAGTCTTTGACTAAAAAACCCGTCCGCAGCGTACGTCTCCTTATGGACCGTATTGACGAGTACAAAAGAGTGGAGGAAGACCAACAGCAAGGAAATGGTAAGGAGAAGGTTATCCCACAGGAGAGAAGGGATTTCAGTCGGACAGGTACCATAATAACAAGCTGAGGAGAGATTATGTTGGGCAGTCCGGCTCGGCAGCACCTCAGGCCGTGAACACAGTGTTCCGAGAACCAGTACATCAGCTGCTGGAGAAAGTTCGTAAGGAACCCTTCTTCAAATGGCCTGGTAAGATGGCAGGAGACCCTGCGAAGAGGAATCAGAACCTTTTCTGCCAATACCATCAGGATGTGGGCCACACTACCGACAATTGTCGAACCCTTTGGAACCACTTGGAGCAGCTTGTTAATGAAGGAAAACTGAAGCAGCACTTGTGCCAACCTAGCGGGCCGGGCAGTCAATCTGGCTCAAACAATCAGAGGAATAATTTATCTCGGCAGGCGTTAGGAACAATTAATGTTATTTTTGCTGCACCTAGCAGGACTGGCTCGGCTCCCACCAGGGTGATGGCAGTTTCACATCCTCAGGCCGAGGAGTTGGGCTGCAAGCCGAAGAGGTTGAAGCTAAATTTGCCCATCTTGGGATTTTCCGATGAGGATAAGATAGGGACTATCCAACCCCATGACGATGCTCTTGTAGTTACGCTTAGGATAGGGAACTATGATGTGAGGAGGGTGATGATAGATCAGGGCAGCGGTGCAGATATCATGTACCCTGATCTATTTAAGGGGTTAAGATTGAAGCTGGAAGATCTTACTCCTTATGACTCGCCACTTATAAGCTTCGAAGGGAGAGCCGTTGTGTCGAAGGGACAGATCCGTTTGCCCGTTCAATCCGGCTCAGAAACGGTTGAGGTGGATTTCATTGTGGTTAACGCGTACTCTCCATATACAGCCATCCTCGCCAGGCCATGGCTACACGCTCTTGGAGCTATCTCCTCTACCTTGCATGTTAAAGTTAAGTTCCCCTCGGGGGAATGTGTTGAAGAGATCCTTGGCAGCCAGTCGGTGGCTAGGCAATGCATATCGGCTGCATTGCTGCACCAGACGGAAACCGAGTCTTTGGCTCTGATCACCAAAGACTTATAGCAGTTAACAGCTCCTGATGCTCTTGGAATGGTGATAGGAGAGGAGGCTCATTGTGAGGAGTTAGAGAAGTTTCTAATAGCCGATGATCCAAAGAGGTTCTTCCAAGTAGGCATATGTTTGCCACACCAGGAGAAGATGGAGTTGTTGGAATTTCTGAAGGACAATGTTGATGTTTTTGCATGGGACCCTTATGAGGCTCCAGGCGTAGATCCGAACTTCATTTGTCATCGTTTGAATGTCAACCCTGCCATCGTGCCGAGAAGGCAGCCACCTCGACGTTCTTCCAAAGAGCATGCCGAGGCTGTAAAGGAAGAGGTGCTTAAACTCAAGAGGGCTAGGGCTATTAAAGAAATTTTCTACCCCGAATGGTTGGCGCATACGGTTGTGGTTAAAAAGAAGAATGGAACGTGGAGAGTATGTGTGGACTTCACAGATTTGAACAAGGCCTGCCCCAAGGATTCGTTCCCAATGCCGCGTATTGATCAATTGGTGGATGCCACTGTCGGACATCCACAAATGAGTTTTTTGGACGCCTTCCAGGGTTACCATCAGATTCCACTAGCATTGGAAGATCAGGAGAAAACTGCTTTCATTACTCCAATAGGAAACTACCACTATAAGGTCATGCCGTTCGGGTTGAAGAATGCTGGGGCTACCTACCAAAGAATGATGACCAGAATGTTTGAACAGCAACTAGGGAAGACTATTGAGGTATACGTAGATGATATGGTAGTGAAGAGCAAAACAATACCTTCACACGTCAAAGATCTAGCCGACACCTTCCAGGTGCTAAGAAAGTACAAGCTGCGCCTTAACGCCTCAAAGTGCTCTTTTGGCGTGGGGTCCGGAAAGTTTTTGGGGTACATGATTACTCACAGAGGCATAGAGGTGAACCCAGCGCAGGTCAAGGCTATTCAGGATTTGCAGCCGCCTCGGAACCCAAAAGAGATCCAGAAATTGACCGAAATGATTGCTGCATTGAATAGGTTTATCTCTCAGTCAACTGACCGATGCCGTCCTTTCTTCTAATTGTTGAATAAATGGAAAGGGTTTCAATGGACCGAGGACTGCGTGTTAGCTTTCCAACAGCTTAAGCAGTATCTTTCTCGACGACCCATCTTGTCTCGCCCTGAGGCGGATGAGGTCTTGTTTGCTTATCTGGCAGTGGCCGTCCACGCGGTCAGCCTGGTCCTTATAAGGAATGAAAGCGGGGTGCAAAAACCGGTCTACTTTGTTAGTAAGTCTTTGAATGAGGCCGAGGTGCGCTATCTGCTCTTAGAGAAAGCGCTTCTGGCCATAGTTCACGCCACGCGCAAGCTTCCCCATTATTTCCAGTCTCACATCGTAGTGGTTCTGACCCAATGGCCTCTCAAGGCGGTGTTACATAGCGCCGATTACTCTGGTAGGGTGGCAAAGTGGGGGACCATTTTAGGGGCTTTTGATATTAAATACAAGCCTCGCACCTCGGTGAAGGCCCAGGTCCTCGCTGACTTGGTGGCAGAGTTTACTGAACGATTGTTAGAAGAAACTCTAAAAGAAGCACACATGGATGGAAAATCAGTTGGAGTGATCACGGAAAATCAGTTGGAGTGATCACGGCCGCAGTGCCTTCGATTTGGAAAGTGTATGTGGATAGGGCTGCTAATCAGAGAGGGTCTGGTGTTGGACTTGTTCTAATTTCCCCTGAGGGAATTGTCTTCGAAAAATCTTTAAGATTGGCATTCTCGGATACTAACAATGAGGCCGAGTATGAAGCAGTCTTGGTGGGCATGCAGATGGTACGTAGGATGGGTGGAAAGGAAATCCATGTGTTCTCGGACTCTCAGTTAGTGGTCGGCCAAGTCATGGGGACCATGAAGGCTAGGGACCCCAGAATGCAGGAATATTTGGCCCAGGTCAAGCGTCAGCAAGCTGAATTTGACTTCTTTGTCTTAGCTCATATTTCTAGGAGTGGAAATACCCATGCAGATTCTTTGGCTGCATTGGCGACGTCCTCGGCTCAGGATCTGCCAAGGGTTATCCTCGTGGAGGATTTGTTGGAGCCAACTCTTACCATTGTCAGCACAGTTCACGTTCATTTGATAAGGCCTGGACCTAGTTGGATCGACCCGGTTATATCTTTTCTTAAGAATGATACCCTTCTTGAGGGCAAATCTGAAGCAGAAAAGATACGTCAAAAGGCGCCACGTTTCTGGTTGTCCGAGAACCAGAAGCTGTACAAACGATCCTTCTCAGGACCATACTTGTTGTGTGTACACCCCGAATCAACGGAAGCATTACTGGAGGAACTGTATGAGGGAATTTGTGGAAGCCACACTGGGGGAAGGTCCTTAGCCCATAGAGCTCTGACTCAGGGTTATTGGTGGCCCAATATGCAGAGAAAGGCTCAAGACTATGCCAGAAAATGTGATCAATGCCAGAGGTTTGCCCCTAATATTCATCAACCTGGAGGGGTTCTTAACCCTCTCTCCAGTCCTTGGCCTTTTGCCCAATGGGGATTGGACATAGTGGGGCCATTTCCGAGAGTTGCAGGGAACAAAAGATGGCTTCTTGTGGGAACAGACTACTTCACTAAATGGGTTGAGGCCGAGCCCTTAGAAAATATCAGAGATGTTGATTCCAAGAAGTTTGTCTGGAAAAATATTGTCACTATTTTCGATGTACCACATACACTTATCTCAGACAATGGCGTTCAATTTGGCAGCAAGGCTTTTAGGCAATATTGTGGTGACATGAGTATCATAAATAGATACTCCACCCCAGCTTATCCTCAGGGAAATGGGCAAGCCGAGGCCGTTAACAAGGTCATAGTCAGTGGGCTTAAGAAAAGGTTGGACGATGCGAAAGGCAGATGGGTAGAAGAGCTCCCTCATGTTCTGTGGACGTATCGGACCACACCGCGCAGGTCCACGGGAGAAACGCCATTCTCTATGACTTATGGAGCCAAGGCGGTGATACCTCTGGAATCTGGTTTTCCCACCCTAAAGACGAGCTCTTTTAGCCCGAAGAATAACAATGGACTCTTAGAGAAAGATCTTGATTTACTTGAGGAACGACGCGAGGCAGTTATGGTCCAAATGACCTATTATCAACAGAAGCTAAAACGGGGATATGATGCTCACGTGAAGCTAAGGCCGCTCGCAATTGGTGATCTTGTACTAAGGAAAGTTGTGGGCACTTTTAAGAACCCAGCTTGGGGTAAGTTAGGTCCCAACTGGGAAGGCCCCTATCGCATTGTTTCAGTAGCAAGCATAGGGTCATATTGGCTAGCTGACTTAGATGAAAGAATTGTACCACGCCCATGGAATGTAAATAACCTTAGAAGGTATTATTATTAATAAAATGTGCTTTTGTTAGTTAACATTTCAAAGTTATAAGTACCTCTACACTTGAAGTTACTATTCTTAAGAATCAAACAGAAACTTGGTTAAGTGTAGTCTTCGGACCACAAACCTTGTGGAAATTGATGTCTTGTCATTTGTTAAACAGAACTTTAGTTATGCCGGGTCCTCGGACCTCCTACTTTGGGGAAATTAACATTTGAAGTTACTATTCTTAAGAATCAAACAGAAACTTGGTTAAGTGTAGTCTTCGGACCACAAACCTTGTGGAAATTGATGTCTTGTCATTTGTTAAACAGAACTTTAGTTATGCCGAGTCCTCGGACCTCCTACTTTGGGGAAATTAACATTTGAAGTTACTATTCTTAAGAATCAAATAGAAACTTGGTTAAGTGTAGTCTTCGGACCACAAACCTTGTGGAAATTAATGTCTTGTCATTTGTTAAACAGAACCTTAGTTATGTTAGGTCCTCGGACCTCCTACTTTGGGGAAATTAGCATTTGAAGTTACTATTCTTAAGAATCAAATAGAAACTTGGTTAACTGTAGTCCTCGGACCACAAACCTTGTTACTGTTCCTAATATTTTGTCACTGTCCTTATTCTTATCACCCGTTTATGGAAATCATTATCTCACCATTCATTAATTTGGATCTCAAGTTTTTCATTCTTAAGTGTTAAGTAAAATCTTTGTAAGGAATGGTCTTCGGACCTTACATCCTACTGAAAGCAATATGTCAGATTACAAAGGCTTAATTGTCATGTGAGTTGTCTAACTTTGACATTACTTGACGTCTAAATTAAGTTATGTGGCTGTTTTGAAGTCATAGTTATTTGCATGATGGAGTTATACTTATTTATTCTGTTTTCCCTTTAACTATTTGTTATTGGAAGCTCTCATGGCAAGCCCAAAAAGAATAAAGTAAAACAAAGACAACATGAACGAAAGTTGAATAAAAATCTTCTTTATTAATTATATACAAAAAAAAAAAAAGAGGAGTACAAAAGGTTCTATCCTAGGCCTTAAGCTTGTGCAGGGGGTCTTGGAAGGAGCTGCTGCCAGCCTCAGTACTCTTCAACTCCAGTTCAAAGGTTGACAAAACTTGCTTCCCTTTGTCTGTTGAAGGAACGAGGGGCTTCATGTCTTGGACTTGCTCCTTCTCGGCGCCATCACACTTGTCCTTCTCTTTATAGGAACCTTCAGGTTCTGTAGGATCAGGAACAAGCTCTTGCACCACCGGAGGAAGGGCAGGAGAGGCAGCAACAGGAGGGTCTTCAATTTCCTGTATGTCTAGGGGAAGCCAAATGTTCTCGGGCTTCCTCAGCTCGGAAGCTTGAGGAACCCCTGCAGCATTCATGGCCTCTCCCCAGACCAGCTGATTGTACTCTCGGCACAAGGCCGCGAAGGCCTCTTTCAGCTGTTCTTGTGTTCTGGTTACCCCCTCCTGATAACTGGCATTCTTCGCGGCCTCCAGTGCGTGCTTATGGGCGCGAGCTTCCTCCTTAGCCCGCGTAAGCTCCTTTTCCAAGTCAGAGCGTTCCTGTTGGACTTGGGTGAGCTCGTCATCCTTTTGATGAAGGAGCTTACGCTGTCCCTCCATTTGGGTCTCCATCGTCTTTAGGCTGGCCTTGTCACCATCTCTCTCTCTTTTTAGATCGGCCAACCTTGATGTGAGCTTCCCATTCTCAGCTAGGGCCTGGTTTAAGGATTTTTCTACCTCTTGCCTTAGTTCTTGCTCCATCCCAACGCGCTTTCGAGAATCCTCCACGAACTTCTCAGCCACGAAAACTTCTTGGATGGACTGCAAAAATGTTAAGAGGATAAATATGCTAAAGTATTTACAATTAAATATAAGGTACGAGGGCAAGGTGGAACTTACCAGAGCTAAACCCCTTTTTAACGAGAGGAACAGCTGCGGCTGGCCCATTTTCTCCAAGGTTTCCATGTCCTTGGGCAGCAGAAGAGGACGCTCCAGCACCTCGGCTAAGTGGTGGGCGTGGCCTTGTTGAACTGCCCTAATGCTGGAGTGGCAGGGAATGGGTGCGCCGTCCAGTCTCAAGTCAGGACACCAGGTAGCTGGTGCTCGGCGCACCTCGGCCACATCTCTGATCTCCCCGCTTTCAACCGAGCGGGCGCGCCCTTTGCCCTTGTCCAACTTCTGCTGCTGGGCCGGCGCGGGCTGTTTCGTTTTCTTTTATTTTTCTCCTCCAGCCCCCTCGGCCTCCGCTTTCCCTTTCTTCTTTGGATCTTCGGCTGGAGGTTTAGGGTCGGCTGGAGGAGGAGGAGGTAGTGGTAAAACTGGGGGAACCTGGGACCCCCGTGTCCCCTTCTTCGCCACTCGTGCGCCTCTTGCGGTCATAAGATCCTTTAGCTCGTCCATCTCTTCTTCAATGGAGCTGTCGTCTGGACGTGCTATCACTAGACCTTCTATCCCAGAGGCTTCGGCTGCTTCTTCTTCCTCGTCGAAAAGAACGACGAATGGGTTTCCGCGAGGTCGTGGGGAGTCCTCGAATTGGAATTGTTCTATCTCCTCGTCCAACGTGTTCGAAGAAGACACTCGCTCCTCTGGGACATCAATAGCCTGAGAGTGCACAGCGAGGGGAACTACCGCTATGGGCTGTGTGTACAACACTGTATGTGGGGTTTCAGGGATGTCGTGGTCGGCCAAAAAGTGGGGTCTGGCTACATTAATTCTCCTACGCCTTCGGTCACCCGCGATTATGGCGTTCTCGATCTCCTGGAAGTCCGAGGAGACGGGATCATACCCCAAAATTAGGTGGGCCGCTCTAAGTTGTAGGTCTCTGCTAACGAACACCTCGGAGCGTAGCACTCTATTCAAGTCTGCAACGTTGCAGTGGCTTAAGCGCGGGCGCACGTTTTGCTTATCTGCAAAGAAAAACATCCAAATAAACAAACATGATCAGAAGCGCAGAACATATAATAAAGTAAAGGTATACGCTCGAGTAAATGCAAATGCACGTTCCTAGATGATTTAGGGAGTTATGGGATGGGAAGTTAAATCCTAAGGTGTCGCACCTGGAACTCCCCACTCAACTGGGCAGTGGGGGCCGTCGTGCCAATTGCCAGAGACGATGAGGTAGTCATCCTTCATGCCTTTATTGGACTTGGGCAAACATGAGATCAACCTAACTACGCTGGAGCGGGATTTGATGTAGTAACCTACTCCAGTGAGTTTGTGGCATTCGTACATGAAGACAACATCATGCCAGGTGAGGTTCAGACCCATTTGCTCGTTTAGAGCGTTGACGCTACCCAAAACTCTAAAAACGTTTGGGGCGCATTGATCGGGACACAACCGGTGGTTGCGGAGGTATTCCCTGGTTACAGGCTTCATTGGGAGGGTCATCCCACCTTCTACGAAGGCTACCATTGGGATGATAACCTCTCCAGCCTTCCTAGAACCGGCCACGGCTTCTGCCAGGCAATATTCTAAACCTACGTCGCTGGGAATACGATACTTGGCTCTAAAGCCTTCCATCCCAGAGGCGGTATCAACTAAACATTTAAACTTTCCCATCAGAAAGGAATGAAAAACTAAGTTCTAAGAGCGAGAACTGTTATAAGGGGAGCCGAGGACAGGGTCCGAGGAGAAAGGGTTAAGAGAAAAGAAATGAGAACTTACAAATTTCAAGTTGTGCAAATTTCCACAGATTTCTGCAGACAAAAGGTGATTGCTGATGTTTTGATGGGATTAGCCTCTGGAGAAATAAATGAAGGCGCAGGTTCCCGAAGCGTCACGACGTGCGGGAAGCGGCCTCGAAATTGTATTTGTCCCGCCCAAATTTTCGTGGAGTAACAAGGACCGTTGGATGCTCATCTCACCGTTGAATGTGGGGGACAAGGTATAACTTACGGTAATAAATGCGCGCATTTTTGAAAATAAAACCGCCAAGTGGCATCCTCTGGAACGCGAAACGGTCTTCACACGTGTAATTATTTACAGAAATGTGTGGGGAGAGTTTTCGTTGGATTAAAACCCTATTTTTCTCCTCGGATGATGAAAAATAGAGTTTTGAGGGGCTATTGTGGGGGGTAAAAGGACCCAAGTGGGCATATGGGCCTTTGGACTGTAGCATGGAGGGACGACTTGCTCCAGAATTAAACTCTACGAATTGGCCCATACGCCGAGGACCCGAGGGTACAGCCGAGAACGAGCTTCTCCTCGGACAAATCTAAGAGAACTCAAAACTTCATTATGAAGGTCAGGGCATAACTCTGGAAAGACTAATGGTTAAAAGGGGACACTCTGAACCTTCTAGATGCACCAGCGTTAAAGAAAATATCAAGTGCAAAGGCTACCACCTCCGCATTAAAGGCTCTGCACCTACCTCCCTGGCTGCATTAATGGGGAAGTGACCCCTGAACAGTAAGACTGAAACTTCTAGTCACTGTCCAAAAAGTATCAGGGAAGGAAGTATTTAAGGGGGGTGGAGGCCAGAGAAGAGGGGGAATCAGCAAAAAAAGAAAGAAACTAAGAGTTGTAACTTCTAAGGAAGAAATATCAATAATACAGAAGTGGTCCTCGGCTTACGTCCAAGGAGGCCTTTTTTCAGTCATCTTTTGTTATTTACATGTGTTTGTAACTCTTAGCCCGTTATTAAGTTTTCAGCACTTCTAATCTAGGTTACAAGGCCACGCTCTACAAATTTTATTGTCTAAGGCTCATTGGGCCTGAGCCCGTAGTTGTTTTTGGGTCCAGGTGCAATTGTGCACTTACAATATATTTATTTGTTTTTAATTAATCAACATATCATATCACATTATAATTTATAAACGTACCTGATTAATTCACTTCTATTTATCATTAATTAATTTATAGATAAAAATATTATAACATGTATTTAATTGTACTTGTATTTTATAGATGATTTTATTCACTGAAGTTTGAATGATTGTTTTTAATTAATTAGTATTTTTTTTATCTAGTCATTATACTTTGCCCATTTCATAGTTGTTTTAAGATATTAATTTCTTTGTCAATTTTGTCTCATGATTGTTTAATTTAATTAGATACACATTTTGTAGCATATATTGAATTCTAACTACTTAACTTGTATATTGATTATTAAATTGTATGTACATTACTATTTTAGATTTTATATTGAAAAAGTTAGTCGACTAATTTTATGTTCCACCCCCCCCCCCCCCAAAAAAAAGTTAATTTCCTGCCTCCTCCTTTTGTTCTTCCTGTCTTTTACGGTTTCAAAGAATTAGAAAACAGTATATTCAATGATTCACTTTAGGTATCCACATCAAAAATTACCCTTTAAGACTTGACTGCAACACTAGGTGCTGCTTTTATTTATTTATTTATTTAAATGTTGAATTTTGTGTAATGGATTTATTTATTTTGATCATTATGATATTTGTAGGTGAACATCTTCACAATTTTGCAGTCACAATTTTTTTTTTCACTGCATCCCCCATGAAGGGTTTTTCAGCTAAGTTGTGAAGAATTTGGCAATGATATTAATTACTAAATTAGTCTTTCCCACTAAAGTGATATGATTTCTTAATTACTAAATTAGTCTTCCCCTCCCTTTTTGTGGACTAAATGGTTTTTGGTAATCTCAATTTGAAAAAACCACGATTTTTTTTTTTAAACGATAGTTTTTGCAAAGACTTTTTCTTTGCTTTTGGAAAGCAAAAGGATTTTTTTTTTTTTCTTTTAATTTTGACACAAAGCAGTAATCCTATGATATTGAATTGGTAAATTTGAATTTTCCTATTTGTTTTCTTATTTAAAAACCATACGACTTTGTTCACTCTTATATGATCTTCCACTCTGTGCATAGCACGTGCTTGTGTTGTTGTGCAAAGGCAAATGTTTTTCTTGAATTAGTAACCTAATGTATTAAGTTATAAAAGTAACAAAGATTTTTGGTAAATAGTTTTAGAAGGTTCATTTTTTTCCTCATTAAGTGTAGTGGCGAATCTATGTGTTTTACTGTTTCTTATTTATTTATTTTTGTTTTAATTTGTTTTAATGGTTTTTGCTTTGTTTCCTAGGTTTAGATGGTTTATCTTTGTTCACTGTTAGAAGTTGTAGTTTAGTCATTTGATTAATGGAAATTAACGTTTGTTCTTTAAATTTTTTGGCTTTTAACAGAGAATAGGTGTTAAAGTTTGTTCAAAAGGTTGATGATGGTCATTGCAATGGAATAATTTCTTTTAAGTTCTAAACCATAAAATGATCATTAATAACATTCTCAGTTTCCCATGCATCGCATGGGTCTACGGCTAGCTAACAATAAGATTAATGACATATTTCCTCATGGTTGGGAACTCTTCCTAACTTACGTGTTCTTGTCTTGCAAGCAAATAGCTTTCATGATACTATAGGTTATCTAATGACCGAATTTGCTTTCACTAATTTAACTAAATATAAACCTTTCTCACCACAAGTTTCATGATTGTTGCCAAAAAATATTTCAATCATTTAAAACCCATGATGAATTCAAGTGCAGAAAAAGGTGTATAGATGTATATAGGTGATAATATTATCATGATTTATTGATCTAGGTCATGAAAGGGCTTTCTATAGAATTAGTGAAAATTCAAAATCTCTTTACCAACATTGTGATTTCTCGAACAATGGTTTCATAGGAGAGATTCCAAAGTCTATTGAAATCTTAAATCACTCAAAGGGCTCAACATTTTGCAGAATAAACTTACCGGTTATATGCCTTCATCATTAAGAAATTTGACCAATCTTAAAAGTTTGAATCTCTCCTCAAACAAGCTAATGGGAGAAATTCCAAGACAATTGGTAGAGACCCTTACATCACTTGAAATTTTACTTACCAAAAAATGTCTACTTGGACAAACACTTGAGGTAACCATTCAATACGTTTTCATGTGATTCATATAATGCAAATTTGGGCTTATGTGGACAAGAAGAATTAGTGGTGCGAAGGTATATGCCTTTACACTAATATGTTAGAACACTTTGTTGCATAATTTGGTTTCTTTAAAAATGTTTTTATTTATTTATAAAAAAATGATTTTTTTTTCCTCCTTTCTACTGATCAGGAATTCCTAAATTATTATGATGCGATTCATAACCTTTCCTTAAGCTTGTATATCTATGTTTAACTATACCCGTTACTGCCACAACATCTACTATTGTATGCCTAATTTAGGTTAGTCTTCATTTCTATCCTTGCTCAGTGCTCTAGTATAACAAGAAATTTCTTCGGTGCAATACTGAATTTCTGTACAAAGAATGAATATTTTGAAAGGGGAAACATTACGGCATGGCTGAAGTAATATATAAATAGGGTATATCATATTGCAATATTGTGATTACTAAACTATTAGTGCATACTCTTTCATGATTGCAATACTGCATGGTTGTTGCAGCAGCTGTTGTTGTTAGTTATGACTATTACATTCTTGTAACTATTACTTTTCCTTCTCAGAATAAAAAGATGGTGTTTGTTGGATCCTTTGAAGAGATGGAGCTAATGGCCCTACTGTTACTTAAAATGCTTCAAGGAGATCTAGATTATTTTCTTCTTCTTCTTCTTCTTCTCTTCTTCTATTTTTTTTTTTTTTTCTGAAATACAAATGACAAGACAATGCCTACTAATGTAATAATTTTATTTGTTTTAGTGGAAGTCACTTTCTGACAAAATTTTCTGATTCAACATTACTTGCTTGCAAAGCTGATGTGAAAGAAGATAGATTTAAAACTGATATGTCAACATATAATATAGGAAGGAGTAAAAAAAAAGATTGTCAAACGATTTCATATTTTCATTTCAGTTATGTTGTAAATCTACCTTGAAGCCAAAAAAAAAAAAAAGTTGTAAATCTAAAATGGTGGCAAGTGAGGAATCCTTGGCGGAGGTTCCTTGTTTATCTGCTATTATACCAAGACTAACAAAATAGTTATCAACTGTTCTCTAATAAATAGATCATATGAGAAGCTACCCTATATATTCTTTTGTTAATCTCTACTTTGAACTGGGCAGCCCAATTTACTACTATAGGCCATTGGCCCCAGCAAAAAATCGGCCACACTTCGGCTCGTAAACTTTGGCCCAAAGTAAGACTAAAATCTATTGGGCATAGATTTTAACTCTACCTTATTAACGACCCAAGTAAGAGAGGTAGATTGACCTATTGCGCAAATTAAAGGTCAAATGTTGAGTACCAAATACTTAAATTAACCTAGCATTTTATTACCTTCTTTTAAAATAAAAAAAAATTATTTTACAAATCATCTAATTTCATTATTCTTGACTTGTTATCATTATAGACATAAAAAAGTATGCTAGAGAAAGAGAGAAACCTATACTATAATAGTTTCTCCATAGTTATTAATTCGTGATAACTTCATTCTCGAACAACACTTCTTAATTAATAATGTTAGTTGTGAATTTCAGTTAGCTCAACTGATAAAATATTTTATTAGTGAATAATAGATTTGAGGTTTTTTATTTATTATTAGATTTGAGGTTTAATTCTCACTTACATAAATAAATAAATAAAATAAAAATAAAAATCAGTTAATATCTTTGTAAAATTCTAGAACACTCTCTCTCTAAATAAAATTCTGATCCTATTGAAATTCTTATCTGAAAAAGAGAACAATACAATGGAATTATCATATCCACTCCTCCTATATATACATGATGTAAGCAATCAAAACTAATCCTACTCAAATGCTACACGTGACTAAAAGCCATAACTGTCTCTAATTTCCAATCCATCTGGCAGCACTTCTTCAAGTCAGTGTATGAATTGCTCATGAAATGGCACTGCTTCAATTATTTCTAATAATTCTCCACTTGCTAAGGCTGTTTCTGCAGTGTTTACTGTTTACTTGCTTACTGCATTTCCTAGTTCCAGTATCAGTGCTTGCCTCTTCACTGCATTTTCCATAGCAACACCTTGATGTGTTATGTGTTGCTGTGATCTTTGCTTCTTATTTTCAACAGTCTTAGTGATAAAAAGCAATCATTATAATGCAGATATCATATATTTAAAATACTAACAAATCTATTAACATATCTATAAAAGAAATAAAATAATCAATAAAGAGACCAATAATAATAATATAATAGGTTGTCATTGCCTCTAATTTGCTCCATAAAAATTTCTGTGCATTGCACACATTCTATCAATTTATCATTACTCATTAGACGACTAGTCAATGGATAGTTATCATATTTTCAATGAGTCTCTTTTCAAATTCATAGAATCCATGTCTCACACGCAGGGACCATATAATTGTGGTGTGCCAATTGAGAAAAATACAAATGAGTCGTGAGTGTATGACAGCTGAGCAATGATAAAGAATTCACAAACCCACTAAGCGCTTGACTTCGCATTGAGTTTAACACTCTCACACTTACAATGATTTAATAAGAAATTTCACAACACCTCCTGTAATAGTTGTAACTGGAATGTTACCACCCTAAAGTTTATTGAGATCACTTTTCTTAATGTTAATCACAAACACGTTATTTCAGTAATTGTAAAACAAAATTTTGTGTTCCTAAACATGATAGATGACAAAACTTAAAATAAGAAAAATTGATAAAAAAAAAAAAAAGTTCAAAGTATAGGTTATACTTCCCTCCCTTCAAAAGTCTTCTAAATTCTAATCATGCCTAACATTACTCATTACTTTTTTGACCGGCAATCATGGTCATGGCCTCCGGCATATTGACATAAATATGTCTCCATTTTTATCTCTCTCTACAGCACCGAAAACTATCTTCTTATTGTATCTTATTGAAACAAGTATGGAACGCTTCTTATGGCTATACCAGGTCCAGTTTCTTCTTTTTTTACTCTTTCTTTCTCAAGTTACTTGCTCCTCCTCTTTACCTTATTTTTCACCTCCTTTATCAATGCTAATATGCCATCCAGAATAGAACTTTGCTTTGCTCCAGTTCAAGAACTCATTTTCACTTCCCCATAACAATGCAATTTCATTCATTGCGATTTATATCAAGGAATTCGATTTTTTTTTTTTGTTGGGAAAGGATTTGCTGCATACTAGTATGCAGTAATTGCTGCATAATGGATAATGTGACAGCAAAAAGAAAACATGTATTTAACAATTGCTACATACTAGTATGCAGTAAAACCTTTCCCTTTACTATATTCCTTCTCCTCAATTTTGAAGATTGTGTTCTCTGCTTCTATGCTTCTTCGGCCTACTTGGAGAGGTCTTCTAGTACATGGTGGCCCCATAGATCTCAAATTTATCGTTTGATTTTGGGTTCCTTCTCCCTGACGTTGCCAAACCTGTCTCCTCCATATCCATATAATATAAACAACTTTTGTTTTGATAATCAGAATATTTATAAAATAAAAAAAATTAAAAAAAACAAGGAAAATTCTTCTTTTGTAGGAATCTAGTAATTTACATTGTACACATACAAAAACTAGTAAATATTATACACTTTTTGCAAATTTGTACAAAATTTGCCACCTACAAAGATTTTACAACATAAGTGAAACAATTTTAAAATCAACTACATAAAGAAAGAATAAAAAGCTAAATGTAAAATAAATATTACTAGTATAAATTTACACAATTATTGTAATAACAACGTATTTTTACATAACTTTGCATATTTAATATAGGTGAATTTTGGTTTGGTATGCTAAAATATATTAATTTATCTACTATACACGCACTGTGCTCGAACAATAAATAGATCGAATGAGCAGCTTTGCTTTGCCATCTCTACTTTAGACAGTGTTGCCCAACTTACTACTATGGGCGATTGACCCCAACAAAAAATTGTCCTCACTTCAGCTCGTAAAGGTTGGCCCAAAGTAGGACTAAGAGATATAATTATTGGGCCTACACTTTAACTCCACCTTATTAACGAACCTATTCCCTTCCCAACTAGGACAAAGAGATTGATCAGATAGGGATGGCCTATTGGGTGATGAAATAAACCAGGCAAGAAAAGAAATCAATGATCTACTCGATAGTGAAGAAATTTACCGGTGTCAGCGGTCAAAGGCTCACTAGCTTCGGGAGGGAGACAGGAATACAAAGTTTTTTCATGCTCGAGCTTCGGAAAGAAGGAAACAA
This sequence comes from Castanea mollissima, assembly GCA_014183005.1. Classification (NCBI taxonomy): domain Eukaryota; kingdom Viridiplantae; phylum Streptophyta; class Magnoliopsida; order Fagales; family Fagaceae; genus Castanea; species Castanea mollissima. The sequence continues at coordinate 2,813,414 of JACAVU010000003.1, read as the reverse complement.
AATACTATCTTAGGCATAAGGGATAAATTTGAAAATTGGTGTGGTGATCAAGATAGTATTGCTAGGGCTGCTATATCCTATTTTGAGGAAATATATACTACTTCCTTTCCTAACCAGATTGAGAAGGTAACCGATCTCATCCCGATCAAAGTGACAGATGAAATGAACACAGAGCTGACTAGAGGCTTCACCAAAGAAGAAGTGTTGCAGGGCTCAAGCAATTGCACGTACCCTACTAAATCTCCTGGTCCTGACGGTATGTCCGGCCTTTTCTTTAAAAAATATTGGAGCATTGTAGGCACTAATATCTCTAATTTAGTTCTGAATGTTCTTAATTCCGACATGCCTATATTTGAAATAAATAGAACTAATATAGCCCTTGTGCCAAAGAATAAAAATCCTCAGAGAATGGCTAATTTTAGACCTATCAGCCTTTGCAATGTGATATACAAGCTTATTTCTAAAACTTTGACTAACAGTCTTAAAGCTATTCTTCCATATATTATTTCAGAAAATTAAAGCGCTTTTGTGGCTAATAGGCTCATCACTGACAACGTCTTGGTGGCTTATGAGATTATGCACTACCTAAAACACAAAAGGGGTGGGAAGGATAGCTTTATGGCAACAGAGCTGGATATAAGCAAAGCATTTGATAGAGTTGAGTGGTCCTTTATTGAAATGGTAATGAGGAAGATGGGCCTTAATGAGTCTTGGATCGGTCTGGTGATGAAGTGTATAACTTCGGTAACTTATTCTGTTATTATTAATGGCTCGGTCCATGGAAGCATTATGCCTACTAGGGGGCTTAGACAAGGAGACCCTTTGTCTCCTTATTTGTTCCTGCTGTGTGCTGAAGGCTTCTCAGCTCTCATAAATGAAGCGGCAAGATGTCAGCAACTAAATGGAATATCCATTTGCAGAGGATCTCCAAAAATCAGTCATCTGTTCTTTGCTGACGACAGCCTTCTCTTCTGTAATGCCAATGGTACTGAATGCAATAAGCTTAAGGAAATCCTCAAAACCTATGAATCCGCCTCGGGGCAAAAGATCAACACTAATAAGTCTTCAATTTTCTTCAGCCCAACACTTCCCAAGAGCTTAAAGATGAAATCATACGCATTCTTGGACCTATGAATGACTCTCGCCACACAAAGTACCTTGGCCTCCCTTCCATAATTGGATGGTTAAAAAAGTTGATTTTTGCGGAGATAAAAGAGAAGGTTTGTTAGAAGCTGGCTGGTTGGAAAGGTAAGTTGCTCTCCTTAGGGGGTAAGGAAATTCTTATTAAAGCGGTGGCTTAAGTCATTCCCTCCTACACGATGAGTTGTTTCCTTCTTCCAAAGAGCCTATGTGAAGACCTTGAAAAAGAGATGAGAAGCTTTTTATGGGGCTAGAAACAACAGGAGACTAAAATTGCTTGGGTCGGATGGAAGAAAATGTGCAAGCCTAAATCCCTTGGTGGATTGGGTTTCAGGGACTTGCAAGCTTTTAATCTTGCCTTGCTCGTAAAACAAGCCTAACGGATTCTTACAAACCCACACTCCCTAGCAGCCCGTATCCTAAAGGCAAAGTATTTTCCTTACGGTGATATTCTAAGTGCGAGCCTAGGCAGCTGCCCCTCATATACTTGGTGAAGTATTTTTCATAGTCTCAAAGTCATTAAGAGTGGAACTCATTGGAGAGTGGGAAATGGGCGATTAATTCACATATGGGAGGATAGATGGCTCCATACCCCATCCACATACAAAGTTATCACCCCTCCTAGGGAATTTGAGGACTTTCCCATGGTCTCCTCTCTCATTGATCAAGAGACTAAGTGGTGGAAAATCAACGTTGTAAGGGCGCTTTTCTTGCCTTTTGAAGTGGACACTATCTTGAAAATCCCTCTAAGTCAGAATTTGCCAAAAGATAGTCTTATTAGGATAGGGAATAAAAGAGGCGTGTTCACTGTCAGAAGTGCTTATTTCATTGCTGCTAAACTCCAGGCTGATAAGGATATGGGGGAAAGCTCTTCCGGAGACTCGAATGCCCACCTTTGGCCAAAACTATGGAAGCTGAAGCTCCCTACAAAATTAAGATCTTTTCATGGAGAGCTTGTGTGAATGGCCTCCCTGTGTACGCCAAAATTGTGGAGAAGGGTATTCATTCTGGTTTGGATTGTCCTGTTTGTGGGGACGAGCCTGAATGTCTCATGCATGCATTAATCTCATGCGATTTTGCTCTATCAGTGTGGTTGCTATGGCAAGATTGCCCCATGAACTTGCTGTTGAATGCATCGGACTTCATAGATCTAGTGCACAAAATATGCTCAAGCCCCTGTATCATGCACTTGGAATATTTTTTCGCGATCTCCTGGTCAATTTGGCATAATAGAAATCTATGTGCTCATAATGAAAAGGGTCTCTCCCCTCTACAAATCTGGGAATTGGCGAGAAGAAGTGTGGAGGATTTTCAAGATGCCACCTTGATGCTCCCTTCCACAAAGCAACCATCTTGTGGAAGTTGGGAAGCTCCTCCGTCTGGTTTTTTCAAAGTCAATGTAGATGGTGCGGCATCCTCGGATGGTCTTGGAGTTTCGGGAGTGGGTGTAATCATTCATGATGACGGTGGAAATGTGATCGCTACTCTTAGCAAAGCACTACCTTTGCACTTCCCAACTGATTGGACTGAACTCTTTGCAATGGAACATGGCGTCCTCTTGGCTCAGGAAATGGCCATTCCCAATGTCATCTTCGAATTTGATGCTTCCTTTGTTATCCAGGCAATTTCCCAAGACCTCCGTGGCAGTGAAACTGGTCATCTGATCCAAGAGATTCAGCTTGCGAAATCATCCTTTCTAAACTGCTCCTTTCAACATGTGAAAAGGGACTACAACAGGGCAGCTCATGAGCTCGCCCAGTTTGCCAAGTGTAATAATATTAGTTATATTTGGAAAGATGTTTTTCCGCCTTTTTTTAATCACCTGCTTCAATCAGGTCTTGGATGATTATTGTTGTAGGCTCTGGCCCTGTTGTATTCCTTTTCATGTGTTAATGACATTATACATTTTCTCCTCAAAAAAAAAAAAAAAAAGGACAGAGAGATTGACCCTTATTGCGTAAAAAGGTCAAATATTGAGTTCCAAATATGTAAATTGACCTAGCATTTTATTACTTAAAAATACAATTATATTACAAATTCTATAATTTCATGATTCTTGACTTGTTGTCATATATAGAGATAAAAATGTGTGCTAGTGGAAGAGAAAACACATAATATAATAGTTTCTCCTTATGAAACAAATTCTACAACATTTTTAATTAATGCTAGTAATGAGTTTTAGTTAACTCAATTGTTTAAGTCTTTTATTATTGAATAAGAGATCTGAGATTCAACCTCATCTACATAAAAAATCAATTAGTTTCTTAGTTTGATTATAAAGAGTAATCTAATACTATATATAAGAGCAGAAGACTTCAATGGGGTGCTGCCACGTTAGGAAAAAAAACCACTTAAAATGTTGCCATGTATACAATTTATCTTTTAAGATACCGCACGGTGCGTTTGTTGAGGCTCACTTTCATCAAACGTGTTCTATATAAAAAAGACAAGCCGCTTATCCACAAAAAAAAAAAAAAAAAAAAAAAAAAAAAAAAAAAACACACACACACAAACCCTAAAACGTAAACTCCATATTTCACTTTGACTTACGCCTCTTCGCTGCAACTCCATAGCCACACAGATCAAAATATCGTGTTCCAGACCAACAAGCATACGAAAAAAGAAAATCCAAAAGGAAGCGGAAAAAAAAGAGACTATTTGTCTTCTACAACAGTGAAAACTGAAAAACTTAGTTCGTCCTCTGCAAAAACAGGCAATTTAGAAGCGATTCAGAAGATAAGTCAGAAGGTAGGCATGTTTTTTTCCCCCCTTTTTCTGATTTCTATTCAATTTCTGTTTCTAGGGTTTTGAAAATTACTGTAGAGTGTAGATTTAGTGATGATTTCTCTCAAATTGAAATTGATTTGGTGTTGAAGAACATACATTTATGTGTTGCCAAAAAAATAACTTCTGTCATTTCATTTATGTTGTTTTTAATTTTTTGTTGAAATATTTTCCCCTTTTATATTTTCGTTTCCCATGCCTCTTTTCTACCATTGTTGTTAAGGTTTTTGCAGTATATATTTAAAGTTTTTCATTTGTAGTTGCTCTGATTTGAAAAAATGAAACCCTAGAACATAGAGAATAAGAAGGTATTGAACATTAAAATGCCTTTCTTCCTCCACTGATGCCAATCTGGTGACCGACACACAATACAGGGATCTTCCACAAAGTTGAACTCAAATTCTTTCGTTTTTTTTAGAAGCACAAAGTTGGACTCTTTCATTCAATATATAATTATATATGCAAAGATTATTTATTTACCTTTCTATATTGAAGAAAGGTAGGATAAATAAAGAAAATTTACCTTTCTTCATTGGGCTTTATCCTTTAAGGTACCATCATTTATTGGCAATAAATCTCATCCAAAATATTTCCAAAAAAAAAAAAAAAAAAACTGATGTAAATGTGTAGGTCCAATATTTGTGTAATGGTGTGTGTGAGATTTGTAACCAAGTATAGTAAAGTTGCTCTGTATGTACAAGTGTACCATGTAAAGGTCAGATTTTATGCTTACTGTGATGAAAGAGTTACTTCCCCTATGTTCGGCTTTCTTGCTGCTATTGCCCTTTTGTATTTGCCTCCACTGTCTTTTCTCTTGACTTTCTGCTATGCTGTGATGAAGGATTTTTTTTTTCTTTTGATTCAGTTAAATAATATTCTAGTTTGTTTATTTATATAAAAGATATCTAGGAGTCAACTAATTTACTCAGTTTTGGGGGCAATTATGTTAGATATAGAATCATCTAAACTTAGTTTCATTATTTTGTAATTCAAATCCAGAACACAATAAAAATAGATTCACAGTAACAAAATTCACAATATCAAGTAATATATTTGATATAGGGATCTTTCACTAAGTGAACATTAATATATTTGCAGTATATATTTAAAGTTTTTCTTTAATTTTTGATTTATTTTTACAATTTCTTGAGTTCTGTTTGTTCGATTGTTGTATTGATTAAATTTTGTTTTTGTTTGGTAGTTTTTTGTCATCTTTGTGCTTTTTTTGGTTCACTCCTAAAATTTGAATTAATTTATGCTTTGTGCAGATCTATGTTTTATTGATTTTCATTATTATTTCTTTATTGATATATGTCTCTATTGATATATATATTTTTATCCTTTTTTTTTTAAATAGAATGTAGGAACTGCTTTAGTTTTTTTACCCTATTTCTAGCAGCCTTATAGAAGGTTGGAAATCTCTTCAAATTTTTGTTCACTATGCTTTCTAATCAATTTCACTTATTTGTGTTTGTGTTTTTGTTTGTTGGTTTTTGAGACATTTTAGTTTGTAATAGTGAGGGCTGTATAATTGCTAATTTCAATTTCAAGCCAGTTTTGTATATTTAGTTTGTGGTCCCTAGCATAAAGTATTTCATGTACAGTAGCTATTGATTTTTATAATTCACAGAATCTATCATATATGTGTGCACCTACACTTTGGTGTTAGTTCTTGAATTTTTATTGAAAATTTAGCTTTGCAAACCAATGAATTGCTCAAATGTATTTTTTGATTCAGATCCATGGAGGATTGTACCAACTGTAGGTTTCACAATAGTAACTTTTTGAAATACAGTTTCTACAATTTCGAATCCTACCTAAATTTTAATGGTTGGTTATCTTTTAAACTTAATAATTTCATTATAATTTTTGGGCTTTTGTTTTTCTCTTACCTGTTCTGTTATTTGTAACGGGGAGTGAAACTATGGAATTTTGAATATTTCCTTACGTTTATTTTTTGTTTCCATGAAGAGTTCGCTAATGACGATATTTATGAGACAGATTCTTTGAGCGACATGCATGATTTTTGTGAAGGGAGCATTTCCTTGCAATTGCATTCTTCATATCTGTTTGATTTTTTAACCCGCTTCTTCAACTATTATTATTATTATTATTATATTTAGGGACTCTAATCGTAGTATACATTTGACAGTTCCTTCATTGTTTTAAACTTTAGTATGCGTGTAACTAACTTCATTCTATTTTTTGGTTCCTAAGTTATTTGGTCTCATTTCTATTTTCTTTTTAAAAATTTAAATATGCAATGTACCCCCTGTTCAACTTCTTTACATTTATTTTCCTCAACTTTCTGTTCCTAAATTCTATAATCAAATATTTACTTTTATCCCCTTCTGAGTCTAAGGCTGCGTTTGTTTGGGTGTAAAATATTTTCCGGGTGTAAAATAATTTCAGGTGAAAATATTTTCGGGAAAAGAAAATATTTTTAGGTGTTTGGTGGCATTTTGAAAAATACTTTGAAAAATATTTTCAGGTGTTTGGTTGTGTTCTTGAAAATATTATAAAAAACACATTTTCTCCATATTGCTCACATTTTCTCAGCTTCCAATCGAATATATAAAAATAATTTCTCAGAGAAACACAGAACAAAAAAAACCCAAAAAAAAAAATCATCAAATCCGGGAGAGAAGAAGGAAGAGAGAGAGGAGAGATCGTGCGATCGAAGGCGAAGGCTTCAATCGCGCAGTGGAGGCTTTGATCACGCGATCTACGGCGAAGGCGAGACACGCGGCGGAGGTGAGATCGCGCGATCGGGGGCGACTGGGTTCGAGATCGCGCGGCGTTGGATCGATCTTTGCTTGATCGGCGGTGAGAGGCACAGCCCGAACGGTGAGATTGCACGGCGTTGGAGTCGATCTTGGTTCGGTTCTTTTTTCCTTTTTTTTTTTTCCTAGAAATGGTTTGAAGGTAATGGTTTGGAGATGGTTTGGAGATGGGTTTTTTCTAGAAATGGTTTGGAGATGGGTTTTTTCTAGAAATGGTTTGGAGATGGGTTTTTCTGGAAATGGTTGGAGATGGGTTTTGGACCGTGGGAAATGGTTTGGAGATGGATTTTTCTGGAAATAGTTTGGAGATGGTTTTGGACCGTGTGAGGAGTGTGCTCGAGCTCTCTAGTGTGGTTTTCGGAAATTGTTTAAAGGTAAAATAAAACTGTAAATGATTTTCCGTCGGAAGGGGCTTATTTTCCGGTCAAACCGTAAATGATTTTCCGTTGACCGAATTGTCCGTGGATGCCAAACACACGTAAACACGTAAAATGATAACCTGAAAGGGTTTTCAGTCCAAACAAACGCAGCCTAAATGGCCTTTGTACTAAAAAAAGGCTTCCAGTGTCTATTTGCTTTTTTGAATCTATAGTTTTTTTATGTCTCTGTTTCTCCATTACTTTCTTTGGGGCTTGATTTAATATTTATTTGATTTATAGTTTGGTTGAGTCGACTGTTAGGATATGAGTTGCACTACAACATAATACTTACCAATTTAAACTCTGTTCCTGCAATATGCTTTAATGGGTATTCTTTTCTTTTTTTAGATGAATTACTTTATGCTTCTTGAATCTCATATGAAGAAATTTATTGAGTAATTGATATTACTTGAAATTGATTTACTTAATATTAGTTTTCTTCCTTTTAAAATTTGTATGGTTTTTATTTTAGACTTGCTTGAATTAGTGTAGGATATTTGTGGCTGTCAATACATGAGGTGAGATTAGCCAAACAGGCAGTTTGCATAGCTACAGGTTATTTGATTAGTATGGTGTTCTACTCAACCTAACTTTGTGCAACATTTTATTTTTTGGCAAACTGTGTGACAACATGAACGGGTAGAACTTTTGAACATTTGGATTTCTATATTAAAACCATGCAAGTTTAATAAGTATTTGAAATTTACAAGAGATGTGAAATGATTCCTCTTTTTTCTTTCTAATACATTTGATTAAATCAAATTTATTATTATTCTCTTTTTTCTTTTTCTTTTTTTAGGAAAACATTTAAAGATGAAAACTAACAAAAACAAATGAAAGTGCAATAAGTTGCTTTGTAAGGAATTTAAAGATAAAACATAACAAATAAATAAAATAAAAAATTCCCGCGCACTGCGCGGGTTAAAAGCTAGTTAGCATAAAGTGGACACCACAAATTTAAAATACAAACATAGCTATACAAGAAAAAATAATATTAATAATGTCATATTTTTAAAACAACTAATAGACTAATAGGTTGTTCGTTCCTTCTAATTTTTTAAATTACATTTTTAAATAGTCAGCCAACCACTCAGATTATTAAAAGCATGTACTTTCATAAAAATATACCGAGCCTGCGACAAGACACTCTAAGCCAGCAAATTCGAAAAAATAATATTAATAATGTCATATTCTTAAAACAACAAATAGACTAATAGGTTGTCGTTTCTTCTAATTTTCTCCATAAACAATACTTTTAAATAATGTGAGTCATAGTCATGCACTCTGATTATTAAAACACACACACATTAATTTGATCCTTAAATTACTTTTTTAAATAGTCGGCCAACCACTCAGATTATTAAAACTACCTATTTTCATAAAAGGGCAAGACTTAGGTACAACACTTAGGTGTTGTTCCTTAGGTTCTTTTTTAAAAAAATTTCCATATAGATTTTTTTTTATGGGATGAAAATGTATTTTTTAATTAAGTAGGCACATGACTGAATCTTAAGAGGAAAACCTAAAGAATGACACTTAAATTATTATACCTAAATTTTGTTCTTCATAAAAATATAGAGAGCTTGTACAAGATACTCTAAGGCCGGTAAATTAGAAATAAATCATATTTATAATGTCATATTCTTAAAACAACAAATAGACTAATAGGTTGTCATAGTCATGCACTTTGATTATTAAAACACACACACATTAATTTGATCCTTAAATTACTTTTTTAAATAGTCGGTTAACCACTTAGATATTAAAACCATGCATTTTCATAAAAAAGACAAAATTTAGGTACAGTACTTAGGTATTCTTCTTAAATTCTTTTTAAAATTTTGTCATGTGAATTTTTTCTCATAGAATTGAAGTGTATTTTTTAATTAAGTAGCTACATGACTGAATCTTAAGAGAAGAACATAAAGTACAGCACCTAAGGTATTGTACCTAAATTTTATCCTTCATAAAAATATGGAGAGCTGTACAAGATACTCTAAGGCCGGTAAATTAGAAATAAATAATATTAATAATGTCACATTCCTAAAGCAACAAATAGACTAATAGGTGTCATAGTCATGCACTTTGATTATTAAAACACACACACATTAATTTGATCCTTAAATTACTTTTTTAAATAGTCGGTTAACCACTTAGATTATTAAAACCATGCATTTTCATAAAAAAGACAAAATTAGGTACAGTACTTAGGTATTCTTCTTAAATTCTTTTTAAAATTTTGTCATGTGAATTTTTTCTCATAGAATTGAAGTGTATTTTTTAATTAAGTAGCTACATGACTGAATCTTAAGAGAATAACATAAAGTACAGCACCTAAGGTATTGTACCTAAATTTTATCCTTCATAAAAATATGGAGAGCCTGTACAAGATACTCTAAGGCCGGTAAATTAGAAATAAATAATATTAATAATGTCACATTCCTAAAGCAACAAATAGACTAATAGGTTGTTGTTTCTTTTAATTTTCTCCAAAACAATACTTTTAAATAATGTGAGTCATAGTCGTCATACACTGATTATTAAAACACACACACACACACAATATTTTGATCCTTAAATTACTTTTTTAAGTAGTCAACCAACCACTCAGATTAAAAGATGAACAAGTTGCTTGTTGGCGTTTACGACAAAGTCCAAAAGCTTCAAGACAAACTCGGAATCATTGAGAATTTGTTAATTACCGGCGTGACTTTGCCTTGAATGGGTAAAAACATAGTATATGATAAAACAATTATATAATAATCACAAGCGCACTTGCTAATCACTTTCTGTTTCTTTCTTGTGCTGTTCAATCCAACTTACTTTCAGTCTCATTAGCTATGGCTGATTTACTCATTGATCTCTTCAAGCAGTGGGTTCAATCGCTATTTAATACATGCTATATAGAACTTGCAAATTATAAAGAGACAATTCAAATATTTATTTATGAGTTGATTGAAGTCCATAATCACATTTATGTGACATCAATTTATTTGTTTGCTGTGGTACAACTTGTAACAACTTTAACGTTTTTTTTCCCAAAACATTATTAAAGAACTTTTTTGGCTGACAATTAAGGTCATGGCCCCCAGCATAATGACATATATAAATAACAAATACGCACTTATGCCATCTCCATCCTTATCTCTTTCTAGCACTGATTAATAATAATAATAATAATTGATGGTGAGTAAAATTCAACTCTAATTCGTCCTGTTGGTCGTCCATGACCAAACAACTTCCAAGACAGTCCATGGGAAAAGATCACCAGTAGGTCACCTTCACAACAACACGATCATCCAGAATGGCATGGTCGTTTAGGCCACAAGAGGGCATGGACGTTCCCACAACACTTGTCAAAATTATTAGAAGGTTTTCTGTCAATGCGAGATAGTTGGACCATGTTCCTTTATTCTGAAGAGTGGAGATGAACTCCCCGAAATTTGCTCCAACTCCCCCACTTAGCCCACGCATCTCTCATGATGAAAGTGGCGCCTAACAAGTAGACCTATGCAAAACTCACTATATAACACTACAAAAAAGATTGCTATTTGCAACGAAACTTTTTTGACAACTACAAAAAGCAATCGGAAAAACTAGCTTTTTCGACAACAAGTCTCTTTCGTCGATAATTGCTCATCAAATATTAAAACATTTGTGATGGCAAAATGAGTCTGTCGAAAATGCCTATTATTTTTGTCGAAAATATGAATTTTTTTGGAGGGAAGTGTTCCCGCCTTACTTTTGCGATGAAAAAGAAATGTTTGTCACTAATAAAGTATTATTTATGACAACCAAAGAAAAACCGTCGGCACTATTAACACTTGTGATGGCTTTTGTATGTCGAAATACAAAATATATCTTTTTTATTGTGTTAGTATTAGCGACAAACATTCTTCCATCGTAAATATAAAAGATGGCAGTAGCGACAGAAATGGAACCATAAAAAATGATAAAATATTTTGGAGGGAAAATCCCCCCTAACTTTTCACAATTGTGACAACATTTATCCATCACAATTAATTTTTTAATTTTTCTAATCGAGTTTGTATTTACGATGAACACTTGATTGTCGCAAATAGTTATTAAAAAAAGAAGAAGAATGCTTAGTGATGGAATTGGATCCCTCTTATTAAATAATATTTGCGATGGACCTAAGCCCTCGAAAATGGTAAAAATTTGAAAGGGGAATTCATGCCCTTATTTTCATGGGTTTGAGAGTTTTTTTCCATCACTGTAGTCTATATATTGCATGTTATTTGTGACAAATGTTTTGGTCTTCATTAATAGTTAAAATTTTGTTAAGATAAGAAGGTATTATCAACGGTAAAGTAAATCCGTCACAATAAAGGTGATTTCCAACAGACATATTGTCGTAAAAAACAAGTTATTTTCTTTGAATGGTGAATTTTCCACAATTTTGTCTTAAAACTCTAGAAATTTTCCTTAATTTTAAAAACTACACAAAACATCTTTCAAGACCCTCCAAGTACCTAAGGGCTATTTTGGTCATTTCAGATGTAAAAAGTATTTTGATCATTTTGAAAATTTGAGAGAATTTTGGTCATTTTGTTTGTCTTGGGTTGTATTTTAGTTACTTTATAAGTTTATGGGTATTTTAGTCATTCCTAGCTTTGATGGGGGTATTCTGGTCATTTTGAAGGTTTAATAGTTTTTATTGGTTATTTGGTAGTTTTATTATCAATATATGAGACAACGACATGCATCCATCATGCGGTCAACTCATATTCAAATTTTGACCATTATACAGAAAGAGTGGGGTAAGATATTGGTTTTGGCGAATTTTAAGCTTAATTGGATGGTCAAATTGTGTCAGCAGGATTAATCAAAGTTTCCTAGTGCGTGGGAACAACGGCATGTGTCCATCATGCGACAGATTAAGATCCAAAATCTAACCTTTGGATTGGTAGAATGTAGTGAAATATTTTTGTTTGTGAAGTACAATGACAATCAAACAGTCAGATTTGTCAAAGTCGATCTAACTTGGTCAATCTTTGGTTAAACTTTAGAGTTGGTTCCAAGACCACTGGATTTGATCAAATTAGTTGATTAGAGAGGTTTTAAGTGGGTTTTAAGTATTGGTCAACGTTTTAAGGTTTTCTCAGTTTTCATGCTTTTATCAGTTTCAAGTTTTAAAATGGCAAAACAAGGTAGTCAAAAGTCACATGCAAATCCATTGGGGTCATTTTGTACGTTTTGGGCTGTATTTTTTAGGTCATTTTCTCCATTTTTAGAAATTTTTATAAAGTGTATAATTCTCTTAGAAGAGTATTTAATATTTTTAGTGATTGAAGTTTCATGATAGGTGGATACAATGACACACGTCCATCTTGTGCCAAAGTCAGATTTAAAATTTGACCATTTGATTGAAAGAGTGGGATAAAATATTGGTTTTGATGAATTTTGAGCTCGATTAAACGGTTGGATTGGGAGAACGTGACCAATCAAAATTTCTTAGTGTTCTAGTAAAATGACATGTCCATAATGCTCTAGACCCCAAATCCAAAATCTGACTGTTGGATTGGAAGAACGTGTTGAGATATTTGTGTTCGTGAAGTATGACAACAATCAAATGGTTGGATTGTGAGAAATGAGTAGTCAAATTTTTCAAAACTTTGTCAAAATTGGTCAATATTTGAAGTTTCATGATAGGTGGATACAATGACACACGTCCATCTTGTGCCAAAGTCAGATTTAAAATTTGACCATTGGATTGAAATAGTGAGATAAAATATTGGTTTTGATGAATTTTGAGCTCGATTAAATGATTGGATTGGGAGAACGTGACCAATCAAAATTTCTTAGTGTTCTAGTAATATGACACGTCCATAATGCTCTAAACCTTGAATCCAAAATCTGACTATTGGATTGAAAGAATGTGGTGGGATATTGGTGTTCGTGAAGTATGACAACAATCAAATGCTTGGATTGTGAGAAATGAGTAGTCAAAGTTTTCAAAACTTTGTCAAAATTGGTCAATATTTGAAGTTTCATGATAGTGGATACAATGACACGCGTCTATATTGTGCCAAAGTTAGATTTAAAATTTGACCATTGGATTGAAAGAGTGGGATAAAATATTGGTTTTGATGAATTTTGAGCTCGATTAAACAATTGGATTGGGAGAACGTGACCAATCAAAATTTCTTAATGTTCTAGTAAAATGACACATGTCCATAATGCTCTAGACCTCAAATCCAAAATCTGACTATTGGATTGAAAGAATATGGTGAGATATTAGTGTTTGTGAAGTACAACAACAATCAGATGGATGGATTGTATGAAATGAGTGGGTAAAGTTTGCAAAACTTTATTAAATTTGTTCAATATTTAGTCAAACATGATCAATCATCAAATTTGGGTCAATGACCACTTGTTAGGATTAAATTAGGTTGAGTAGAGAGGTTTTGAGTGAGTTTTGGATATTGGTTTGTGTTTTAGGGTTTTCTTGACTTTCATGTTTTTCTATAAAATCTACCAAAGTTTAATAATGATTAGTACATACATCATTGGAATATTTAGAATAATAATGCAAAAATTATCAAGCACTAAAATACTTGCAACCACAAATATCTCCACAGCCTGTTGAAAAACTAAACAAATAAGAAAAAGTCATAGTAAATATTTTAATTAAAATTTTAAATCAATGGATTTTAATTATGAAATAAGATAATTCTATAAATTTACCCTTAAGCAAAGGGTAAGGTAGTGCACAACATTTTTAATTTTAATTTAATAAAATTTGGTAAATCAGATGGCAATAATGAAAAATAGTTTTTCTCTTCAAATTTGGGGTGAAGTATAGTTTTTTCAAATCTCAAAATTTCGAACTGACGACGACCAAAAAGTGAGGTAGTTTTGCCAAATAATATATACAAATTTTATTTTTTATTTTTTAAATATTGAGATTATATTTCCATAAAAGAAATTCACCTTACACAATATTTTTTTAATTTTATTTTAAATAAATTCCCACAATAAGTAGTTTTCAGTTTTAGAGGGATTTATTATTATTATAAATAAATCCCCCCAATATCGTTTTTACCTTAAAAACAAAAAATAAAAACCCTACCTCCCTCCCTCCCTCTTCCTCCCTTTTCCCTCTCACTAAGAAAGAAAGGGCGGCCAATTTTTTTAACCCCCGCCCTGTCTCTCCCTCTCACTAAAAATACCTCTACCTTGACCAAAAAAAAAATCTCCCTCAAACGCCTCTCCTTCTCTAATCAAACCCCAAATCCCAAATCTCCAAACACAAATGTCTCTCCCCAAAATGCCTCTCTCTCTAACCAAACCCAAAATTCCCATTCAAACCCAAACTCAAACACCTTTCTTGCATAAACCACAAACCCCAAGCCAGTAGCCACTAGTGCACGGATTTGCCAGAATTCCCAACTTTTGCTGCAACAAGTCCACTATGCCACCTTAAGTGCTTTGCTGTTGCCTATGCTGCTATCCAACACGGTGTAGGTACATTTGCTAACCCTCTCAATTCTTTAAATGATACCCATGTATTGGTGACTTAATCGTAGTTCTTAAAATGCAATTCTGGGTGGTTTGTTTCAATTCATATTTAGATATATAAGTTCCCTTGGGTGTTGTCTATTTAAGATGCCATCTGTATGTGGGGTGGGCTATGTGTCTTAAAATGGTGAATCTTGAAGTTGTCAAATATCTAAACCCTCATAGGGCCTTCTAAGCTAAAAGTTTTATATTAGTTATTATGTGAATTAGTTTAATGGCCTTATCATTGCAATACTTCTCAATTTAGACGAAAATGAATTGGTAACTAGGTATTAGATTATTATTACTTCAATATCTTCTTCTAAAAAAGTTATAGATTAATAAATATTAGTTCAATATCTCATACAAATATATGAATAATTTTCTATAGATTGGTTTTTTACTTTATCACAACATAGCTGGGGCCAAATCCTGCTCTAGTGACTACATAATTTTCTTACTCTGCAAAGACGCTCACTTCATCAAATATATGAACAATGATAAGTTGAAGGTGATTATAAGTTGAAATCCCTTAACAATCTTATTTTTTACTTTTTAATCTTTCTTAGAATTTTAGCAAATGTTTAAAAGCCAATTCCTTTAGTGTGTTTCTCATATAACGAGGATAAATGTGATAGAAATCAAGAAAATCACACGGAACATGCAGCCACCATTGTAACTATAGGTTCTGTACCAATGAATACGTGCAGAAAAGAATTGGTATGATAAAATTGACATGTTTACTTTTTATTACATTAGTTTGAACCTTGAATTGATTTCTCTTATGATTTTCCTTTAAAATGGTAATAGGAGGAGAATACCGGTAGCAAACCAAGTTCAATCGAATGTTTCAAGTTGCTGCATAAAGGATGGTGTTGCTTTCGCCAATTAAAAAGAAAAAGAATTATAAGCATGTTATTTTTTTTAAAGAGTCTTATTTAATTTAAATTTGTATATATCTGATAAGTTATTAGTGTTGTTTTAGGAAAATATGGATGCTAAGGAATCAAAGACGGCATCTCAATGTGCGATTGTGAATGATAATCAAACATAGAGATGTGTATTGCCTAATTTCATCTAGCCATTGTAGTAAGCAATGTCAAGAGGATTCCTTGAAAGAAAATGAAGATTTTGAGCTCTGTTTGAAGATCCGTTTGAAGATATTGAGCTTACTTTATTTTGATGTGCTTTAATTCTATGCAAGAATCTACTACCCAGGTATATATATAATTTTTTCATTATAATCAGCAATTAAATTTTTTTGTTATTTTCTTGACGTTGTTGAAATAATTTGTAAAATTGCTCATTATAGATTTCAATTATTTGGATCACTAAATTTAGATTAAAAATATGTTATTGAAATTAGTATCTCTTTACCTATCCATGCAAAATACATGATTATAGTGTTTGTTATGAACATGTTATTAATATTACTGACTAATGTGATTATTGGTGGCAAATGTATTCTTTGGAGTTCTCAGAACTACAAGGTCATTCTTAGTAGTAAGGTTTTTAATTTTTTAATATTTTTTTTATTGATGATACTATTGTCAATAGTAAGGATCTGTATTCTTTGATGTTGATAATACTATTGTCATTCGTCGTGGGGATTGTTGTTGATGTTGTTAAATTAGTATGTTTTAGTTATATCTTTATTATGTATCGTAAATATAATTTGCATAGTAATAATATTTTGTATACTTATTTAGTTTAATTAAAATATTTTAGACCAACACTAGAGGAGGAAATCAAATTATTGACAAAAACATAGAAGATGACTTTCAAGAGGAAGATGACTCTCAAAAGGACAATGACTTAGATGATGATTGATCCTCTAATATTTATGTTTTCAAGTTTGGTGAAGGATATCATAGCTTTCATGTATTAATGAACATCTGATGCTATTTTGTAGGCCTTTTAATATTTTTATTTTTATTGCATTATGCAATTATTAGTTTTGGACGATTAGGGATTCGTGCTTGTTATTTGAATGGAGAAACTTTTGGGAGATTTATGTTATCTTGCAATTAAAGTATTAGAAATGATTTCTCTTATCATCAATAGAGTTATTTTGTTGCAAGTAATGTATTAGTAACATGGTGAATAGGTTTCAATTAAAATCAACGCTCATGAAAAAGGTAAATGGTCACATTGATAATGTATTGTTGACGACAAATCAAGTATTTTACAATGGCTTTTAGTCGTTGAAAAAATACATTAACGATGACTATAGTTCATTACAAAAGTTATTTTCGACAACAAACCAAGTACTTACGACAAATTTTATTCGTCAAAACAAGGGCATTAACAATGGCCTTAGTTTGTCGTAGAAAGTATTTAGTCGTCAAACTTCCTTGTATGAAATTACATTGTTGACGACAAACCAAGTAATGACGACAACTTTTATTTGTCAAAAAAAAAAAAAAGTATTAACAACGACCTTAGTTTGTCGTAAAAAGTATTTGGTCTTACGACTTCTCATATGAAGTTATATTGTCAATGACAAATGAAATAACTATGACAGCATTTTGTTGTTGAAACTATGCATTAACGACGGCCTAAGGTTGTCGCAAAAGGTATTTGGTCGTCCAGCTTCCTCGTATGAAGTTGAATCTACAATGGCAATTATCAAATACTTACGACAGAGTTGTGCTGTCAAAAATGAGTGTTAGCGACGGTCTCATCAGTATTATAGTATTACTGACAAGGCTTTTTCCAATGGCGGTCGATGGCCTTTCGCCGTTGGCAATACTAATCTGCGACGACTTTCTATGTTGTTGCGATGAACTCTAGCCATCGCTAATAGCAATTTTTTTTGTAGTGTAAGGTGTAAAGTTTTAGACCCCTTAACACAATATGATTAACCTAATATTAAGCCAAGTTGATTAACAAGTTTGTTAATTAACACTAGGTTAAACCAATATGTGTAAAATAAATATAATGTGAAAAAGTAAAGAACACAAAGATCTGATGACCCAAAAAAACCAAACCGGTAAAAAACCTGGGGAGGATTTAACTTAGCTATCCTCAAGGTAAAACAGATTCACTATGAAAGAATTGAAGTTTATACAATAGAACTTAGACCACTAACATCCTATTGCTACCTCAAGTAGAAAACTTAATACCACGACCACGTGACAGCTCTGAGTCCATGGACTACTTCTTTCTCTTGATTCACAGCAACCACAAGTTCTCCTACTTGTGACTTTGAGACTCCACTCACAGATTTCAGATCTTCGTTAAGTTCTTTATGCAACAACTGAAGCGATCACCAAGCTCTTGACATCAATCTTGATCTTGATAACCCTAGTGTGTATGAAGGTAAACACATCTAGTTCTCACAAGAGATTCAACACAGAACATCAAAAGCCTTGAAAACGTAGCTAGAGTTTTTCTTTTTATATGAGAAGTAAAATATAAAACCCTACACATCAAACGGGCTTGGGTTGAGTTGGAAATTCTGTAGAAAATTAATCCTACACGATTCTCAATTGATCGAATATACTTTTCGATCAATTGAGCCTTGTAGAATTTGCCCATTAATTTCTGCAATCACTCGATTTCACCTTTACAATAAAAACATACTTTGAGCAAACCTAAACCTAGACTCTATGTTTTGATCATGGTTTGCCAACACATTACACATTGAAGTTCTAATACATTAGTCCCCAAGGTCTTATAACTTAACATAAGGGACCCACCCCTTCAGCCTAAGGCACATTTTCACTATTCACAAACTTAAAATACTTGAGTTTAAAAGAGAAAATTGACTTAACCATCAGACTTGAAATGCTTGTCTCTTCTTTGCATTTTCCAATAGCAACACCTTGATGTGTTATGTGTTGTTGTGATCTTTGCTTCTTATTTTCAACAGTCTTGATAATTAAAATTAATTATTATAATACGGATACCATAAATTTAAAATACTAACAAATCTATTAACATATCTATAAAAGAAATAAAATAATAATAATGTCAGTCATACACTTATATTCTTAAATCAACAAAGAGACCAATAATAATAATAATATAATAGGTGGTCATTACCTCTAATTTGCTCCATCAATATAATGTGAGTCATACACTCTGGTTATTAAAACACACACACATAATATGTCATATATGATAATTTGATCCTCAAACTACATTTTCAAATAGTGTCAGCCAAATTATGATAATTGAAACAACACATTTTCACACAAAAAATATAGAAAGGGTTTACTCGAGATGCCTAAACATAGAGATGATCATCTCTATGTTTAGGCATCTCGAGTAAACCCTTTATATATTTTTTGCGTTTACGAGGAAGTCCAATAGCTTCAAGACAAACTCGAAATCATCAAGGAAATGGTATGAATTTGTTAATGGCTTTTGTTAACGGGTGCTAGATAGCACCTGTTAAATCTACATGAGCACTGTTTAAGTGGGTCTGTTTTTACTAAAATAGCCCTACTTTAATTGGGAAATCAAGAAAAACAGCACCGCCTTAATGATGTGTGTCAGGCAGCATAGAAAACAACAAATATTGCATGCTTTTACTTAAATATCCTTTCAACCATTTTTACCATCTCTTTTCTCTCTCCCCCATCCTTTGGTTTTTCATTTATCCTTACCCAAACCCAGTTTCATCACCACCACCAACGACAAACCCAGATTCCACAACCATCAGCACCACCAACAACCACACAAAAAATCCAAAAGAATGCACAGGAAACCCACAACCAAATCCCACATCGCCGAAGAAGAAGAAGAATAACGAAGAGCAAAAAAGAAAAAAGAAAAAAAAAACCGAAGCCAAAAAATGGATCTTCGGCGAAGTACAAGCTGATGTCGCCAGCTAAGCTTCCAATCTCTAGGTCCCCGTGCATAGCAAACCCAAACTTCCGATCTGGGCTGAGCTTGAACCGATTTGGTGGTTGCTCGTGATGGTGATAACTGGTGTGGTGGTGGCAGCTTGTGGTGAGCGATGAAAGGTCAGTGAGAAGAGAGAGCTCTGGGTAAAAGAAAAAGAAGAAGAAGAAGAAGAAGAAGAAAAAGAGATAGAGAAGAACGGGGAGAGAAGAGAGAGCTCAGGGTAAAAGTTAAAGGGCATTTTAGTCTAATTGCAAAATAAATTAAGTTTTCAATAAAAGCTAACACACACCTGACATATATTCAACTTTTTTTCTGCTTTCCATCAAATATGAGTATTTTATTGTAATTTTATACCACATTAACGGGTGCTGTGTAGCACCCGTTAACAAGACCCTTTGTTAATTACCTACGTGACTTTGCCTTTATTCTCCATATATATATATATATGGAGAATTTTTTTTTTTTGATGAGATATATTTTTTTGTTTATAGTATTGCCTAGACATACCAGATATTTTAGCATTAATGCCTTATAAATTAATTCCACCAATTGTAAAAAAAATAATTCCCACATGTAGTAAAATAAATACTCACACACACACACACACACACACACATATATATATATATATATATATTTTGATACCAATCATAAATGCTAGCGTACCTTTTCAAGGTTACCGCTTGAATACGAAATTGACTCTCTTATTATGAATCCTCAAGAGATTAATCAAGATTGACCGCATTTTTTTCCTGCATTATAATCTATGTGAAGTCATAATTTTTTTCTTTTTTAGAAAACAAAGTCATAATTTCTGTTACTTCTATAATTGACATGTTTTTTTCAACTACTTTTGCTAATGTTTCATTCTCCTAGATTCTATCTTATCTATTTTAATAAAAAAAAAAAAAAAAAAACCTTGAATCAACTCATCCTATTTACTAATGCATTAGTTGCTTTATTCTTAATATGACCAAACCATCTTAAATGACTTTGCCTTGAAATAAATAGTACATGGCATCAAGAATTATTAAAGAGTAGTCGTAAATCTCGATCCGTGAATAAGAATAATTAAATTTAAGATCCTAGACAACTAGACCAGTGAGCAAAATAAATGCTTTTGTTACACTAATTGTATGTATAATCTTTGGGTCTGGATTAGGTCTGGTGCTTCCAGTGCACTAGACCAGGTCAGATTATGACACATGTCCTAAAATGGACACATGTCACCATCTCGATGGGTCCAGTGCCACTGGACACTAGACCCAAACTGCTCCCATAATCTTTTACATAAAACAATCTCTTTCGTTACACATTTGGTCCCTAGTCTTCTTGTTTTAAAGTGATCCTTAACCTTTTAAATGTGTGTTAAAAAAATCTCTGCTATCAATTGGTAGAAGGAAAAATATGAGAGGTGAATGAAAATGCTAATATCAATTATTGATGCTAACATGAAGCCTAGGTGGCAATTAAAAAAAAAGAGGACATCGAAAAAGAACACATTAATTAATAAATATATGCTTACAAAATATCTTTATTATCCTATATGGATTTGTTCTTTAAGAATTATACATATCTTAATTTAACAAAATCTCATTTTTTGCATAACAATTCTCCTATAATGATGAACTAGATTGTAACTAGTGCAATGTGCGGAATTATTAATAATAAATGTGCAAGAATATACAATATGGAAAATGTTAATGAATGCCCTAAAAGTATATGTTAAAGACCCAGTTTTAGAAATTTTGTATGGGAAAAGAAAAAAAAAAACAATTGACTTTTTTGAAAGTATTTTATATTTCCATAAAAGTGGTATCAAAACTTTTCTGAAATAGTTCATTAACAAATACCCTAAGAGCATCCATTAACTGGACCCATACAATATTTCGGGTTGCGTTCACGTAAATTAGGTGTAACAATAAGTATGTTACACCAAGTTATAGATAAAGATAATTTCATTTGGCAAGCTAAAAAAAAAAAAAAAACAATTTTTGGGAGGGGATTTTTTGAGCTTATTTTGATGGCCCCGTGCAAAGAAAAAAATCCCCTAATTTTCTACATTACTTTTAATAAATAATCAATCAGTAAAACATATCCAAATTATGGATGATAATGGAGTAAGATAGGGTCAAAATATGGGTGCTCCATTCTCTCTTCGCAATAAGGAAAATCCTCAAAATGCCAAAGGGTGGAGAATGGGAGAAGGTATTTGATATCAAATGATTTTATGTCAGTGGTATCAAAATCCAATAAGTTTGAGACATGTCAGCAAAAAATAACTACCCTACTAATAAATGAAAGACATGTATTAGTGGGTAGTTATTTTTATACACATGTTTCTCATTTATTGGATTTTGATATGAATGCCGTGATGTCATTTAATGCAAAATACTTTTTTTCAGAGGATGGGTTCAAGTTGTAATTTGAGGAATTTTATTAATTCTAATAAAATTTCTCTAATATTGATGAGAGATAAAGATGAAACAAAAAGGGAAAGGACAATTATAGGAGTGCTAAGAGAGAAGGAGAGGCAAGTGTTTGGACATGATAATAAAAATATGTATAGAATAAACAAATTATAACTAGGATATGCATAGAAAATCATCAAAATATTAAATTATATGTATACGTAATATATATATATATATATACACACACATTTGAGATCGGAGCAAGCAAAACATTTCCTTGTCCTATTGACCCGGGTGGGAAAAATTAATGCAGGATATGATAGGTTAGGTGGGGCAAGATGTTTATTGATTTTATTCCAACCTGATTGAAGTGCATACCAAATGGAATAATTTGAAACCAAATTGATTTTAAAAATACCATTGAATTTGATTGGTGGCCTTTCATATTAAATTTTCTATTTTAAAAAAGTTTTTTTCTTTTTAATTTTGTGAAAGAAAAACAATTTTTCTTCTTAAGGTCAGATATAGAAAGAAGAAAAATCCAATACGTTATTTCCCAGTTAATTTCTCTGTTCTCAACTTACACATTCCCTTTTTCTTTTATTAGTTATTGAAATATTCTGTTTCAATGGCAATTTGCAACAGTCACTGTAATGATCACAAGGCTTAGGTTTAAATTGATTTAGATTTAAAAGCGTAGGGTTTAATTACTGAATTTGTAAAAAAATAAAGTTAATTTGCAATATCCTTAAAGTGTAGGGTTAATTCATAACTTGCTAAAGTACACGGGTTAATATAAAATGTCATTCTTAAAGTGGCAAAAGAAAAACCCATAATGATGCGATTTAAAATATAATTTTCCCGCTATCAAAAAAATAATAATAAAAAATAAAAAACAATTTTTCCTTTAATTTTGATTTTATTATGAATTCAACAAGATTACTGTTGTTTCTATGGCGACGCGAAAGGTTAGTAATTATGCTACATATATGTACCAATGTTCTCAGTGGCTGTGGCCACTAATTTTTTTTATAAATATATCCTACTAAAAAAAATGTATGTTACCGATGTAACGTGTCCACTTGCTTAGAAAAGATTTAATAAAGAAAAAGAAATTGGTTCTATAAACGTGTGAAATAATTTGTGTACAACACATTACTTTTTGAGTAATACGTAAATTAACCTAGCATTTGCAGACATAAAAAATGTATGCTAGAGGAAGAGCGAAACCCATAATATAGTAGTTTCTCCCTATAATAGTTTGTACTTGTGATAACTTGATTCTCGAACAATATTTTAAATAATGTTCAGTCCTGCTTTCTGTTAACTTATAAATTATTTTATTTGATTCCCGCTTATATCAAAGACCAATGACTTTTGAGAAGTGCTAAATCATAATATTTTCATAATACTTTTACAATAAATTACAGATAATAAGTGTGATTAGTTTAAGTTAAATTCACAACTTAATTATTTTTGTTTACTCGTATAATAATTACCACTTAGAATTTGTTGTGAAATTATTGTGAAAATATTGTGAACATAACATTTTTTTATTAAAATTATTAGCCTAATAATAAGAGCACATTATCATAAAGAGAACACTATAATTTTAAAATACTAACATAGCTATAAAAGGAAAATATATATAAAATATTGTCAGCTATTCACTCATATCTTAAAACAACATTTCCTGCTTCTTCTTCTTGTTTTTTTGTAAGGAAAAAAAATCTTAAAACAACAAAGAGACCAATAATATAATAAGTTGTCATTGCTTCTAATTTGTTCTATAAACAACAATTTCAAATTCTTCTCAAAAAAGAAAAAGAAAAAACTTTTGAATAATAATGTGAGCTATACACTGATATTAAAAAACACATAATTATATCAATTCTGATAATTTGAACCTTAAACTACATTTTTAAATAGTGTTAGCCAAATACTTTGATTATTAAAATAATATTTTTTCAAAAAGTAGAGAAACTCAGCTCGAGATGCTCCAATAAATGAAAATACTCCAACATGTTTCTTGGGTTCTCACTATCAGCTGGCTAAACAGAGATGAACAAGTTGCTGTTGGCGTTTACTAGGAAGTCAAAGCTTCAAAACAAACTCGGAATCATCAAGATTCAAGACAATGTGTGACATGTTACCTCGTGACTTTGCCTTGAAATGGACAAAAACATAGTATATGATATCGAGAATAGCCACTACTCACTAAATTTGTTTATCCTCAATGTTCCTTGTATACGACAAATTATAGCTAAATTAGTATTAAAAAAATGACTTATAAAATGCTGTGACATGTTACCCATGTAACTTTGCCTCGAAATGGTAAAAAAAAAAAAAAAAAAATTAGTATGGGATATTTTGTGACATTGCCTCGAATAGTAACAATAATGATAACACATTTTTGTAGTAGTACTCTGGATTAAGTAATGTGTTGAACTTGGTGAGAGAATGTAATTAAGTATGTGTGTGCGTGTTAGTAATTAGTTTGTTTCTAAAAACAAATTCTAAAATTTGGAACAGATATGAAATATGAATCCTCAAAAAATTAATCAAGGCCTACCGCATATATTATTTTCCTATATTTTAATCTATGCAAAGTCATAATTTTTTTTGTTGAGAAAACAAAGTCATAATCTGTTACTTCTTAATTGAGGTCTTTTTCAGCTACTTTTACTAATGTTTTTTTAATATTTATCTACCTTCTTTGTTCCCAAAATTCTATTGTATCTATTAACAAAAATAACTTGAATCAACTCACCTATATTACAAATGTTAGTTGCTTTACTCTTAAATGACCAAACCATCTTAAATGACATTGTCTTGAATTGGTTTAAAAAAAAAAAAATAGTATATGACATAGAGAATTATTAAAGAGTAGTCATAATTCCAAATCCATAAGTAAGAGTAATTAAATTTAAGACCCTAGAAATCTAGACAATGAGCAAAACAAACGCTTTTAAGTTTTGTATGTATAATTTAGGGCAAATTACACTTTCTTCTCTTGAGATTAAGGGAATGATACCACTCCCAAACTGAAAGGAAAAAACACTCCCTTCTCTTGAGGTTTGAAAAAAATGACACTCCCTTCATTTCAGTAATATTAGCAAAAGAGCATTAACATAAAAAAATAATAATAAAAAGAGCATATATCATATTATAAACACGTCGTTTAGTTGCACCTTACCAATTGATATTATTTAAGTTTGCAGATTCTTGAAATTTTAATTGCACGTCTCACCAATGCTTTGTATCAAAATTTATGAGAAAACATGGACCGTAATTAATGGGTTTAGTAAAACTTTAAGGATAAGTGGAGGGTAGTTGAAAATCTACCCTTAACCAAAGGGCAAATTAAGATACATATTTTAAACTTTAATTGACAAAGTTTAGTCAAATGATGTCAAGGGGAAAAATATTTTTTCCCTTCAAATTTGGGGGGGGAGTATCATTCCTCAAATCTCAAGAGAGATTATAATTACCATTTTTAAATATTTTATATAAAAATTGCTTTAGTTACACATTTGATCCTTAATTTTCATGTTTCAAATGATCATTAACTTTTAAATGTGTGTTTTAAAAATCCTGCTATAAATTGGTATATGGGAAAAGTATGATAGGGCAATGAAAACGCTAATATCAATGATTGATGCTAACGTGAAGCCTGGGTGGCAATTAAAAAATAGGACATCCACTACTGTGAACACATTATGAACCTCTTTAACAGCAACATTAGTTAATAAAATATGCTCACAAAATATTTTAATTTTGATTACCCATCAAAAAAGAAGAAGATTCTCATATAATAATAAAAAAAAAATAAAAAATAAAAAAAGAAGAAGAAGAAGATTGCTTTCATTTCTTGGGCCACGCGAGGTTCGTGATTCATGCTAACATGTTGTGTTATCAGTGTTACCGCGTGACCCCACTTTGCTTAGAAACTATTTAAAATGAAAAGAAAAAGACAATGTGTCAAATAATATCTTTGCCATTCTTGTCCAAAACTACTACAAAAGAAAAGGGTAACCTTCACAAGCACACTTGCTAAACACTTTCTGTTTCTTCTTGTGTTGTTCAATCCAACTTTAGTTTCATTCTCATAAGCTATGGCTGATACACTACTCATTGATCTCTTCAAGCAGTTGGGTTCAATCGTTTTCAGCTGCTAAACAAGAGATCAACTTGCTAGTTGGCGTAGATGAAGAAGTCCAAAAGCTTCAAGACAGGCTCGGATTCATCAAGGCAATGCTGGACGACGCTGAGGAAAGACATGCTGTGAAGCAGCGTACTGAGAAGCTTTGGTTAGAGAAGCTCCAAAATCAGTACTATGAGATGGATGACATCTTGGACACCTGGAGCACTGCAAGGATCAGAGCAGAGATTGAGAACGAAGGAAAACCAGCTGATACTAGCGCTCCTGCTGTTGTCAAGAAGAAGGTATGCTCTTTCGTCCCATCTCCATCATGTTGTTTTAACCTTCCTCTGCGTCATGATGTTGGTCACATGATAAGAAAACTGAATGAAAAGTTAGATATGATTCTCAAAGACAAAGCAACCTGTGGGGTGACTTTAATAGGCAACCTGATGTAGTTGCGCGACCAACAACTACGTCCTTTGTGGATGTGTCCCATATAATTGGTCGTGATAACTATAGAGATGATCTACTAAGAAACTTATTAGATGTGGGTAGTCAAGATGAAAGTAATTCTTATCGTGTGATCTCCTTAGTGGTATGGGGCGGTATTGGGAAAACAACTCTTGCCCAACTAGCCTACAATCATTCTGATGTGCAAGTCCATTTCAAAAAGAATGTGGATTTGTGTTTCTGATCCATTCGATCAGTGCAATGTTGCCAAAGCAATCATTAAGGAGATTGACCCTGAACATGGACCCCTCAATGATATGAATTACAAACTCTATTGCGTAAAATTCATGATTTGATCAAGGACAAGATATTCTTTCTTGTCTTAGATGATGTGTGGACTGAAGACTCTCAAAAATGGGAACCTTTCAAAGTTGCTCTAAAAAATGGTTCATGGTAGTAGAATTCTAGTAACCACACGTAAACAAAAAGTTGCAGAGATGATGGAGAGTGCCCCACTATAAATTTGGAAGTATTGTCTGAAGAAGACTGCTGGTTGATTTTCAGTAAAATAGCATTTTATAATGATGAGCAACTTAAGTATCTAGAAGATCTGGTAGAAAACTAGCAATTAAGTGTAGAGGCTTACCACTGGCTGCAAAGACCCTAGGTAGCCTCATGCAAAACAAGAGAAGTAGGAAGAATGGATTATATTTTGGATAGTCGTATGTGGGAATTAGAAGATATGAAAAAGACTTTTGGCCCCATTGTTATTGAGTTATTATGAACTACCCTCAACAATGAGACGTTGTTTCTCATATTGTGCTGTCTTTCCAAAAGATTATCTCTTTTCTAGAGATCAATTGGTCCTCCAGTGGATGGCACAAGGATATGTTGAGTCAAAGGCAAATATGGAGTTGGAAGACATAGCGGAAGAATATTTTGAAAAGTTAGCCATGCGCTCTTTCTTCAAGATTTTGAGAAAGATAAAGATAATGATGACAAGATAACAGGTTGCAAAATGCATGATATAGTGCATGACTTTGCCCAATTTATGATAAAAAATGAATCCTTCGAAATGATGGTGTAATAAGTAGTTGGAGATAGATTGTCAAAGTGCTCGTCATTTACATTTAAAAATTTCAAAAGAAATGCAGTGTCTTGAATCCATCAATCGTGCAAAAAATCTACGCACTCTCTATCTTCTTTCACGTGGAAGGATTATGAGTTTGAGATGCTCTTGTTGAACTCATTCCAGCATTTTAGATGTTTACGAACATTAATTTTGGATTGTCGAATTGTGAAACTTCCAGATGCAGTGGAAAATTTGATACATTTAAGGTATTTTCGATGTCTCGGAATGTTGAAATAGAAGAATTGCCTAAAACCTTTTGCAATCTATGTAATTTACAAACTTTGAATATCGAGAATATTTACCATTTCAAGAAATTACCACAGGGGATGAGTAAACTAATTAACTTAAGACATCTTATATTGATGATTTTTTTAGTCGTGCGCAATGTGGTATTTCCAAAAGGGATTGGGAAATTAATTGGTCTTAGAACATTAAGTATATTCAACATAAGTGATAAGGATGACAGAGAAGGATGTAAACTTGGAGATTTAAAAAATTTGAATCAGCTTCGAGGGACTCTTATAATAAATGGGATGAAAATGTGGTAAATGTAGATGAGGCTCAGAATGCACAGTTGAAAGATAAAATACATCTTCGTGGATTGGAGCTATCATTTGTAGGAAGTAGAATGGAGAATGACGTAAAAGTATTGAATGCCTTAGAGCTACCACCAAACTTGCAATATTTACTAATTGATGACTACCGGGGCAACACAATTATCCTAATGGGATGATGTCATGCACCACTGAAAGTGCTTCGACTTAGATGCTGTTTTAATTTAGAGCATTTGCCTTCTTTGGGGCGGTTGCCATTCCTTGAAGTATTAGAGATGACTCAGCTTTATAAAATGAAGAAGGTGGGAGATGAATTTCTGGGAATAGAAGATTCCAAAAACAAGAAAGACTACGACATCATATTCCCATACCTGAAATCTCTCCAATTTAGGCTTATGTACTATTGGGAAGAATGGATTGGGGTGGGAGGAACGGAGAGAAGAAGAAGAAGAAAATGATAATGGTATTGTTACAAATCCGATAATAATAAAAATACTGCCACGTCTTCAGTCCTTGTCAATTTTGGACTGCCCATACTAAAGTCTCTGCCAGACTACGTGCTTACTGCTCCATTATTGAAGGAATTGGAGATTCTTCTTCTCGCTATATAGGAATCGCTTCTCGAAGCAATTGCCAGAGAGACAGAGAGAACTGGCACAAGATTTCTCACATCTCTAACATCAAATTGGGCAAGTGTATGTGCAAGGAGGCGGACCCAGTTTACTTCAGCGGTAACTCTGCTTCCTTCTTCTTTCTTTATTTTATTTTTTCATTCCAAATATATCAATAAATATAAAATATGGATTGGATTGTGAAAACAGTCCGGAAGTTAGTTTACTCCAACTCTCCTCCACTCAATGCCAGCTTCTACGCATGCATTTATTTATTTATTAAATATATCAATTTATATATAAATATATGGGTTTTGATTAAATTTTATATTTCTTGTCAATTTGGTTTAAATTATGGGTTCGTGTGGGTTTTGTTGATTTTTGGTACTTAAACTAATCTAACAGAAACACTCTCACTCTCTCAGTTTCCCCATTTCATTCCTCATTGACTCCTGGGCTCCGCCACGTCGGCAGAATTTGGATTCAGGCCGACCACCTCCTGTTCCGACGACGTTTGTGAGACATACACAATTGGGTCATCCTGTTACTATCATTCTCATTCAAATTTTCAGGTTAATAATTTGCTTATGCTGTTGTTTCGTACTGTTCTTATTAAAATTTTGAATAAATCTGTCTTTTTGTCTAAATTTTTGTGTTTTAATTCAAATTAATATATGGGTTTGGATCATGTTTCATCATTGAATAACTTTTTATCAGTTTGTATAATTTAAATTTTGGATTACATTTTTTGTTGTTCTTAATATGCTTACCAAATTTCTTTTAAATTGGTTGTTATTTACTATTTCATACACAAAATCATGTATTTTTTTGGGTTGCTCATATGCTTTTCTTTTGGACATGCATGTAGACACAAATCAAGACAATGATTTGGACCACAACTCATGACAAAGATGATGTTGGGGCTGGCTCGGCTGAGTGTGGTGGATGAACGAGTGGAAGTGGACAATGATGAGGGTCCGGACATCTGTGAAGCAGACAGATAATAAGAGCAAGGTATTGAAGTGGACAAGATTTTGAAGACCACAGAGGAGGTAAGTAATAATTATATAGTCATTCAGCAAAAAGAAAAAAAAGAAAAAATAATGATGTAGTCGTTAAAACTAGTGACTGTTTATTGATTGATTTTATTGAATTTTTGTGTGTGCGTGTGTGATAATGCTTTAGCCACAAGAAAAATTTGTTTAAATGATAATGGTGAGAGAGAAGGAGGATATAGCCTCTGTTGTAAATCACATACTCTCTCTCACCAAACATTCTATCTCCTATGCCCACTATTTGCAAATCTAAAATACATTTTCTAGGTATTCATAAACTGATTTTTTTTATAAAATTTTGGTCATGACCCTTTATGGTCTAATATGTTATTGGTTTTAAATAAGAGTCTTTTGATTTTGGGTCATGTAATTCTACATTAACTAGTAACCAGTAAGTGTTATGCCTATATTTGATTCTTCTTATTCATTTATGTCTTAAAATGATATATCAATATGATCTTGCGGATTTCATTGATTTTGGGAATTGGACTAATCTGACATAACTCATTATATTTTGTTCTTTTGGGCATGTAGCTGGTGGATGACAGAAATTGAGGACCTGGTTTTTGAGTAATCACCGTGAGAGAGAAGAGGACTTGAAAAGTCTCTTTTGTGGATGTTTGAGGGTGGCTTTGGCGCTCTCTCTTTTGCTTCATTTCTTCAGTCTTTCCTACGAATCAAAACAAATAAACCCTCCCTCCTACATCCCATTGCCACACTCTTCAGGTATTTAATCTGATCCTAATTTCAAGTCCATCTTTTCATCACACCCAGCATATTACTTGATCATGGCCGTGAAGTGAAATTAAATGGTGGAAGAGCTTGGCATAAAGATGATCTTCATATCTTAATGAAAACATCAAGTCCCTACAATACTAATTCTGCTGCAATTGATAAATCTATAAGTGATTGAATCTTAAACCAATTCAAACACAATGAATTTTTGAATCTTAATAGTTGTCAATTCAAATTTTTAATGAAAATGATATACAAGTGAAGTGAATGTTGATTCTTTTTGAATTAATCTCTTATTTTTGTGACTTTGTTGGTAAAACTAAGTGCTTTTTTTCACATATTAGAGAACAGAGTGATTATCCCAAATCTGTTCAATAAAACAATCCTATCACTGTTTCTTTGCGCCAAACTGCAATGAACTTATGAGATTGTCTATAACACCTGGCTAGTACTTAAATTCTATAACATTTAACATCCTGCTAGTTTATAAAATCTTTAACACTACATGGGAATGATATATTGGGTTTTTGACAAGAGAAGATTTTGAACTTGTAGGGAAGGTTTTGATGGAGTATGGGAGTGGGATTTACCCGTTACAAGCCAGCCCTGTATTGAGCAGCAAGCAGACTGTTTGAACCTAGTCCAAAAAGGTTAAGAAAAGATGTGTTGGCCAAGGATGAAGCAAAAAGTCAGAAACCTCTTTGGCTATAAATGGTACTATAAAGTTTGTTCTTTACTATTTAAATATTTCAGTTGTAACTTCTTCCACAGTTCTCTTTGGCCTTGTTTACTTATAATTTATTCCACAATTCTCTTTGGCCTTGTATACTTATAATTTATATTGAACAAATGTCAGGAATCCTTAATTGACCATCATTCATCAGTCCAAGGTGCTACATGGGGAACAACTATCCGGCAGCTAAGAACCTAGTCAATTAGAATTCTCATTAATGGTCTTATATCTTTCCGGCACACTTCTCTTCCATTAATATGTGAGAATTAAATTAGCTTCACCTAAAACTTGTGGCTAAATTATATTCATGTAGGATTTATAGCATTTTATGCTAATTTTGATTAGGGCTTGTGCTTGAAGGAGCTGGTGGAGGATTTGGAAATAAGCTATTGCAGGATGTGAGTTTGTATATCTCAAAAATCAAGGTATGGATGTTAGAGTGTATTCTCTTGCTTCGGTGCTAAATGTGTTGTTTGTCATGCCTAGCAATTGTGAGCAGATCACCTTTGAAAGTTAGTAGAGGAAGAACTTGAAGAGCAGTATTTGTGTAGTAACTAATTCAACTATTAGGCTCGGCTTTGCAGTTGGCTTTATGCATACCTGTAAGTACTAATTTATAATCTTTTCACGTTTGATCATCAATGACTGTTTATCAAGTTTATCATTATAGGGACAGGTTGTGGTTTCAAATGTAAAAGAAAATTTTGTTTACAAGTGCAGCTTTGTTAAATTTCAATTTTTTGATCATTAATCACCTAAGTTAATGTTGGACGTGAAAGAAGTGCTAGAGTGTTAATAATGTTCAATCAGCCAGCAGTATACGAATGCTTTTGTTCATCATCCCTTGGTGATTCTCCTAACAGCTCTAGAGGCTTTTAGCTATATGATGACATGTGAAATTGTGAAATTACAATATCAGTTGGTGGATTTGGTGCACTTTTTGTACTATTGGGAGCCATGGTTTCTAATGTTTTCACTAATTAGACAATCTATGCAGAAAAGGTAGCATTTTCGTTTTGCTCTTTATTGCCTAGTAACAGTGACAGTCTGAGACTCAAAGCTAAGGTTTTATCAGATTTTCAATAAAACAAAGTGCTTATTTTCACGAGTGAACAAAGTGAACATCCCAAATCTCTTCAGCAAAATAATCTTATCACTGTTTCTTTGTGCCTACCTACAATGAACTTTTTGAGATTTTCTATAACACCTTGCTAGTACTCAAATTCTATAACACTTAATGCCTTGCTAGTTTATAATATCTTTAGCACTACACAGGGATGATAAATTTTTTACTAGAGAAGATGCGGGACTTGTGGGGAAGGTTTTGATGGAGTATGCGAGTGGGATTTTTCTGGGTTGGAGATTTGCCCAATACAAGCCAACCTACCATTAAGAAGCAAGCAGACTATTTGAACCTAGTCCAAAAAGGTTGAAAAAAGATGTGTTGGCCAAGGATGAAGCAGAAAGTAAGAAACCCAATTGGCTATTAATGGTACTATACAGTTAATTCTTTAATATTAAATCTTTCAATTGTAACATCTTTCATTGTTCTCTATGGCCTTGTATACTTACAAGTTATATATGAACAAATGTCAGGATTTCGTAAATGACCACCGTTGGTCAATCCAGGGTGCTACATGGGGCACAGCCATCTGGCAGTTCAGAACCTAGTCAATTAATATTCTCATTAATGGTCTTATATCTTTCCAACACTATTAATAAGTCTTAATCAAATCAGCCAATTTATAAAGAGAAGTTATATTATATTCACCTAAATCAAGATTTATAGCATTGTATGCTAATTGTGATAAGGACTTGTGCTTGATTCCCTAGTCACCCTTTTACCTTGAAGGAGATGGTCTAGAATTTGGAAATAAGCTACTCGAGGATGTGAGTCTGTATTTTTCAAAATTCTAGATATGGATTCTAGGGTGTATTCTCTTGCTTCAGTGTTAAATGTGTTGTTTGTCAAGCTTAGCAATTGTGAGTAGATCACCTTTGAAAGTTAGTAGGGGAAGAACTTGAAGAGGATCATTTGTGTGGTAACTAATTCAACTTTAAGGCCCAGCTTTGCAGTTGGCATTATGCATACCTGTAAGTACTTGTTTCTAATCTTTTCATGTTTGATCATCAATGACTGGTTGTAAGGTTTATCATTACAGGGACAAGTTATTTTTTCAGATGTGACAGAAACATTGGTTTTTACAAGTGCATGCTTTTGTTAAATTTCAATTTTCTGATCATTAATCACCTAAGTTAATATTGCAGGTGAAAGAAGTGCTAGTGTTAATAATGTTCAATCAGCCAGTGGTCTATGAAAGCTTTTATTCATCATCCCTTGGTGATTCTCCTAATAGCTCTAGAGGCTTGTAGCTATATGATGACATGTGAAATTAAAATATTTATTGGCGCATCTGCTGCACTTTTTGTACTATTGGGAGCCATGGTTTCTAAGCTTTTCACTAATTGGACAATCTATGCAAATAAGGTAACATTCTCTTTTTGCTCTGTATGTCTTTGGCTAGTAATAGTGACAATCTGAGACTCAAAGCTAAGGTTTTATCAGATTAACCTAACTTATATACTCTTAATTTGTGAGAATAGGTCTTGAGTCCTATATATGTAGAGTGCAGCACTTGTAACTCTCATGCTAATTATAACCATAAATTTGCCCCTCAGATTTCTACCTCATGTGGACAATTCAGCTCATATTGAAGGATTCCAGTCAGGATTTCCCCTTGGCTTGGATATGTAAGCCACAAATAAATTCCTCCAAGATATGAAATAAAGTAGAAATCCAGGCACAAGTGTTATCAATACCTTTATAGCATTACTGCTTTAGTCCTCTTAATTCTTGGGTAATTAACTTGACCATTCTCTGCATTCTCAACTTCTAGTTTAAGCATCTACCATGGAAATGTGATCCAGCCTTGACTAAGCTTATTCCTTTTTTTGTTTTATCTACCCGAAGAAATTGGCAGATATGCATATTGATGTGTTGAGTTATTTAATGGTCAGAAGTCGTATAGTTTGTCTTCTAGAGCATCAATCAGCTGAATGATTATGTCAGTCTATTTGCCTATTCTTCAAGCTTTGCAATATAACAAAACTACTCTTGTATGGATGCTTACTGTGACAAAGGATCTTGGCAGTTTACGCCTCCCATTGTCAACTTTTTGAAGCTGGGCAGCTTGTAGATTTTGTAGCCATTTCTTTTCTGCTAATGGCTTGTGTCCCTAAACATTAGTATTGCACAATACATTTTGTTTAAATATTTTATTCCAATCTCAAAGTATTTTCACATGCATCATTTTCATTCAAAGAACCATTGTATTTCTACAAAATTTAATGCAACAAAAGGAGTGACATTGATCTACAATTGTATATAGGCACACCCTGAACTCGTGTTAACCTCTTTTAAATTCCTACAGTCTATAGTTGCTTCATTTAGGCAAACCCTGAACATGTGTTAATGGTCTCTTTTTAGATTTCTACAGCCTATTGCTTCCATGCTCTAGAAACCTTAGGATCTTGAAGATTTTCAATCTGTTTACTAAATAGGGAATAATACACATTTGTAGCCCACTCAGAATCTACACACCATAGGCTTAACTAATGCAGTAATCTTCTATTAAAAGTAAGAGTTGACATCAGAACAGAACCATTAGTAGAAATTTAATTACAAGTGAAACCAACAATATAGAAAAGGTCATGTATCTTTTGTAACTTTATGAAACGAAATCTAATAAGATACATTGCTAAAATTAACGTAGAACTGTCTATTTCACATGGAACAAGAACTTGCTAGTACTCAAATTCTATAATACTTAACACCTTGCTAGTTTATAAATCTTTAACACTACATGCAGATGATGTATTGGTGTTTTTGACTAGAGAGGATATTGAACTTGTAGGGAAGGTTTTGATGGAGTATGGGAGCGGGATTTGTCTGGATTGGTGATTTGCCCATTACAAGCCAGCCTTCTATTGAGCAACAAGCAGACTGTTTGAACCTAGTCCAAAAAGGTTGAGAAAAAATGATGGCCAAGGATGAAGCAGAAAATCAAAAACCCCATTGGCTATTAATGGTACTATAAAGTTTGTTCTTTAATATTTAAATCTTTTAGTTGTAACTTCTTCCGCTATTCTCTATGGCCTTGTATACTTATAAGTTATATCTGAACGAATCTCAGAAAACCTTAAATGACCATCATTGATCAATCTAGGGTGCTACGTGAGGCACAGCCATATGGCAGCTAAGAACCTAGTCAATTAGTATTCTCACTAATTCTCTTCCAGTAATTTTTCCTATTCAAATCAGCCAATTTATAAAGAGAAGTTAAATTAGCTTTCACCTAATTTTTGTGGCTGAATTAAATTCATGCAGGATTTATAGCATTGTATGCTAATTTGGATGAGGACTTGTGCTTGATTCCCAAGTCACCCTTTTACCTTGAAGGAGCTGGTGGAGAATTTGGAAATAACCTACTCCATGATGTGAGTCTGTATATCTCAAAAATCAAGGTGTGGATGTTAGGACATATTCTTCGGTGCTAAATGTGTTGTTTGTCATGCCTGGAAATTGTGAGCAGATCACCTTTGAAAGTTAGTAGAGGAAGACCTTGAAGAGGAGTATTTGTGTAGTAACTAATTATAACTTTAAGGCTTGGCTTTGTAGTTGGCATTATTCATACCTGTAAGTACTTCTTTCCAATCTTTGCATGTTTCATCATTAATAACTGGTTATCAGTTTTATCATTATAGGGACAGGCAGTGGTTTCAAATGTTATAGCAAAATTTGTTTGTACAAGTGCATGCTTTTGTTATATTTTAATTTTTTGATCATTAATCACCTAAAATAATATTGCAGGTAAAAGAAAGTGCTAAAGTGTTAATAATGTTCAATCAGCCAGTGGTATATGAATGCTTTGTTCATCATCCCTTGGTGATTCTCCTAACAGCTCTAGAAGCATCTAATGCACTTTTGGCCTATTGGGAGCCCATGGTTCTGAGCTTCTCACTAATTGGACAATTTATGCAAATAAGGTAATATTTTCTTTTTGCTTTTTATGTCTTTTGCTAGTAAAGTGATAGTCTGAGACTCAATGCTAAAGTTATATCAGATTAAGCTAAACTTTATACTATTAATTTGCGAGAACAGGTCTTGACTCCTAAAATATTCATTGTGCAGCACTTTTAACTCTTGTGCTCATTATAGCCATAAATTTGCCCCTTGGATTTCTACCTCTTGTGGACAATTCAGCTCATATTGAAGGATTCCTGTCTGGATTTCCCCTCCATTCTTTTAATCTATCCTCAATTTGGATATGTAACCCACAAAAAATTCCTCCAAGATATGAAATAAAGCAGAAATCCAGGCTCAATACTTGGTATTGGATTATAGCTTTAGTCCTCTTCATTCTTGGGTAATTAACTTGAACTTTCTCTGCATTTTCAGCTTCTAGTTTATGATCCAGCCTTGAGTAAGCCTTTTCTTTTCTTTTGTTTTATCTACCCCGAAGAAATTGACAGATAAGCATATGGATATATTGAGCTATTTAATGGTCAGAAGTCGTGTAGCTGTATAGTCTGCCTTTCTAGAGCATCAATCAGTTGAATGATTATGTCAGTCAATTTGCCTATCCTTCAAGCTTTGCAAGTATAACAAAAACTACTTGTATGGATGCGCACTGTGACAAAGGATCTTGGCAGTTTACGCCTCCCATCGTCGGCTTTTGAAACTAGCCAGCTTGCAGATTGTGCAGCCACTTCTTTTATGCTCATCACCTGGGTACCTAAGCAAGAGATTTGGAGCTTGAGAAATCATAAAGTGCATAATAGAGGTTCTGTCGATATTCTGATGGCAAGCAAGCATATTCAAGCCTAATCTATGGAGTTTCAGTCCTTAATGTCTGTTGAGAACAGTAAAGCAACAAGCTATCCCACTTGTCCTGGGAACCTCCTCGAGCGATCAAGATCAATATTGATGCAGCAGTCTTGGACTCAGTCATCACCTTTGCTATCGTAGCTAGAGACTCTGATGGTAAGGTTATGAAGGTTTGAAATGGAAGTGCTCCCCTCTCCAAGCTGAAGCTGCTGCGCTCTTGTGGCTGTTCAGATTGCTGCTAGCAAGCTATGGAGCTATGTCATTTTTTAGGGTGACTCTAAAGTTTGTTTTGAGCCCTAATTTCCATAGTTCTCCCATCTGATAGGTCCATAAGTAATATCATTTGTAATATTATTAGTACCTCCGAGTCCTATCTTTGTTTTAGTTTTCGTTGGGTTAAGCGGGTATGCAACTTTGTGGCTCATACAGCAGCAAAGCTTGCTATACGCTCCAACATGTCTTTTTATTTCAATAACGATAATCTGCCTGCAGAACTTGTCTTTGCTTGTAAGGTAGACTATCCTCTTGTTTCCCTTGTTTAATGTTAATAGAAGATTATCAAAAAAAAAAAAGGCCTGGGTACCTAAACATTAGTATTGCACAACTGCATTGTACAAACGCTAAGGACTGAAGTAGTAAAGTAACACAATCAAAATATATAAAGGAAAATCCAATTAGGGATTTGTACATTTTGTTTACATTTTTTATTTCTTCTCATAGTAGTTTTCATATGCAAAATTTTCATTCCTAGAATCCATTGTATTTCTACAAAATCTAATGTCATTGGCATCGGCGTTAGTTGCAGCCAACTTCAAGGTACCATCCATTTTAATAGCAGCCTTTTTCTCTTCAACATCTCAAGAGACTCAACCTTTCTTACAATGACTTCAGTGGCTCTAAATTGTCTCCTAAAGTTTGGTTGGTTTGCGAACAAGATGCATCTTAGTCTCACAACATGCAACTTAACTAGTGAAGTTCCATATGAAATTTCTTATCCATCAAAAGTGGTTTCACTTGATCTCTCTCAGAATGGCAACATGAAACTAGAAGATTCAAGTTTGCAAAGGCTTTTTGGAAACAAACCAAGCTAAGTGAACTTTTTTTTATACTCAAGTTGACATGTTTTTGGTTTCACCAAATAGTTTCATGAATTTGTCTTGTTCTTTGACATATCTTCGTCTTTATGTTTGTCAATTAAAAGAGAGATTCCCATATAATATATTTCACCTCCCAAACCTCCATTTTTCTTGATTTACGTTACAACCACAATCCCACTGGTTCTATTCCAAACTATAATTGTACAGTCCCCTTAAGGTATTAGGTTTTTTTTTTTCTTTCTGAAATTGGATTCCCAATTGACTTACACACTCAAGTAATTTGAAGTCTCTAAGAAAATTTTATCTCAGTGGGTGCAGTTTCACAGGTTCCTATCCAAGACTTCTTCCAAACCTCACACAAATCACTTCTTCAGACCTCTCTCATAATAACTTCGGCAGCCATGTACCATGGTCCTTCCTAAAATTGGGACAACTTAGTTTCTTGGATTTCTCGTTCAACAGTTTCACATGTCAACTTTTGGATGTTTCTACAAACTTAGCCGAACTTTCATCTTCCAATAGTCAACCAGTTAGCCACACTTCTTTGAAGCTAGAATTTCTTGCTTTATCTTATAACTTACTGAATGGCACCATACCATCTTGGTTGTATTCCACACCACGTTTGCAGCATTTATATCTAGATAATAACCTAGTCACTAGGCATATTGATGAATTTCAGTATAATTTAGTCAGGTATCTCGACTTGAGTAATAAAACCTAGTAGGCCCTCTTCCAATGGCAATCTATAAACTTGTGAGCCTTTATCATATATATGTCTCCTTCAACCATCTAAGTGGCACTATGGAGTCAAAAATGTTCTCAAAGCTCAAAATCCTTGAAACTGTTGATCTATCACATAATCCTCTCTTATCATTGAGCACTTTCAACAATTTCAGCTATACCTTGCCTAAACTTTATGAATTATATTTGTCATCTTGCAAAATCAATGAATTTCCATTCTTTTTGACAAACCTTGAAAATTTAGAATGGTTAGATCTTTCCCACAACCAAATCAAAGGCAATACACAGACATGGTTGCTGGATGTGGCAAAGGATTCTTTGAGATATTTGAATTTATCAAACAACTTCTTGATAAATATAGACTAATGTCCATGGAAAAAATTGGCATATCTTGATCTGCATTCCAACTTGCTCCAAGGACCATGTCCAATACCTCCAATAGGCATTTCCTTCTTTTCAATCTTTGCACTATTAGTTCTTTCAAAGTTCGTTATTTGTCTCATAATAACACGAGTGACATGATTCCTTCGTGTTTGGGAAACTTGAGTGGTAGATTGTCAGTGTTGGATTTGCGAAACAATAAATTTCATGGAACTATCCCAAAAACATTTGCAAAGGGAAACAAATTAAGAAGTCTTAACCTCAATGTCAATCAATTGGAAGGGATATCACTACGATCATTGGAAAATTGCAGACACTTTGAAATGCGATCTTGGTAACAACAAGATTAATGACACATTTCCTCATTGGTTGGGAACCCTTCCTAATTTACGTGTTCTTGTCTTGCGAGCAAATAGCTTTCATGGTACTATAAGCTATTCGATGACCAAATTTTCTTCCACTAATTTATGGATCATAGACCTTTCTCACAACAAGTTTCGTGGTTGTTTGCCAACAAAATATTTCGATCATTTATAAAACCATGATGAATTCAAGTGTAGAAAAGGTAAGTTGATGTATCTAGGTGACAGTTATTATCATGATTCATGGTGGTGGTCATGAAGGGGCTTTCTATGGAATTAGTGAAAATCAAAAATCTCTTTACCACCATTGATTTCTCAAACAATGGTTTCACAAGAGAGATTCCAAAGTCTATTGGAAAGCTTTGGTCATCAAGGGACTAAACATTTCACATAATAAACTTATAGGTAATATGTCTTCGTCATTGGAAAACTTGAGCAATCTTGAATGGTTAGATCTTTCTTCTAACAAGCTTACAAGAGAAATTCCAGGACAATTGGTAGATCTTACATCACTTGAAGTTTTAAACTTATAGGAAATTGTCTAGTTGGACCAATACCTCAAGGTAACCAGTTCAATACGTTTTCATGTGATTCATACAATGGAAACATGGGCTTATGTGCACTTCCGTTGTTAAGAATTTATGGGGATGACAAAGGACAACAATCACTAGCATCATCAACAATCCAAGAAGATGATTTGAAGCTTCGGGTTCATTGAAAAGTCATACTCTTGGGGTATGGATGTGGATTATTATTTGGATTGGGTATGGGATATCTTGTGTTCACAACTGGAAAATAAAAATGGCTAATGAAGATGGTTGAACGAGAACAAAAAAAAAAGTGAGATAGTCCCGCGACTACGCTTGTGGCAGAGTTAGACAAAAAATAATTTAGTGGATGCCAAAAGGGTATTCTTTTACATTAATATATTAGAAAATACTCTGCTGTGTAATTTGGCTCCTTAAAAATGTCTTTTTTATTATAAAATGATTTTTAGGCAAATTATAACTTTCTTACGATTTGGTTGAAATTTAAGTTGCCTATCTATGGTTTAAAATTTGACATTTTACCCACTTAAGGTTTAATCAAAATTTAAGTTGCCTACCTGTAGTTTGAACTTCCATAATATAAGTATTTTGATGGATAGCTTTTTTATCTTATTTGATCTTGTATTTTCATGTTTTTTGTATTTTTGGGGGAGGGAGACATAAAAATGGAGCAAAATTACATATTTAACTCTGTGTGTGTGTTAAAAAAGACTTAGTATTCTAAAAAAAAAAAACACTCTGTTTTTAACAGAGTTGGATTATAGAAATCTAACTGAATTAACCTTAGGTGGGTAAAATGTCAAATTTCAAACCACAAGTAGGCAAATTAAATTTCAACAAAACCACGGGTGAGTAAATTGTAATTTACCCATGATTTTTTCCCTCTTTTCTAGGGATTAGGAATGCTTATACAAGTATTAATTATGAATTCTATAACTTTTTACTCATTTGGTTCATTTCTTTAATTGGATGGCTAATGAGTGATAATATGCCGGTCATGAGTTTGGATAATTTTTGCCACCCTACAAGAGAGTAGCTCGAAGATCTACTTTTTTTATTCCTTCTTAGGGTATATGCTAATTACGATTACAATATTGTAAATTTTGTCGTTTTTGTAAATCTTCATGATTGCAATATTCTGATCACTGGATTTTTTTTTTTTTTTCGAGAATCAAATTATTGGAATATTACTGCATATAGTCGTTCATGATTGCAAAACTACGTAGTTGTTGTTAGTGTTATTTTTATGTATCACTATTACATTTTGTGACTATTAATTTTCCCTTTACAGAATAAAGAAGAAGGTTCTTCTCAAAAAAAGAAAAAAGAAGAAGAAGAAGAAGGTTTTTGTTGGACTCTTTGAAGAGGTGGAGTTAATGTCCTACCACTACTTTAAAAGCTTCAAGGAATAGATTAGGGTTTTGTTTTGTTTGTTTTTCAAATAGAAATGACACGAAAATGTCTACTAATGTATTTTTTGATTGAAAAAGGTGTCTACTATAATGTGTTAATGTCGTAATTTCCGTTTGTTTTAGTGGAAATCACTTCTTGAATTATTCCGTTTTCATTCAATAACAATGGCAACAAAAGCAGTAAAAAAAATGTCAAACTTTTGAATTAATTAGTCCATTTTCATTCAATAACTTAGTCAACCACGACTTCTCCAATATCTTTAAACCAGCAAGGTTTATCAAATGTTTAATTGAAGAGGGAACTTCTATAATAGAAGTACCATCTAAGTGAAGAATCTGTAACCTTTCTATATTTTCATAAATTCTGGAATTCTCTTAATTTTTGAATAACCCGAAAGAATAAGAATTTCAAGAGACTCCATTTCAATCTTGCTTGGAAGGCAATTACGGTTTTTGCAGCCTTTTAGATTAAGAAGAGTGAGCTTTTATGAACTGCAATAGATGGGTGAACCTCAAATAGATTTATTCAACCTTCAAGCATCAATTTCTCAAGATTTGGGACTCCACTGAAATCAGGAGTTGCAATGAGATTTAAGGAATTGTTCAATTTGATGGACTTCAAGTTGTCAAAATGCTGGTAGAAGCCAAAGTGTGTGTATATATATATATTAATAATTTAATTAATTAATAAATAAGAGAAAGGTAGATTAGGTTCCACAAACTTTAAGAAATTTTTAGTATTTTTTATGAAAAAAAAAATTTGTATATGAGTACTTAAATAACAATCTTACGATCTTACCTTTATTCCTTCCCAAAGTAATTCAATTTTGTTGTGGCACATAAGAAGTTTAACAAGCTCATCTGATTGGAAACTTGATGGCAAAGATTTTGAAGGATATTCTCCAATGAAGATATCTTAAGTCATTAGAAAGGTGTTTGGGACAGCGCAGAAAGGGAACACCATGAATTATAAGCAATTTAAGGTTGGACATCTTTGAAAAGGCTTCAAGATTCCATTGTGCCTCTTTGGGATATGTTGATTACCCAATTCAAGGACAAGTCCTTCAATTGCTTCACATTCCTAATAATAAAGAAAAAGGGATGAGTAAGTCACAAGATATATGATTTTTAGAGTTGTTTAGATACTAACTTTGTCGAGATAAGGTATATGCTAAAGTTCTCTGAATGTTCTCTTACCATATTTTTCTTCAACGCATTGTGAATGTCTTTATATAGCCACAATTTTCTCCACTTTCGAGGTTCTTGACGAACTATGTCTTGACCCCTTATTTGTAGTAACTCATGCATCCAAAATGTATTTTCACAATGTTTTAAGAGAGACTTTTCAATAAGAACTCTTAATCCAATTTTAGGAAAAAGGCCAAGACAATCTAGTGCTTCTACTACATAATCTTTGTCCTTCATATTAAAGAAACATGTTATATGAAGAAATATTTCTTTCTCAGTTTCCCCAAGTCCATCAAAACTTATTTGAAGTATTTTCATAATATCTTTTTGGGAAGTAGTTTGAGCTTATCTAATACACTTTCCCATTCCACATTTCTTCTATTGTACAAAAAAGAACCCAAAACATCAATAGCTAAAGGAATGCCTTTAGCATAATTTACAAATGTTTGGACATCTCTAGATAATCTTGGACTGGATGATCTTTATTAAAAGCCTTCAAACCAAAAGGCGAAGAGCATCATCATCATCCAATTCTCGAGTCTCATATATTTCATATACTTTATGTCTTATCAACAAATGCTCTTCTCTTGTTGTTATGATAACTCTACTACCTTGACCAA
Organism: Castanea mollissima; assembly: GCA_014183005.1. Classification (NCBI taxonomy): domain Eukaryota; kingdom Viridiplantae; phylum Streptophyta; class Magnoliopsida; order Fagales; family Fagaceae; genus Castanea; species Castanea mollissima. The sequence continues at coordinate 2,769,849 of JACAVU010000003.1, read as the reverse complement.
ACCAATTTGGCTCCCCAGCTAACTTTTCTAACTGTTTGAATTGATTTACATCATCAAGAACAAGAAGAACCCTTTTATGGCATAACCTATTCTTGATCATAAGAACTCCTTCATCAATATCTCTTATATTCACATTTTCCTCCATCAAAATATCACAAATAAGTTTTTGTTGTAATGTTTCTCAAAAAGAAGAAGAAGGTTTTTGTTGTAATGGAAGTAAACTAGATTTATCATATACTTCTCTAATATTAGTGATAAAACAACCACCTTCAAATTCACTAAAAACTTTCCTGTAAACTACTTTAGCAAGAGTTGTCTTACCACTTCCTCCCATCCCAAAACCCTAATAATGTGAACATCATTTGATCCTATAGCTAAAAGTGACATCAATTCCTTCACTTGAGAATCTACTCCCACTAAGCCTTTGGTATCTCTTTGAAATGCATAACTCAATTTATGAGATATCATTTTCACAATATCTTGGATAAATTCTGACTCAGGTCTACAAATTAGAAAGATAGTTAAGCAGTGTGACCATCTAATATAACCTCATCCTATAAGTAAATGCAACAATTTCTACAAAAGAATAATTTTTAATTCACTATTAGTATCACTAAGAACAGATTAACGAGTTACTGTTAGAGTCGTGTATATATATAAATTTATAAACAATGCTACTAAGGGCATGATGGCTAATAGCTGGGTTCAGACAGGGACTTTGTATTGAAAGACATTCACGTTTAAATATGCGTACAACTAGTGTGATTGTGTTTGGATTCTTTGGAAGCGAAAGGTCCATGGTAGTTTTTACCTTTTAGGATTAAAAGAAGGCATTGTGTGAATTATAATCTTGTTTCTTTTTTGAGTATAATAGGCTAATAGTACTATTTTTGAGTTTGTGGCTTTCATTTAAGAGTAAATTATGCGATTGTAATATGTATCATTAAAAATGAACTTTAGTTAGTGTTACCAAAGATATGTATACATAGAGATTTTCGAGTAACATTTAGTATCATAGCCTTGTGTGAATATTCTAGTATTATTTGCATGAATGCACTTATTCTATTCTCGATTTACACCGAAATAGTATTCAAGCTCAATTTTTTATCCAAATCTATTCTCTGGTATAAACTTAAGCTTAAACTTAGCTTTGGTTGATAAAGAAATAAGCATAAATAATTTTTTCTCCAATTAACCCCAAACTAAGTAAATAAACATAAAAAAAAAAAAGATAAAAAGTTCTATTTAGTTACCGTCCTACACATTAAGGTTAAATGAGTTGTTCCCATTGGCTTGTATTATTATACTATGTACACATGTCAAAGCGTTGGGTCAGCTCTTAGGCTAGGCCAATTAGGGCCCCTAAATGGCCCTATGAGAGAAAGGGCTCAAGTTGTTTGATACTCAGTTTTACTGAAGAAATATTAAAAAAATAAAAATATCATAGAGTACTTTTTCCTTATAATGCCCTAAATTGTGGCTCAACAGAAATCCAACCTGATTAAAATTCTACAATGTTATAAGAAATTATTTATGTGTGTCAAATCATCGTTAATGATCAATTTTCCATAGCAATTTAAAGCATCAATTTTTGTAAATAAGCCTCCAACACAGTAGATTATCAACTTTAGTCATCTAATTACCTATACAGTCATACACCAAACAATCTCCCTCTCTCTATGTCTTCTTCACACCAAAATCAAAATTGAAAATGAAATTTTAGCTCCCCTCTTCTCATCTTCTTTCTTAAGGTTTTTTTTTTTTTGAGAAACCTTTCTTAAGGTAGCTTAAAACTCTTTTATTCTTAAAAATAAAACAATTTAATCTTTTTAAAATTTATGTTTAAACAATGATAATAGATTTTCTATATAAAATTCATCTAGATTTAGTTAAATTAATTCAACAAGTTATGCATTAGAGTCTTTATTTGGATAGGTTGATGGTGTTGGGTAATTTCTATAATTAATTGAAAACATAATAGTGACTTTGATAAACTAGAATATATTGTTCAACGCTTTAAATACACTACTCATATTACCAACTGAAAAGTAATATGTTAGTAAAACTTAGATAAAAACTTAACAAATAAATTTTAAGTAAATAAATTTAAAATAGATTTTGAGAAAGAAGAATGGATTTTAAGTAAATACATTTAAAATGGACTTTGAGTATAAAAAATCTCTCATTTAAAATTATCTCGTCAGCCATTAAATTGTATGGAGATAGCACTGTCAAAAGGACTAGTATACAAACATAAATGGATGCAGTTGTCATGCTAAATGCAGTAGAATCACATCCTAACTACTATATACAAAATAAATCTCATATATGTCCATACAGAAGGTTATTTAATATATTCAATCAAAATTATGTTGTTAACAAGATTTACCTATCTTGTAAGGACCATCCAAAGAGATTGGTGACGTCTTTCAAAGCATTTCTTCATGTGTGAACTTTCTTTATATTCTCTTGAAAACATTTTTCATGTTCATCAAGCGTTTTTGCATAAGTTTCAGTCTGTTTTCGTACCACGGATGGATCCACATCATAAAAAATAGGTATAACTATTTGCCCCATCTTTCTCTACATTCCATGATTTTTACAAGTTCATCCAAACACCATGTCGAGGATGCATAGTTTTTAGAAAGAATAACAATAGCAAACATGATTCTTCTATTGCTTTGGAAAGCTCAAGTGAAATAGGTTTTCCTTTCTCCAGTTTTTTATCATCCCTAAAGGTGAAACACCCTTTTCTTTCAAAGTAGCGAATAAATGGTCTGTAAAACTCTTGCGAGTATCCTCACCTCTAAAACTTAAAAAGACATGATATTTCCACTTATGGCTAGATGATGAAGCAGAAGATGGGTTTCTTGTATCCATGAAAGCGAATCAATCTAAGCTTACAAGTAAACCTTGAAAGTTGAATCACACAATATAGAATTAATGATACTGGCCAAAAATTTCATTCAATTAAATTTTAAGTAAAAATTAATAAATAAGGAGTAAAAGGAAACGATTTAGAAATAAAAGAGAAGGATGCGTAGTGACAAGTGAAAACTTATAGATTATGGAAAAATGCAGTGGTGTCCGTGAAGCTCCTATCGTGTAATTGCTGGTTCAAAAGGAATGTGCAGTGTTTTGTGCACAGTGAGAGAGAGAGAGAGAGAGAGAGAGAGAGAGAGAGAGAGAGTCTTCCATTGTTTTAGTCAAGTCAAGAACGTGTAGTTCTAAAGTGTCTTTAGAGTAAAGCAAGTAAGTGTTTGGAAGAGGAGTTTGAGTTATGTTATTTGTGTGTTTTAGTATACATGTAGATGAAAGAGTGTGTAAAAATATGTGTAATATTGTTTAAAATATGAAAATATGTGATAGACATATCAAACTCCACGATGTTTTTTTTTCCACATTTTCTGACCATGCGGACTGAAGGTGGGATCCACCCGATGATTCCTGCTGCTAGTGTCTAGCTAGTGCTAAGGCAAAGCTAAATAAAATGCAAATGTGAGCAAAATGAAAGGAAATGTGACCATTTCTATAGTCTTTTATTTTTTTATACTTTGCTCATCTAATTTAAACAAATGTATGCTTTTATTTTTTTAAAGAATTTATAAATATTTTTCACATAAAATAAATAAATGAGTAATTTCTTTTTTGTCAATAAATAAGGATTCGAACTCAAAATTAAGCATGACTTTGTCTATTTGTCTTTTCTGATAGTATTTTCTATGAAGTTCCTTGAACCTTTTCATATAAGTTTATTATAAATAGTCCATTTTAATTGTAGTAATATATATAATTTTTAATTATAAAATTTTAACTAATTTTATGAGTTCATTAACAAAGATCATTCAATCTATTCAATCAGCTCAAATAACATAATTTAAACTATTATTTAGTCAACAATTGTTAGCATAGGTTTCTAAAGGGCTAAAAAATTTAGTTGTTGTGTTTACTATATAAGAAAAGCATAAGTTAATCAAATAAGTGAATAAATTTAACCTTATTTGAAAAGAAAATGATAGATTTCTCAGCTTTATCTCAACATGATTGCACATTAAGTATCCATTATTCAAGCTCTATATATTAATGCAACATAAAAAAATATGTTTTTG
>JACAVU010000003.1:2565640-2765640 GCA_014183005.1 Castanea mollissima | reverse complement strand
GTGTAAAAGAACTAAATTTAAAATATTTCAAATTTAAATAGTGTAGTTTGTAATTTAGTCACGATTATGTTTTAATTCAGAATCTTTGATAAAGCACAAAGTCCCGTTGAAAACAACATTGAATGGGAATTTTGTTCCTTTTTTTTTTTTGGTTAAATAGGGCAAAGCATGTACATTCTGTTTTCATACATTGTGTATGCACGTATCTGCTACTGTAATTTACTAATCCAACTTTTTTTTTGGTTGTGTCCACAGGCTCTGATGGGTGCCACTTTGAATACTATTAGCTTGTAGATGCAAGACCCACTTTTAAAAACTTGAAATTATTCTTTTTGTACGTGGGATCTACCTTTAATCTCTTTGCATGAGAATCTAAAAAAAAAAAAAAACTCTTTGCATGAGATGTATAAACTGCATGCGTTGCAGTATTCTGAATCTAGGAAATTATAATAAAACTAGTCATGGTCCCGTGCGATGCGCAGATAATGCTTTAAGTTGTTATGTGAAAAACTTATATAGAATATTCAAAATATTTTAAAGTAATAACATAAAGTAATGTTGGGATAATATAAAGAGATTTTTGCTATATTAATGATATAATACAAAATTAAGGAGATGGAGAATTTGAACTATAGAGAAAAAGTTACAGAAATTATAAATTAGTTATTATGTGGTGTAATATCTTCTTAAAAAAATGTGGTGTAATAAGTTGATTGTTTGTCTAATCATTTATTTTTTTGCTGAAATTTTTAATCATAATTTTTGTTTCTACATTGGCTTGGAGTTAGATTAAAAAATTTGTAATTTCATGTAAATGCTTAGTTGGCTTATGGAAATATCATTTAAAATTTATGATGTTACGTTTATATTATTGAAGTATAATAGTAGTCAGTTAAACACTCAGTGAAAATAGTGAAATCTTATTAATAGAATTTTATTATAATCCAAAATATGTAAAGAAGTCGAGTTGTTGTAAGTTATATAAAAAAATTACTCTTACAAAGCACCACATGACATAATCGCACGGTCTCTCACATGAGAAAATACACCCTGTAATGGGTGTATGTTTCTCTCCTCTCACAGTTGGTGGGACCCACAGCTTTTGAGAGAGAGGAAGCATACACCCATAACAGGGTATACTTCCTCCTCTTACGTAATGTTTTTTCTTTCTTACATAATTTTTTTAAAGAAAAACCATATAAAATTCTTATATATATATATATATAAATTAGTGCATACTTGTAGATAATTAATGTGTATTGACTTCATTGACACATTCAATGAACTAAAAGTTCTACATAAATGTAAACTTTGATGAGATGGAAACTTAAATAAAAGAGGTTCAACGAATGTGCCATTTAGCAGAACCTTATACTCTCCCACATAAGGTCTCTGCTTATATACATTAGTGGGTCCCACCAGCTTGTGAGAGGGAGGAAGCATACTTCCTCCTCTTACGTGATGTTTTTTTTTTTTTTTTTTTTCTTTCTTCTATAATTTTTCTTAAGGAAAAACCATATAAAATTAGTGCATACCTATAGATAAGTAATGTGTATTCACTTCATTGACACATTCAATTAACTAAAAATTTTACATAAATGTAAACTTTGATGAGATGAAAGCTCAGAGGATTGACGAACGTGCCACTTGGTAGAATCTCATGCTCTCTCATACGAGGTCTCTGCTTTTATATGTGTGTGTGTGTGTGTATTAGTGGGTCCCATCAGCTTGTGAGAGGGAGGAAGCATACTTCCTCCTCTTACGTGATGTTTTTTTCTTTCTTATATAATTTTTTTTTAAGAAAAACCATATAAAATTCTTTTATATATATATATATAATTAGTGCATACTTATAGATAATTAATGTGTATTCATTTTATTGACACATTCAATGAACTAAAAGTTCTACATAAATGTAAACTTTGATGAGATGGAAGCTTGAATGAGAGAGGTTCAACGAATGTATCATTTGGCAGAACCTCATACTCTCCCACATGAGGTCTCTGCTTATATATATATATATACACACATTAGTGGGTCCCACCAACTTGTGAGAGGGAGGAAGCATGCTTCCTCCTCTTACGTGATGTTTTTTCTTTCTTATATAATTTTTTTTAAAGAAAAACCATATAAAATTCTTTTATATATATATATAATTAGTGCATATCTATAGATAATTAATGTATATTCACTGCATTGACACATTCAATAACTAAAAGTTTTACATAAATGTAAACTTTCATGAGATGAAAGCTAAATGAGAAAGGCTCAACGAATGTGCCACTTAGCAGAACCTCATACTTTTCCATGCTGGTGGGTTCCATCAGCTTGTGAGGGGGAGGAAGCATACACCCATAACAGGATATACTTCCGTGATGCTTTTTCTTTCTTATATAATTTTTTTAAAGAAAAACCATATATATATATATATATATATATATATATATATATAATTAGTGCATACTTATAGATAATGTATATTCACTTCATTGACACATTCAATGAACGAAAAGTTTTACATAAATGTAAACTTTAATGAGATGGAAACTTGAATGAAAGAGGCTCAACGAATATGCCACTTGGCAGAACTTCATGCTCTCTCACATGAGGTCTCTACTTTTACTAGTGGGCCCCACCAACATACACCCATAGCAGGGTATACTTCCTCCTCTTATGTGATGTTTTTTCTTTCTTATATAATTTTTTTAAAAGAAAAACCATATAAAATTCTTATATATATATATATATTTAGTGCATATTTATAGATAATTAATGTATATTCACTTCATTAACACATTCAATGAACTAAAAGTTTTACATAAATGTAAACTTTGATGAGATGGAAGCTTAAATGAGAGAAACTCAACAAATGTGCCATTTCGCAGAACCTCATGCTCCCCCATATGAGGTCTCTGCTTTTATATATATATATATATATTATTGGGTCCCACCAGCTTGTGAAAGGGAGGAAGCATACTTCCTCCTCTTATCTGGTTTTTTTTCCTTATATAATTTTTTTAAAAGAAAAACCATATAAAATTCTTATATATATATATATATATAGTGCATACTTATAGATAATTAATGTGCATTCACTTCATTGACACATTCAATGAACTACAAGTTTTACATAAATGTAAATTTTGATGAGATGAAAGCTTAGAGCCTTAACGAACATGCCACTTGGCAGAACCTTATGATCTCCCATATGAAGTCTCTGCTTATATATATATATATATATATATTAGTGGGTCCCACCAGCTTGTGAGAGGGAGGAAGCATACTTCCTCCTCTTACGTGATGTTTTTTTCTTTCTTATATAATTTTTTTAAAGAAAAACCATATAAAATTCTTATATATATATATATATAATTAGTGCATACTTATAAATAATTAATGTTTATTCACTTCATTGACACATTCAATGAACTAAAAGTTTTACATAAATGTAAACTTTGATGAGATAGAAACTTAAATGAGAAAGGCTCAAGAAATATGCTACTTGGCAGAACCTCATGTTTTCCCATGCTAGTGGATTTCACTAGCTTATAAGAGGGAGGAAGCATACACCCATAACAAGGTATACTTCCTCCTCTTACGTGATGTTTTTTCTTTCTTATGTAATTTTTTTAAAGAAAAACCATATAAAATTCTTATATATATATATATATTATATAATTAGTGCATACTTATAGATAATTAATGTGTATTCACTTCATTAATACATTTAATGAATGAAAAGTTTTACATAAATGTAAACTTTGATGAGATGGAAACTTAAATGAGAGAGGCTCAACGAATCTACCACTTGGCAAAACCTCATGCTCTCCTACATGAGGTCTCTGCTTATATATATGTATTGATTTGGATGATGAATGAACATCAACTTATATTTGAAAAATGTTTGTCAACAAGTTTGATTTGTTTGATTCTGACATCTACATCATGAAACCTAATACTATATGGTCAATTTTGTTAACTCTCGTATTATACCAATCTTTAATTCTTTATCGTACCGTTAAAGATTAAGAAGTATGAACACTCTAAAATTTTACAATTTATTTGATACAGACATATTAAAAAAACAAGAATACTTTCTAATATGTGTCCATAATATGTTGGAAGGGAAAAGGCATAATTTTTTTAAAAGTAAAATTTTAGTTTTTAAATTAGATATTTTGATTATTGTGTATTTTAAAAACTTAAACAAACATGAAAAGAAAAGAAAGAAAAAATCTTCTTCAAGATTGTCATAATTCTCTATCTAGTGTCATATCATGTCAATGTTGATGTCCTTTTCTATGTCCCTCTTACTGTTGTAGCCTGAACCTAGGGCCAAAATGGCCAAATACCACCATTTTCAGAAATTTATAGCAAAAAAACATTGTTTCAAAACTAAATATGGAAATACCACTTTTCTAGAACTCGAGTTCCAAATGATACTTGAGTTTATGAAACTCGAGTACCTCATCAATTCCACCACCGTGGCACTGCTGAGCTGGAATTTGTGCGATTAAAAAAAATGTGGTACTCGAGCTTGGTAAACTCGAGTTCCATGCAACACAGTACTCGAGTATACCAGGCTCGAGTACCTATTGTAAAATAAAATTATGTTTATGTTTATTTCTACGGTACTCGAGCTCACCAAGCTTGAGTACCTTGTAAGGAACTCGAGTTTTGTAAACTCGAGTTCCTTATAACGTTTTTTTTCTTTTGGGATAATCGACAAATAAACATAAACATAAATATAAGTAGTTTTTTATGTTTTTATTTATTTAAATAGAAGCATTGTAAAATATAGAGATTTTAATTTCAAAATATGAATTAATTTCTACATTAATTAAAATTGTTCATTGTTTTTTCATAAAAACTGTTCATTGTTTTCTGCATAAACTATTTCTAGCATTCTACATAAAATTATTTTATGTTCATTATTATTTAAAAAATTGTTCACTCTCTTTTCTGTGTAAATTATTTTTTGTTCACTGTTTTCTCATAAAACACCTAGTGAAATCGTGTTTTCTAAATTTAAACGTCAAATCTAAATGCTTTTTTTATGTTTGAATTTCACAATAATCGAATCTATTTTTCTGCATTGACAAAATCTATTTCTACATTAATAAAATTTGCTCTCTACACATCATGTTTACTGTACATTCGAATCTGCTTACTACATTCATAAAATCTGTTTTCTGCATTAATTAAAACTGTTCATTGTTTTCTCATAAAAGTTGTTCACTGTTTTCTCAAGAGTGGTGACCTTAAAATCACTTGGTGGAGTTTTTGCCGTATTAGTTTTCCCCATTCAAAACAAAACACCGTGTCAATTTAATTTCTGCTGCACTTAGTTTAATTAGTGATTTGTTTGTGCTACCACACTCTTTGCATGTTAATTTGATTAATTAATAAACTTGGCTAATTAATCAATTAATTAATTACTAGGGGTCAATACGTTTTTGGCCTATCAAATTTCGTTGAAAGTACAAAATCGTGAAAATTCAAGAGAAAATTGTGTACATTAGATATACAGATCGTTCGAATTAAAAAGCAAAATTTATTTGTTGAATGTATAAAATCTTGAAAGTACAAAATAAAATTGCATAAATTAGATGTATAGATAGTCTGAATTTGTTGAAAAGTTTGGATTCGATAAATGTACAAAATCGTGAAAATTAAATGGAAATCTATGTACTAATATATTAATCATCTGAATTTGTTGAAAAATTCAAAATCTTTGAATGAAAAAAATCGTGTAAACTCAATGGAAAATCAAAGAACATACCATATTGTTGAGTAGCATATGCAGCACTGCGAATATAAGTGTAGCAATGGTGGACATCAACAACAACGTCTAATGTTCACAGGTAGAAATTTTTGGAAATCATTATTACTTGAATCTGAGAAGTCTAAAATATCTCTTTCATCATCTAACGTAGTAACTTCATTAATAGACTTGATGGCTCGCTTTTGCGCCTTCCCCTTTAGATGCTTCCTAGCTTTTTGGGTTGCATGAAAATGGTCTAATCGCCTTTACATTTGATTGTTCTCTTGTTCAAGACGAGCAAGTATGTTGGCAGGTTCATTTCTAGGTAACTCAGCTGAGCACGCCTTAGGAACTCGTAACCCATGCCATCGACAATACACCTCTAAGTCACACATTTTCTCATATAGGGTTGACCATAGTGGTTTTGCTACGGTGAGCCCTATTGCGGTGGTATCTGTACTTAGTTTTGTAGGTTTGCCGACCATGATGTGCCCAATGCTTCCAAGACTCTCGTATGTGTATATTGGCATATTAAGGAAATCCCTCTTCTTTCCAACCTATTTCCCTCCATAGTGGTTTGTGTACGTCTGTAGTTGTTGATCTACTGAACTTGTGATAATCCATTTGTTGAAGTAGATCCAAACTTGTTTCACATTGTACGATTTGATGTTGAAGCGTTGCGGCTCATAGCTTAGTCAATCTACGAAGTTAGTGGGGTAGAAATAAGATCATTATTGTGGTACATTTATAGCCTCATTTCATGTTCCAAGCATTATAATTTCAGTTATTAGGGCTTCTCATGTCAATATAGGCTAGAAAGACACTACATGAACAGGATTTTAAATGTTCTCAATGTCACAGTGAAATTTGAAGATATGGACGGTAGTTGCAGTGTTCTTGAACAGAGCATCATATTTAATTGACACAATGCTATGTCTTTGGCACCAGGGTACGTTTATTCATATATTTAAGTATTCACGTGAATGTGGATGATGTAACTAGACATTGTGTGAAATCGTGCCGAGCTATTGAGCAGCACGTGTGAAACAGTAGCATCTGTTGGCGTATGTGGTTCATATGACTACAGTTGGTGCTACAACAGCGGGCTGGTGACATGTCTTCAAAAAACTACTCATGCCATAGTTAGTGCTACATCATGTTTACTATATATTCAAATCTGCTTACTACATTCATAAAATCTGTTTTCTGCATTAATTAAAACTGTTCACTGTTTTCTCATAAAAATTGTTCATTATTTTCTGTATAAACTATTTTTAGCATTTTGCATAAAATTATTTTCTGTTTAGAATTATTTGAAAATTGTACACTGTTTTTTCTGCATAAATTATTCACTGTTCATTAGGTGTTTTATGATCCGGATGCTCTAATACCAATGACTACCCAGAAGAGAGCACAATAGTAATATGAAAGCATAAACAATGATAAAATAGATAATAAAGAGAGTAAATAGCAAAATAGATAGATTCAAAATAAGGTTAAAATGGAGTAGGGAATATGAAAACAGAAACTAGTAAAATCTTACTTGAATAAAAACTTAAATCTTTGATAAACTTGAAAACAAACTGCTATCTTTGATACAAGCTTAAAAATAAAACTGTCTGAAGAGAAAAGTTACAAGATTACAAGAGGGGGAGAGAGTACAAAAGTCTTTCTAAAACTTGGAACTTAAAAGCTTAGAATCTTAGAAATTTAGAAACTTGTATTCTGTTTTCATAGTCCGTCTCTTTTATAGGTGAAATGAACCATGGTAAAGTAACCTGAGTAGGTAAATTTAACTCAAGTTAATCTGTCGTTGGTATGGAAATTAGTACTGATGATTAATAGTCTGTCTGCGTCTGTCTGGGAATCTTTCAAATCTCAGGAATCTATTAGATCTCTTTTTATGCATGCTAGTAAATAGTAGTAACTTTTGAACATCTATCTGGACTGTCTTGATTTGTCTGGAAGCTATTCACGCGTGCTGGTGAATATTGATTTGTTGCCAGTGAATGGTGATTTGTCGCCATTGAATAGTGATCTATCGCTGATAAATAGTGATCTATCTGTTTGTCTTTCAATCTGTATCATTATAGGATCCTTAACAATATTTCTTTTCCCAAATAGCCTCCTTGCTGAAGGTATTGGACCATATACGACTATCCTGTTTGTGTAACTATATAAGTAGAAGCCTATGTCTAATTTTTTCTGTATCTCATAAATCTTATTACTCGTGAAATTAGACCATTCTTGAGCCAGAGCATCCGGATCATTAAGTGGTAAATAAGTATCTCCAGTATACCAGCTGTATTCAAGGATACAACCCCAATCATGAATAAGAACCAAAATGTGTACTAGCCGAGCTTCCATATAATAACTACTATCCCAAGCTAGAAGAGTACTCCAGATAGTGATCTTCATATAATTAAGTCCTCCAATCTGTATGGCTACTTCTTGGATGACTTTGAGAAATAAACTAATCTAAATTCCAGAAGTTATGATTAATTTGCTGATAAACCCTGCTTCTAGCATTTCAGATAACCATAAAGTATCACGAATTACTGGATCTTCTGTCTCTGAATTGATTAGTAATCCCAGATAGGGATTGTATCTGTCTCTTGTTCCTTCATAAACTCTGTCTGCTTTTCCAAAACATTCATACCATATAGGTTTATGAGATAGCCATATGTCGTCTGTCATGTCTTCTATTCTGATAAATGCTGTAGAGACTAATATTTTGAAAAGGTACATCCATCTATCATAAAAACTTGTTATGGCTTTATGGGTTAGTATATTCTGTTGGATTTCAGGGGGTAAGGTTCTAATGGCAAGTCTCATTTTTTGCTGAATCTTAGGGTGGAGCTTTGAAAAGCTTGTTCCCATAAGATAGCTTTTAGGAGACTATGATTCTGTCTTTGTGGAGCTTGAATCTCCAACCTCCTTGCCAGGGAGTGGACAACCAGATGCTTCAATAAATGCACTGGTGTTAACAAGATGTAATTCCAAAGCCTTTCTGTCAATTTCCTTTTGTAAAGTCCTTTTAACATGTTTTATAAGAAAATCATCTTTAAAATTTAAAGCATATATAATAAAACAAACTTTTTTCTGTTCACCTTTATGCTCTTGCTGAGTAGTGGTATAAGAGTAACCATGATGATCAGGGTGACTGGAATTCAAAAACTTTACAAATTCTACCATGATTCTATCTATGTGACAGAGAACAATTTATGCATTGAACAGAGGATAATTTACGCAGAAAAGTGAGCAAACAATTTTTTAAATAATGCTGAACATAAAAAATTTTTATGCAGAATGTTAGAAATAGTTCATGCAGAAAATAGTGAACAATTTTATGAGAAAACAATGAACAGTTTTAATTAATGCAGAAAACAGATTTTATGAATGCAGTAAGCAAATTCGAATATACAGTAAACATGATGTGCAGAGAGCAAATTTTATTAATGTAAAAATAGATTTTATCAATGCAGAAAAATAGATTCAATTATTGTGAAATTCAAACATGAAAAGCATTCAAATTTGACGTTTAAATTTAGAAAACACGATATCACTAGGTGTTTTATGAGAAAATAGTGAACAATTTTTTAAATAGTGAACATAAAATAATTTATGCAGAAAAGAGAGTGAACAATTTTTTAAATAATGCTGAACAGAAAATAGTTTTATGCGAAATCGTAGAAATAGTTTATATAGAAAACAGTGAACAATTTTTATAAGAAAACAATGAACAATTTTAATTAATGTAGAAATTAATTCATATTTTGAAATTAAAATCTCTATATTTTACAATGCTTCTATTTAAGTAAATAAAAACATAAAAAGCTTTCTTTTTATGTTTATGTTTCTTTGTCGATTATCCAAAAAAAAAAAGTTATAAGGAACTCTAATTTATTAAACTCGAGTTCCTTACAAGGTACTCGAGTTTAGTGAGCTCGAGAACCGTAGAAATAAACATAAACATAATTTTATTTATAATAGGTACTCAAGCCTGGTATACTCAAGTACTGTGTTGCACGGAACTCAAGTTTACCAAGCTCAAGTACCACATTATTTTTTTTAATTGCACAAATTCCAGCTCAGCAGTGCCATGGTGGCGGAACTGATGAGGTACTCAAGTTTCATAAACTTGAGTACCATTTGAAACTCGAGTTTCTGAAACTCAAGTTCTAGAAAAGTGATATTTCCCTATTTAGTTCTAAAAAATTGTTTTTTTGCTACAAATTTCTGAAAATTGTGGTATTTGGCCATTTTGGCCCCCAACCTAGACTCCATCAAAAATCACCACCATACATTGAGAACCCAAGTTTTATTTGTTTTTACTTATTATTCCAAAGTGAGAGTCATGAAACGAAACCCGCAAAGAAAAGTTGTGCACAAACAGACTCAAAATGAGCTTTGGGAGGTGGTGCTTTCTTTTTTTATTAGAGACAAGGTAGTTCTTTCTTGTCTAATACATGCACAGTTGCCTACATTTTGCTTTCTTTTTGGGTTTGGTATTAAAATTTAAAAAATAAAAAAATATTTAGGTTTGCCCCATATTGTTATATATTGTTATATACATTTGTATGTACTTTTCTTCGTTAAGAAACTTATAAATTCATAATTGATAAAAGCCATGGTTTTGCATGTATGATGGTGGTGATAAAACTCGTTTAATTCCTTCCTTTCCCTCTTGTAACCGAGAAAGCGTTTCTCTACTTCTGTATAAATTCAAAATTACTAATTATGGGAACGTTATTTTTTACCTGTCATTTTAGAAGTCTTTTAGCAAATTCTTTGAAAGAAATGTCTCGGCAAATTGGTGAATTGATTAGTCCCCATACACTATCTAGTTCTATTGTTAGCAAAAGCTCTGGTGTCTAAGAGAATTAAGTGCCTGTAATGGCATCTTTGAGTATGTTAATGTCATAGATGCTACCTTCATGAGTTGTTAATGCCAAAAATGCCAATTTATTAATCAAAGATGCCAAAAATCTTTTTATTAGAGGAATGAGATTAGTTTCTTCCAACATCTCAATCGTGGTACTTATGAACACTCCTTTGCCAAAAAACCCTCAATTTGATATATATATTAGACTTGATTGAATTGGTTTCTTTGTACTAATACCATTATAATCATGCCAAAATCAAGAAATATTAACCATGTTATTGCCATGTTAAATGTCTTCATGCAAAATATCATTTCATTTCAATGAAGCTTTTTCATATCGTAGAGTATTTTAAATATAAAATAAAAAAGTTTAAAAAACTTGTAATTCTAAACGGTGTCATTTCTATTGAATATCTCAATTCAATTTCAAATAATTCTTTTTAAACCTTGTTTAAATTCACGATCCACAAAAATAGGACCAACTCAACACATTTTGTGACCAAATACAAATGTAAAATGTATTGTTACTTAATATATTATAAGTGATATTTAAATTAGAAAAAATAATCCAACATTTTTACACAGTTTAATACATTGATTGGATTATTTTCATATATTTATAAAATGTATTTTAAAACTTTTAATTCTAAAAAATCGAAACAACCAATATCATAATAAATATCATATTTTAGATAATCACTATCTCTCTTGGCAATGTTGGAATTTAGTTATTGAAAAATATATTTCGGTAATGAATTTGTCTCGAAAACTATTAAGTCTAATTTTAATTTTGACAGAAAGAGGCCTTACTTTTCATTATTTTTTTTTTTGGGTGAAGGGAAATTTCATTAAACTAAGAGGTCAAAATGGCTAAGTTAGCAGTTGTAAGCCTAAAAAAGCTTTCCCCACTCCCATCTAAGTACACTAAGGCTGAAATATCATCAGAGGGGGAGGTATCAAAAATTACAAATTCTTCTTGTAAATTACATCCTTTCCTAGCTAGCGCATCAGCACATTTATTTGCCTCCCGATACACATGCTTCACCTTGGTATGAGGGGTCTTGTCCAACAAAAACCTGCAATCAATCAGCAAGGAGGAGTATGATGCGTTAGGGCACTTCCTGGAAGTAATTAAGTCTACAATAATTTTTCGTCAAGCTCAACTTCAAGGTTTTGTACATCGAGCTAGGTGGCCAACTGAAGTCCATCCCTAAGGACCCAAAATTCTATTATGATGCTTGTTGTAAACCCAATGGATCTTGTAAATCCCTTGATCCGGTTACACGCACTATCTCTTATAACTCCACCTCCTCCAACCTTCCCCGGATTCCCACACGAGGGCCCATTAGTGTTTAATTTGTACCAATTAGGGGAAGGCTTTCCCTAACGTACAAGAATGACTACCATGTTCCTCTGGTTTTTTTATTTTCCCCACACAGTAATAATACTCCATAGCTTGACTGATGCGCCACCCATGTAGGTTGGGGTTTAGAGTGGTGTTATCAAATACCACTTTATTTCTGTGCTTCCATAGCTCCCATATCACAAAGGGAAAGACATATTTCCAAGGAATCGAAGAATGATGTGATGCCTTACTGTGACAGTTTTCCCGAAGCCAAGAATTAACATCATCTGCTGTGATAAATGAATTAACTATTGTAGGGGGAATAGTGATCTTATGCCAGAATTCTCAGGCATAAATGCACTCCTTTAATAGATGCCCGATCGTTTCAAGAAGTCTCTCACACAAAGGCGTGTACTTTCAGCAATGATACCCCTTGAGGCTAACGTGTTTTTCATCGGGACACTATTGTGCATACACAACCAAAGAAAGTTGAAATTTTTTGGCAAAACATCCAACTTCCAAATCCATTGTCCCTAGAAGGGAGCATAAGCTGATTTAGTGGAAAATTTCTCATCCTTAAAATATTTCCACATAATTAAGTCCTCCCTTCTGCCAACCTGATTCTGCGGAATGGCTCCTACCCTATCCTTAACACCAGGGGGTATCTCAAAGGATAAAGCATCCCACTTCCATCCCTGCCCTTGCCTGAGGAGGATTTCAAAGAGCATCATATCATTCTCTTGTTGCATCAATGGTCCTTCAATCATCTCTCTCAGTGATTCACCTCTGATCTAGCAATCAGACCAGACCTTAATCTTGCTACCCTCTCCCACACCCTAGCATATACCTTCAGCGAAGGTTTGGAAACCTACCTTGATAGCTTTCTAATTAGATGAAGCAGGGAGTTTGCCTAGGTCTCTAGATCTTCTTCAATTCGAGGAGCAGTATTTTTTTAGTATTACTTTGGCCTACAATGCTTCATTTTCTTGATTCATTCTCCAATTTAGCTTGGCAAGTATCGCTATATTCTTTGCCCTCGCTGCCTGAATCCCAAGACCTCCCTCCTCCTTAGGCTTTATAATCTTATTCCACCCGACCAGGTACAGCTTCTTCTTTTCACTAGTGGATCCCCAAAGGAAATCTTGACCGATCTTATCCAGTTTATCACAAAGGTGGACTAGGAGCGCAGCCCCTTGCATCACATAATTTGGTATTGCAAACATAATCGATTTTACCAAGACAGATCTCCTTGCAAATGATGAAAACTTTGCTTTTGAACCCGCGAGTTTATTTATCACCCTCTCGGCAATGAAGTTTAAACGATTTCTTGCTGCCCCTTTATGATTGATAGGAAAGCCAAGGTACATGCCAATATTTGTCATAGCTTGAATTCCCAACCTGACACAAATTTCCTTTTAAACTTTAGCTTGGACATCTGGGGTAAAATAAATCTTTGATTTTTCAAGACTCACTTTCTATCCCGACTCCTCACAAAAATCTGTGAAGGACTTCTAATATAGCCTTACATGCTTTCTCCTCCACCTTTGCAAACAAGATTAAGTCGTCCACAAAGAAAATGTGAGAAATTCCTACATTCTCACGGGAGGCTTTAAAAGGTTTCCATGCACACTGAGGAGGGGTTTCTTCTCGGCTAAGCGAAGCAAAGGTCAGATGGTACGTCCTATTATCCAAAATGATCTTTCAAGAGGTTCTATTGATGATGATATGTTTCATGGGAGCACAAAGCAAAGGAACAACCTTATAACTACTACCCAAAGACTTCAGGAATTTGTGGATAGGACAAGTATTAGCATTAGCAATCTTGACCTACATGTGGAAGGAGGAAATGAGAACGGGAAGGAGGTACAAAATAGAAGAGGGTCCTTGAGAAAGAGGGATGAAAGGAGAAAGAGAAGAAAAAAATACTAGAGACAAAGAAACAATATTGGTAACTTGTCATTAGGGAGGGAGACATATAAAGAAGAATTAGTCTCCTTGGATTGAGTCCAAGAACAATTTACTTTATACAAAATTGCTTTATTGTGATCTTGACCCATTATAATTGACTTACAAACTCATTAGGACCTAGATTTCAAACTCATTCTCTATAAATTCATTGTATTGGGTTCATTGGGCCTATTACCTTTCCTATTTTGGACTTAGGTACAAATTGTGTCCTTACATTTTTTATTATAGAAAGATTAATATATATTTGAATGGAGGTATATTTTGAATGTATAAACGAAATAATTTTATATATTTCAAAAAATTTCAATTTATAATTTTCAGTTTGTCATCATTTTTTTTTACAATTTATTAGAGTGGATGGACAATTCAACTAAACAAAACAAAATTAAACCAAACAAAAAATAAAATATAAAACATTTTTTTTTAGAGAGTTTTAATTTATAGTATCTACTTTTGATAATAGTTATTTATCATCAAATTAAGACACCAATCAGTTTTTGGTGTAGGTAAAAATTGAATCATAATTTTTTATACAATTATAAAAAAATTTACCAATTGAAGTAACTAGAAGTCGTTAGAGAATATTCCTAATATTTGTTTGAATTGTCTTAAAAGTACAATTGTCGTTGTGTTAGTTGTATACGCTAGAAGTTGACGTGGGACACTGACACCGAAACTCAGAAATCGGGACGGACTTTTTCCAGACAGAATATTCCTAAATCATCTATTTCACCATAAAAAATTGCTTATACATGTCAGATTGGGGTGGGTTGATATAAAAGAATCAAATCCCAAACATCTCCACACGTGGACTACGCTCTGTGAAAGGACTAAAGTACACCATCTATTTCACAAAAGTCTATGACTTATTATTTTCGTTTTAATCCTTTATATGCTTTTTTTTTTTTAATCCATTCATGTTTGATAAATTGATATTGATATGATACGTTTCCAAATTTTTATTTTGAATCTTCAAATTCAATTAATCTTTTTTCCTCTTTTATGTTTCAAAATTTTTATTTTTTTATATAAAATAGAAATTCAAAATTTTACTCTAGTATTAACCTAAGTGTATATGTGTGTAAAGTTTAATTCTAAATACCTGAATCTCGATCTTTCTCCATACTTTATAAACACTTATACTTATAAGGTGACAATCACTTCAAGAAGTGCATGGTGGTAAAATATTTATTTTAAATTTCACATTTGATTTAGTTTTTTATTTGGTCAATTAAGTTTCAAAGTTTTCATTTTAATCTTTTATCAAAAATGAAATATTTGAATACTAAAATAAAGAGTAGAGGAGAGTGAAAGTGGAAACATGAGGTACCACAAAGGAAGGTGATCATAATTAATATGCCACTAAACAAAAAACCGAATCAAACATAAATAACTAAAATAAAAATCTTGAAACATAAAAGGACAAAAAAAAAAAAAAAAAATTTGTGAGGTCATGGCTTTGGAGAACTTACTTCTCAATGTATGCCAACGTTGGGAGGTCTCTTTGGTACATCAACAATAAGAAAGGACATAACCCAATAGACATCGCTATCTATTCAAAGATGTGTAGCATTCGGTGTGGTCAATTTCAGTCTATTTATTTTTTCTTTCAATGTAATAGTTCTAATAGTGTGACTTTTTTTTTTTTTTTGGTTCGTAAGAACAGAAATGTATTTAGATAATAGAGCTAGTACATCAGAGTCGTCCATGAGACACCTGTGAAAGGTGTCTAATTACAGGAGCTAAAGGGCACTCTCGTGGAATTCCTATACATAGAAAGTCTCAAAAATATTTACACAATACAAAAAATGGACATTCATAATACTGTCCCAAAAGGCCATTTGCTAGAGTTTGGTTCACAGTATATGTAATGTAGACAGACCACCCATTCCCTGCTAAGGAATATCCTACCATCAAAAAATTAAAGGAAACAATTTCAAAGCCAAAATCCCAAAGGAAGATAGATATGTAAGAATAAAAGTAAAATCAATACTCAATAGTAACATTTAAAAATTTAATACACATATCCCTTATAGTAATTAAACCATGTCGAATAGCTCACAATTCAGTCTTATTATTAGAAGCAAGCCCGATGTGACAAAAAAACTTACTATCCATTTTTCCAAGTGATCATAGATATTACAAATTAAGAATGTGTTTGAATAGAATTTATTGCTGAAAATTGAAAACCGAAAATACTGTAGCAAAATAATTTTTAAATGTGTAAAAAGTACTGTTCATGCCAAAAATTATTGTTCATTGGCTTAAAATCACTGTTCATGGCCAATGAACAGTAACAAGCGCGCTAAAAAAAAATAATAATAAAATAAGCCCAGACGTGGATGTGGACGTGAACGTGCTATCCAAACTCCAGCTAAGTAGTTTATGTATTTGTTTAAATATATCTTCATGAAATTTTCTAACTTTCCCGAAAAAATAATGAAAAAAAAATTAAAACCTTAAGATTAATAAGAAAATCAAATCAAATATAAAAAAAAAAAAAAAAAACTTTAAAGTGCAAAATGTGTTCTTTTAACATTGGAGATGCACCCAATTACAATGAGACCCGCCACACCAATTCCACATTTGGACTTTCCCTCCACAATTATTTAACCAATCTCACTCTCGCGCTAACCAATAAACCCCTCTCTCTCTCTTCTCACTCTTTCTCTCTCTAAAAACCCTAACAATGGCGCCGGCGGAGATTGTAGAAGACGGGTTCGCGTCGACGCGTCTGTTCAACCAAGGCTACTCCTACACATACGACGACGTGATTTTCCTCCCGCACTACATCGACTTCTCCACCGACGACGTCTCTCTCTCCACCAACCTCACGCGCCGCCTCCCTCTCTACACCCCGATCGTCTCTTCTCCGATGGACACCGTCACCGAATCCGCCATGGCCGCCGCCGTGGCCTCGCTCGGCGGCATCGGAATCATCCACTCAAACGTCTCCGCTCAGGTCCAAGCAGCCATGGTCCGCTCCGTCAAGTCTCGCCGCGTTCCTTTCCTCTCTTCCCCTACTTTCCTCTCTCCCTCGCATCGCATTTCGTCTCTCGACGACTTCGACGCTTCGTCTCCCTACGTTCTGGTCACCGAATCGGGCTCCCCGAGGTCGAAGTTCGTCGGCTACGTGTCGAAGTCCGATTGGCTGAATCTCGAAGACGAGAGAAAAGGCTCGGAGGTGAAATCGTACATGAAGACCTCGAACGACATCGTCGTTCCGTGGAATCAGAGTTTGGATCAGATTGAATCGTTTTTCAGAGAGAAAGACTCGGATTTGGGGGTTTTGGTGAGGGGAAATGCTGACGTGGCGGCGGAGAGCGAGGTGGTGGATGTGGTGATGAGGGAGGACGTGGAGAGAGTGAGGGGGAATCCGAGATTGGGGCTGGGGGGAACGGTGGGGCCCGACGGAGGGTGGCGGGTCGGGGCGGCAATCGGGACGAGGGAGAGCGATAAGGAGAGGTTAGAAGGATTGGTGAAGGAAGGAGTGGACGTGGTGGTGTTGGATAGTTCGCAAGGGAACTCAATTTATCAGATTGAGATGATTAAGTATGTGAAGAAAGTGTATCCGGAGCTTGATGTGATTGGGGGGAATGTGGTGACGGCTGCTCAGGCGGAGAATTTGATTAAGGCGGGTGCCGATGGGTTGAGAGTCGGGATGGGGTCCGGGTCTATTTGTACTACGCAGGAGGTTTGCGCTGTTGGGCGCGGGCAGGTATATACCCAATTGTGTGTGTGTGTGTGTTTTGATTGTGAAATGGATTAGATGGCATGATAGTGTATTGTTTACTTAAGAGTTAAATGTGGTTTGAGTCTTACTAGTTTTTTAGGGTCAATTGATAATTGTTATGAAATGGGTGCATGATAGGAGATTGATAATTGTTACTAGATTAATAGTGGTGGATTGGTGTGTGTATGTATATTGGATTTTCGGACTTCATTTGATTGTTGTTTGTTTGCGTTTTAATTTGTGGGGTTGTTTTGATTGTGTGTTTTTGATTTGATGGGTTATGGAGTGACGAAGTTTGGGTGAATGTTGTGAAATGGGATAAATGGTGTGGTAGTGGTAGATTGTTACTTGCAATGCTCCGTTTGATTCAATGGAAGTCTTGTGTAAAGATAGTTTTCCTTATTTTTTAATGTTTGGTAGGATAAAAAAATATGATTCAAAGGAAAATATATTTGGTCAACGTAAAAAGTATGACTTATTTTTATAGATTGTTTTCCATTAAATTTTTTTGGAAACAACTCTATTTCACCGCAAGCTAAATAAGGGAAGTTAAGAGGTTGTTTTTCAACTTATTTAAAGTTGCTACCAAACATTGGAAAATGAAATAGTTTTATAGAAAATGTTTCTTAGAAAATGAATCGTTTTCTAGAAAATATCATTGCTGAAACAAACAGACCGTTGGTGTGGTAGCTAAGGTTTTGTTTAAAAGAAGATTGAATGCGGGGGAAAGTAATCACAATATTATGTTTTTTAAGTTGGTTTGTGTCACGAGCTTCATTGACCAATGCTCCAATACTTTGTTCAAGGAGAAAAAAAAAAGATGCCTACATTTTTTAGTGGTGGCATTCTTTTCATATACTTAATTAATACATTTTTCATTTTCTTATTGCTACTTTCTAGGCTACTGCTGTTTACAAGGTTGCTTCTATTGCTTCAAAGTACGATGTGCCTGTCATTGCTGATGGTGGAATTTCGAATTCTGGACATGTTGTCAAGGCTTTGGTCCTAGGGGCATCTACTGTAATGATGGGAAGCTTTTTAGCTGGAAGCGAGGAGGCTCCTGGGTCTTATGAATATCAGGTATGACACTGCTAAGACAATTTCCTCTTTTATTGCTGAAGTAGATGATATACTGCTCATGCTGTGAAACAAGTTTGTTTCTTTCACAGTTCCTTTATTGCTAATTTGCCATTAAGCATTCGTCTCTTTTTTGGCATTCTGTAATTTTTTATGTGTAAGTTTTGTATTGCTGGGAATGTTTGCAACTCATCATTGGATGTGATTCTACTTTTATAAAAAAAAAGTACGTGTTGTTGTATTCTTTTTGTAAATTATATGTTAAAAACAAAACTTAAGTTTTTTGCAAGCTGCAGGTGCAATTTAGTCTTGGATTCTCTTAATGCTTTCAGATATATTTTGGTTTAGATCGAAATTTGACCTTTAGTGCCTCATATCCTTTATCTAATGTGTTTTGTAGCAAAAATTCATTAAGATAAAATGGGGTTCTGTATGTGAATAGCACATATCTATTACAGATTTTGTGATTAAAGAGTCGGTGAATGGCTGAGAAGTCATTTGATTGATGTACAGAAGACTGTAATAGTTTAGTCATATTCCTTGCATGTAATTGATTTGTGCCTGTCATGTGTGTCAAAGCTATTTGGAGGTGTGAGATCCTTAAAAGTAGTCTTGTTTTCAACTTTTTTACTTTTTGTGGAGTGGCAAATGAGTGGATTTTGCTTTAGTCAATATTTCAGTAATAATAAATTGTTAAATTTGCAATACCAGAATGGTCGACGGATCAAAAAATACAGAGGTATGGGATCCCTAGAAGCTATGACTAAAGGGAGTGATCAAAGGTATTTGGGTGATACAACCAAGCTAAAAATTGCTCAGGGGGTTGTTGGAGCAGTTGCAGATAAAGGTTCTGTTCTAAAGTTTGTACCTTACACTATGCAAGCAGTAAAGCAGGGTTCCAAGATCTTGGTGCTTCCTCTCTGAAGTCTGCTCATGATCTCTTAAGAGGAGGGGTATTAAGGCTAGAGGTATGGTTTATCATTGTATTTTACTTTTTCTCCCTGTGGCTCTGAGCATGATCTGATGTTCTTCATGGAACTATATATCAAGAAATTTGTGGCTGTAAACTTCGATAAGAGGTGGCCTTGTTATCAATTATTCTGGTCATTACCTATTCTTCTGCTAAAAGCCATTAATAAAACCATTTTCCTCTTGAAATAATTGAAATGGGTTTTTGAGATGGGGCATAGTGCATATGGCATTCCACCCTTGGTGGTGGTGAGTTTCATGGTTGGTGCGATCCCACTTTAGTGTGTGAGTTACTTTACATAAGCAAAACGTCTCCTCATTCTTCTTCTTCCTCTTTTTTTTTTTTTTTTTTTTTTTTTTTTTTCTCACTCTCTCTCTATCTCTTCCCCCCCCCCCCCCCCCCCCCCCTCTCTCGGGTTCTCCATTGTTATAAGGAAAAAGTGTAATTCATTACAAATTTCCTTAGACATTGGCTTGGTTTAGCTATTCTGCAGAAGATGTAATTTTGACGACTGATCGTTACATGATTATATGGACTGACAATGATCTTTTATTTGGTTTGTTCAGGTCCGGACAGGAGCTGCACAAGTTGAAGGTGGCGTCCATGGCCTAGTTTCTTATGAAAAGAAACCATTTTGATATTAGACTCCCTTATGCTTATTTTATTGTTGCTCTGGCTGTGTTCTGGCCCGAAATTGTCTCTGTGGTTCACCCTGCAGTGGAATTGCTCATTTATAATGAGTAACATTCGGGTAAACCAGACTGGCTATCTGTTATATGAAGTTGTTGATCATTCTCCCCTGGAGGCATCTGAAGAGAACCACCCAAATTTTTGTTGTTGAGCATGGTATCTTCAATCTGCCTTTATTCCATTGACAATCATGTGTGAAAGGATGATATATGAATTCTTAGAGCGTTTTGTTACCTTTTTTTTTAAAAAAAAAAAAAAAAAAAAATTGTCAAGCATGATTGAATTTTAATGAATGCTCAATAATAGACCAGCATCGTTTTTAAGTTTATGAAATGATGCTTTTATCATTCATTACATTGTTCTAGTTTACCTGAGTACCGAATAAATTTTTCTTTAGATAGGTTTGTACATCATTGCCTAATGCAGATATGACAGTTTTTCCCCCTCCACTTGCCCTCTATTCCTTTTATGTGGTTCATGGTGTTTTACTTAATTGTAAGGGCTCTATTACAAGGTGAGAGAGCTTGAAATTTTGTTGTGAAAAAGATTATAGAATTTTGTGCCCCTTTCTTTACAAATTTTGAATAGAAGTACTAGATTATAAGAATGTCTTTATGCGTGGCAGAAAAAAAGATTAAAAAAAAAACCAAACATATGGCAGTTCTGCTAAGGACTTTTAATCTAGAATGATAATTTATAAGTGCTGCACAAGTATTAGTGGGTTTTTTTTTTTTTTTTTGATACCAAAACAAAAAGAAGTATTAGTGGTTAAAACATACAAGAAAGAACAAAAGAAAGAAACAAATTATTATAAAAAAAAAAAAAACATTATATAAACCTTATGCACGTAATAAAACATACAACACTCTCTTTCTGTTAAGTTGAAATGCTAGAATCCCCCTATTCACAATTATACATCATGAGCAAAAAAGAGTGATAACTTGCAGGAAGAATTTGGAGGGGCTGAATCAGCTATTTGTGCATACAGTGTGCATTAAAATGATCGTTTACTGGTGCAAAGCAGTTCCTTCAGTTGTCTGACATGGGATACAGATAATCTAACAAAGACGACTTAAAATTCATCGAGAACGATGGGTTTTTTTGGAACAGCACTGCTCTTTTCCTGCAAAACTAGTTTCAGCAGTTCTCTCCTCTTACTGCCAATAATACTCTTCAACTCCTTAACGGCCTCTTCTTCAGTAATAACTCCTCCACTGTGAATCACGCGCAACGTTACAGCATTCAATTTTCCCTGCTCAGATTCCCTCTGCAAAATTATCAAAAAAAGATTACCAACTCCAATACTAATAACTTTCTATCCCTTTTTTCTCTTTTTCTTACCTTAAAGCTTTGTATATCATTGAGTGGACGCCCACAAATGCTCATAAGCTCAAATAGATGATGGATTTCTGGGGTTCCAACAGCCTTTTCTGAAAGCTTAGGTCCTACAAAATAGAGGGTTGTGAGGACTGCAGGTCCTAAGGCAATTGATACACACCCATTTTTCATATATTCATCCATAGTTGGAATGTACTTATCTCTTGACCACTCAGCTTCCATCATCGTAGACTTTAGTGAATCCAACCACTGCATTTACAAGAAAAAAAACCAAAGACACCTAAATTCCCATTTCAAGGTAGTCTCCATGAGAGATTAAAATGGAGCCAGTTCTTACTTTGTTCCACATACATAACCTCTATTCTTGAGGCTAACACTTAAATCAATCTTTATAAAGGCATGAAACTGAGTCATAGGGGAGGCCGGTAATGTTATCAAAAAAGCCTGCAAAAGTGATATACCCGAAATGTGTAACAATGGAAATGTGGAAAAAGGGAAGATTTTATCTCACAAGTTCAATTATGTGACTTATCACATTATGCCCTTGCCATGTGAATGCTTTGTCTCCAATGTCACAGATTGTGCTGTGAAGTGCCGAAAATATAATTTCAACTTTCTCAGAACAACAGGCAGTGCTGACATTAACATCCCACCTGTGGTTCAGTTCCAATAGCATCATCAATTTTATACTGGAAAGACTACTTAAAGACTCCAAACACAAATCACTACTTAAAGGCCTTACACCTAGACCTTGACCTTGAGCCAGCTTGGGCCAAATGGAAGAAGATTCCATGATTTTAGTCTTGTAGTATAATACTATTGTCGTATACCAATCTAAAATAATAATATTTCATACTCGTTGCCTTTAGTTGTAGAATTATTAGTTGTGGCATCAGGGGAATTAGGGGCATTCATAAACTAAAACGTTCCATTCTTTCTAACTACTATATGAACAGTATTAATCATATATAAACTAAGCAAGATAGAGAGCATCTTTAACTTAAAAGGGATCACAAGAAAATAGGCCTCGAACTATTACATATAAACTTAAAACAACTCACTAAGCATGGTATAACAAATATAAACACTTCAAAACATGCAATAGATTTGTAACCAAATACAATAAAAGACTTGGGACACGGACTTAGAATCAGATTTATTCCGTTTCATCTTCAGTCACTCCCGCGTCATTGTATAGTTTCTCATGTTTCCTTGGCAAGAGTAAGGACACAAGGGCTCCAATAATGCCAATGATTCCCAATATATGAAAAGACACTCCATAACAATTGTTGCTTGTGCAGGTGTGTCTTGTCACTGCAGATTGGTTTTGGTTCAAAGAAGCCAACTCCATTGATGAATTTCTGTCGAAAGATCTGGACGCTATCAGGTAATTAAATATAAAATGAACCAATAGGGTTGGCAATCTGAACAGAATAATAGAATCTGAAGACCTTCTTTGAACCATAAAGATCTAAGAGGACAGCAAATATGCTGTAAGAAAGTGCTCCAGTTGAAAAACCAATAAGTATGGTGGCAAAGTAAACTGAGCCATGAAAGGGGAATGCAATGCAAAAGTGACCAATTGCTTGAATCTTTTCCTTTCCCAATCCATTACACTCCCTGATATCAATTTTCCCAAACTTGTCCACACAAAGATGATTGTCAAGAAGACACTGGTTCTTAAATCATAGCCAAGCACATCGCAAATTTGACCGAGATTGTCTAAGATAGTGGATGTTGTTCCAAATCCACACATAGAAATTATTAAGATGAGAGCCATATTTGTCTTGAAAGCGCTACTTGGAGAGGTTCTACGATTTGTTTCATTTTGTTCTGATAAAACTTCCTCTCCTTCCCCTGTACTCTGTACAAAGTACCCCTAAGTTGCAAAACTAAGAATCACTATACAAAGGGTAATCAGACCAATCAAAAGAGGGTACTAGGAAATGGGGACTAATAACATGATGGACATGAAATAGGACGCATATTTCATTTTTGTAATGGTTGGAGAAGGGTATGTGATATCATCAATAAATGCAATACATATATACGTGATAGATGGAAATATAGTGTTGATTAAGAAGATTGAAATGGAGTTTGTATTCAGCAGTTGCGATTCAATGGTGGCCTCCAAACTCACAAATGTAGTACAAAAGGTTCATACGTCTTTTTCACCAAGTCTTTTTTTAGAAATTTTCTTTACGATGAACATCTAAGTAAGGCAGAGTCCCATTGTAGTACAAAAGAGGTAACCACATAATTGAGCCGAGGACAAAGCCTTTACTTCTTCTTTCAAAAAGAGCCAAACAAGACCATTACCTAGGAAATTGATGATTCCAGCAGTGAGAAGCACCACCCAATTGGGTGCAATAGTAGTTGTATAGTTTGAAACACCCCCAAAATTTGTGGCAAGTTCTTTACTTAAACCACCAAGACCAAAGCAATTTCCCTTTGGTTTAATTTATTATGCACCTTCAGCATCTAAGTTACAAGCGAAAACACCAAGGAAGAGCCAATACTGCGCATTCCTAGTAAACAAATCCCAAAATTTATAAATCTAGACATTGTGATGAATGTTTTATTTCGAAAATTAATCAATTGTTTAAAATCTGAAAGCCTTTAACTGATGGAATAAAATGAAACAAATGCCAACTTATTAATCAAGATGCCAAAAATCTTTTTATTTGAGGAATGGTATTAGTTTCTTCCAATATCTCATTTGTGGTATTTGTGAATAATCCTTTGGAAAAAAACCACCAGCTTGATATATATATATATATATATATATTATTTTAGACTTGATTGAATTGGTTTCTTTGTACTAAGACCACTATGATCATGCCAAAATCAAAAAAATATTAACCATGTTATTGCCATGTTAAATGTCTTCATGCAAAATATGGCTTCATTTCTATGAAGCTTTTTCATATCGTATAGTATTTTAAATATAAAATAAAATGTTTAAAAAACTTGTAATTCTAAACGGTGTCATTTCTATTGAATATCTCAATTCAATTTCAAATAGATTCTTTTTAAACCTCATTTAAATTCACAATCTGAAAAAATAGGACCAACTCAATACATTTTGTGACCAAATACAAATGTAAAATGTATTGTTACTTAATATTTTATAAGCGATATTTAAATTAGAAAAAATAATCCAACATTTTCACACAGTTTAATACATTAATTGGATTATTTTCATATATTTATAAATATCATATTTTAGATAATCATTATCTTTCTTGGCAATGCTGGAATTTAGTTATTGAAAAATATATTTTAGTAATGAATTTCTCTAAAAAACTATTAATTCTAATTTTAATTTTGACAGAAAGAGAACTTACTTTTCATCATTATTTTTGTGCAATACTATATATAAGATAAATAGATATAATATATTCTATTTTAAAGGCTTTCTTTCATTTAAGGTCCTTATAGTAGGGATTTAAAAAAAAAAAAACTTTAAAATCCAAACTATATTATTAGTTAGCCAATATTTGAAACTATTTTGGTTTCTAACAAATCGAGTCATTCAGACTCGATTTCACTGTAGCAAATCGAGTTTTAAAGACTCGATTTCCATGAGGTGCGTAGCTGAGGTGGAGCAAAAAATCCACTTGGAAATCAAGTCTTTAAGACTCGATTTCCTTTATCTTCTTCCATCGTTATTTTTCTTTTCTTTTCTTTCTCCATCTGCCATCCTTTTCTTTCTCAATCTGCCATCCCACTCCCTTCTTCCAAGCCCCAAAAACCAAAGACAAATCTTCCTTCTTCATCTAAATCCATTTCTCAAAATCCCAAACCCATTTCTCAAAATCCCAAACCAAAAATCACGATCTCAATCGGAGCAAAAATCCAAACCCAAAAATCTGTAAAAAACAAAAAAACTAAACAGACCCACCACAGCAAACATAGAGAAGATCAAAAATTTCCAGGTCTTACAGTGTTACAAAGATTGGTATCGAGCTGTTGAATAACGAGCGCAAAGCTTTGAGACACCTTGTGAAGCAAAAACCCCAGTGTGGTTCTAGAGGGATCTGCTTCTTCGCGTGCTTCATTGCCCTCTTTAGCTTCAACAATGGGAACAAATCATCTGGGTATTTCAGAACCGCACCTAAGCTTCCCATTTTTTCTTGTTTTGCTTTCTTGTTTCTGCTCTCAAATTTGGGTTCGTGTTTGGTACTCATGTTTTTAGAGGAGGGAACTTGAGTCTTAGAGACTCGATTTCCACGTGGATTTGTTTGCTCCACATCAGCTACGCACCTCACGAAAATCGAGTCTTTAAAACTCAATTTGCTAAAGTGAAATTGAGTCCACTGGACTCGATTTGTTATAAACCAAAATAGTTTCAAACCTTGGCTAACTAATAATATAGTTTGGATTTTTTAGTTATTTTAAAAAAAAATCCCTTATACCATTGCATAAATGGCTTAATGGTTGAACCGCCCTTAAATTCCAAATTGTTCGATGCTCTATGAATTAAACAATCCAAACATCACGACCCAAGAGGAGTAAAATTTATGTAATTAAATAATGTAGCATCCAACTTCACCACTTAAGAACTGGCCGTGTAAGTCAACTTATGAAAACAAGAACATATTAATCGAGCAAGGAAATAAAAGTTGTCACGCCCCAAACCCAGGTGAGAGCTAGGCACGTGACAACGGCCACACACTTATAAAGTTTACACTCTACAAGTATTAGAGCATTCACAGCAGTGGAGCTAAATAGCTATATTGCTATTTTAGCTCCACTCAAACCATAAAAACCCACCTGCAGCAGTGGAGGCAAAGCTAAAAAATTTTAGCTTTGCGCTACAGTGCTCATGTATCAATACATGAGCACTGTAGCTGAAAGTTATAAAAAAAAATATTTTATTCGGGCCCCGATTAAAATAATTCAAAGCCTCTCTCTCTCTCTCTCTCTCAGTCACTCTCATCTCTGTGTGCACTGAAGCTTTCAACTCTCTCAACTCTCATCTCTTCTCTTTCAACTCTCTCAACTCACTCAAGCTCACCGCCGCTGGCCCGTCACCGACCCACGCCGTCCGAAGCTCTCAACTCTCTCAAGCTCACCGTCGCCGAGACCCACCAACTGAGACCCACCGTCACCGACCCACCAGCTGAGACCCACCGCCACCGACCCACCAGCTGAGACCCACCGCCGATTAACCCTCTCAACCTCAAACCCACTCCGTCCCAAGCTCTCAAACCCACACCGTCACCGACCCTCCAAGCCGCCGATTAGCTCAGACCCACGCCGCCGATCCTTATGAGTTTGATCTGGGTTTTTGGTTGAGTTTGACCGCCGATCCTTTTGAGCTCACCGCCGATCCTTCTGGATTTTGCTCCATTTTTTTTCCCTTCTTTTATCACCGTGCCTCTCTCTGTCTCTCATTCACTTTCAGAAAGAAAAGTTCAGAGGATTGAAGAAATGAAGCAAACAAAGAGGAAAAAAAAAAATACGTGTATTTGGATGAAACCAACAAATAAGATAAATAAGAAAAATAAAATAAAGAATAATAAGAAATTAAAATTAAGTAATGTTTTATAATATTTTTGTAATAAATTTTAAGCGGTAGATTATTACTATTTAATATTGGTGAGAAAAAAATAATTTTTTTGATGGTGGTGGTTGCAGTAGTGGTGGCAGTTGCAATGGCGGTGGTGGTAGTGACAGTGGTGATGATAGTGGCTGTGATTGTTGTTTATTGTAGAGAATATATTATTCTATTACGTGGCGGCGGTGGCGGCGGTGACGGTGGGCGGCGGTAGCGATTGCGGTGGCGGTGGTGGTAGTGATAGCGGTTGTGGTTGGTTGTGATTGTTATTTATTGTAATGAATATATTATTTTATTGTAGTAGATATATTATTTTATTGTGAGGTTTATAATATTTTATTGTGTTGAAAGTTAAAATAGATCCACTGCTACAATTTTTTTATAAAATGTATAGGTAAAATAGATAAAGTAACTTTTTGTGAAGCTAAAAAGCTAAATTTTTAGCTCCACTGCTGTGGATGCTCTAAGGCCCTCATAACAATTAAAGAGTTATCCTCAAAGAAAATTTCATCAAGTCCATAAATTTGAAAATAGCCTCAATAATGCAATTCTCGAAAGATCTTCCAATAATAATCTTCCAACATCAAAATAATAATAAAAAACTAAACCCTTTAAATTTAAGGGTCCACACAAAATGGTAATCTTAAAACATAAAAAAAATTCAAATCTTATTCCATTGATTTCCTAAACTTCACTCATGCACACATCCCAGCGGAAGCCCAAACATATGCTACTCATCCTGATCAAAATCTGAAAGGAAAAAAAGGGGGGGGGGGGGTGAGTAACAACTCAATAAGTAACCAAAATCTTATGAAGTTCTATCAAGTAATAGATCCACAAAGTAATAGATGTAATATGTGTTTTAAAAAATTATAATATACTATGTGTTTTCAAATTAACTGAAGAAGTTTCATAGTCTTAAATTAATAGGTTGCACAAAGATCACATATTTTACTCTTACAAGTATATCATAGATGGTTTAGAAAATAATCAGTTTCTCATATATCTAGAAGCCATAACTTACAATACGTTCCAAAATTCATAAGCAGTGTTTGTGTCTCAAAATAGTTCCAATACTCAAACATTTCCATAATCATATATGTAGTTTAAGGACTCAAAATAATTCAAATATTCAATGAAATTCAAATCAATATATATATAAAAGCAGAGTCCTCATGCGAGAGTGCATGAGGTTCTGCCATGTGGCACTCTATATGAGTTCTTTGCAATCCTCTTTATTATGAAATAATGTTTTCCAACTTCAAAAATTAAAACAATGCAGCTTTTATGTTTAGCACTTATTGCTTCATCAAAAATCAATTCACTTCTTCCTCTCTCCTAACTCTTCACTTCTTTCCATCAAAAAAAAAAACTATTCACTTCTTCCGGACAAATAAAAAACTTTCACTTCCCCGTTCAAATTTAAATGCACAATATGTATAAGCACCTAGCAAAGTGAGACCAAGCTTTGCACTATTACACCTTTACAATAATATTATACTTTCCAAGTAATTTCTGTTGAGATCAAACCCATCTTAAATTTTTTTAAATTTAATTCATTCTCTTTCTTAACTCTTCACTTCTTCTAGCAAAAACACAAACAAAAAACTCTTTCACTTCCCTTTCAATTAAACGCACACTATTGTACCTATTTCTTTTGAAAATTATATATTGATGGATCAACGATTCCTCTTTGAGTTCATGGATAAAAGCTCATTTCTTAGTGTTTGTAAATAAATAAATATTGCCAACTCTCTCTCTTTGTTTCTTTCTTTCAATTTTTTTTTTTCAAAATTTTATTTGGGATACTAAGTTTACGGTTTGCAATGTTTAAGGGAAGATAGACTCAGGTAGATTGAAGCTTCAACTTTACCATGTTTTGGCCGGGGACTAAAGTCACTAAACACAAGGAGAAAATGCCACCAGGCCCTAATTTATCAAACCCTTCTTCAGTATCTAAGGGGTACAAAATACTAATACTCAATTGTTCATTCTTTGTTGTTGTTTGGTAATGGGTTTTTGATAATCGAACTAGATGGTGGTTTGTTTCTTTTCATTTGAATTGTTTACTGGTGAGATTTTTACTGAGCCACACTGTTTTTGTAATTTATGATTTGGCTTTTGGTGAGTGATTTAAATATGTTACATGAGGATGTGATTAAGAAAATTAGTTGAATTGGGTAATATTTAGACCCTAAGGCAAAGACAGGTTGAGTAACTAATCTGGTTTTGTTGGGCAGGTAGAAAGATCAATGAGGAAGAAGCTTAATCAATAAATCAAGCTCCTCCAAGCCATATGTAGTCGGAGCACAAATACATGTATCTCTATGGATTGGGTCACATTCAAAGCGCCAATGGAGGCAAAACTTTTGTGGGATTCAAAGTGCAAAGAGCCCAAGAGTAATCATATATTTTATTTTGAATCCATAGTATTTGATAAAATGCTTGACAGAAAATTTATAATTTTTATTTGGTTGTATGATGTAGCAGCCTATATAATTGACATAAGTGAAACAAATTAAATTAGCTACGGGTAAGAAAGAAGTTATTATTTTTAGGTGAATAATTTTCTTTTACCTATTGAGGGGTTAAGTATTATTTGGTAGCAAATTTTTAAAATAATCACCACAATCTACACATATTCTATGTGCTACTATATGATAGAAACTCAATTGTCAAAAATAAGAACAAAGAAAGAAACAATAGAACCCTAAAGGTACAAATTAAGAACTAAGTGGGCAGAAAAAAATTATGTGGTGTCTCCATTATTTGAAGGTTAGCCTAGAATCTATATAAACTCAAAATGGTATTAAAAAATTGTTAAATATATTATACTGGTACACTTTTGTTAAAAAATTGTTTTATTTTTTTATTTTTTTTATAGAAGATAGAATTTCTATTCTAGTCTAATTGGCATAAGTGAAACAAATTAAATTAGCTACGGGTAAGAAAGAAGTTATTATTTTTAGGTGAATAATTTTCTTTTACCTATTGAGGGGTTAAGTATTATTTGGTAGCAAATTTTTAAAATAATCACCACAATCTACACATATTCTATGTCCTACTAAATGATAGAAACTCAATTGTTAAAAATAAGAACAAAGAAACAAACAATAGAACCCTAAAGGTACAAATTAAGAACTAAGTGGGCAGAAAAAAATTATGTGGTGTCTTCATTATTTGAAGGTTAGCCTAGAATCTATATAAACTCAAAATGGTATTAAAAAATTGTTAAATATATTATACTGGTACACCTTTGTTAAAAAATTGTTTTATTTTTTTTTTTTAATAGAAGATAGAATTTCTATTCTAGCCTAATCTAAGTGTATATGTGTGTGAAGGTCCCTCCTAGAGACTTGAACCCCGACCCTTGCCTCCCATACCCCATAAGTACTTATACTTGTGGAGTGAGTATCGCACCAAGGGTGTGCGGTGGTTAAAAAATTGTTAAATATGTTGAATCATGTCTACCTCAACCATCATTGAAACTACTTGCTTTATTTATTTATTTTTAAATATCAAAGTGTGTTTATTGCTTTGCCTAGACATGAATCACTATGCAACCTTAGCACTGCTATAGTTAAAATATTATTGAAAATGCTTCTTAGGGTCAATGCCTTAGTTAGACATTTTGTATGACAAGAGACAGGTTCAAGGAGTTTGATATGCATAATGTATGCTTGCAATTAATTGGTTTACGATCAACTGAAGATGCTTCAAAGGGTCAATGCCTTAGTTAGACATTTCGTCTGACAAGGGACAGGTTCAAGAAGTTTGATATGCATAATATATGCTTGCAATTAATTGGTTTACGATCAACTGATGGTAAACAACAAAAGATGCCTACATGCTCTAAAATTTCTACTATAATTGCAGGTGATCTTAGCAATGAAAATATCCACCATTTATGTTATAATATATGTACAAAAATTTCAAAAACCATTTTATATAAAAGCTTACAGCATTATCCGCGCAACGCGCGGGCAACCTTCTAGTTTCTTAATAATCTTATGACTATGGTCACGCTATATCCCCGTGACTGGGCATCAGAGTACCAATGAATAACCCCCATTGGCTGGGTATCAGAGTACCAATGAATAACCCCCATTAGTTTGGGTAACAGAGTACCAATGAATAACCCTCATTGGCTGGGTATCAGAATACCAATGAATAACCCCCATTGGCTGGGTATTAGAGTACCAATGAATTACCCCTATTGGTTTGAGTTTCAGAATATCAATGAATGACCCCCATTGGTTTGGGTATCAGAATCAATTCATAGTCAGACTGTCTTTAGGAATGGCAACGGGTCGGGTTCGGGCCGGGTTTTTGCATACCCGAACCCGACCCGCAGGCCAAGACCCGAAACTCGGATCTGGCCCGAATAATAATCGGGTTTTTTTCTCGGGGTCCAGACCCGCCCCGCCGGGCCCTGTTTAACTTATTGGGCCCAAATTTAACCCAACCAAAAAAAAAAAAAAATTGAAGCCCATTAAATTTTTTTTCCTAAATTCAAGCCCATTCAAGTCATTTAACATGGCCCAAATGCCAAAAATTTGCCCTGTTATATGGTAGCCAAATCATTTACCTCCATTTATATCATTATATGGCACCCAAAATCATCTTATATGGCAATAAATTACTTAAAAAGCTACAAAATAAATCTCACAAATCTAAGAAATTACAAAATGTCTTATCCTCCACAAATCAACAAATTAAAAAGACTAAGAAATTGCAAATGGTTTAGAATAATTACAAACCAACAAATTAATCTAACAAGTCTAAAAAATTAAAACAGCTACTAAATTATTACAAAATGTTTAATCGTTCACAACTGTGACACAACTCCCTTCCTCTTCATTAGGCTCCTTATCATCAAGAATTGTTTGAAAATCACAATCACCAGACATAGTTGAAGAACCTACAATAAATATTTTGATGCCATGTCCAGTAGCCAAACATTAAAAATACAATGCCAATAATCACATCAAACAAACATATATCAAATCTATCAGCAAACAAACATATAAATATTTTGATGCCATGTCCAGCAGCCAAACAAACATATATTTTGATGCCTGAAGTTAATTCGTCAACATAGCAAAATACAATGCCAATAATCACTTCAAACAAACATATATTGATGCCATGTCCAGCAGCCAAACATTAAAAATTATTGTGATGAATTGAAACTTAATATCAAATCTTTTAATTAATAAATCGCATTTATATCTATGATTTTCTCAACAAAAACACGTCAAAATTAAAATTCAATCACTCCCAAATCAAAACAAGTCCAAATGAAACCCAAAAAGCTAATCGGATCAAAACTATAAAATAAATATTCAAAACCCAATTCCAAAATCCAATTTTTTTCCTTGTTCTGAAAAAATTTCCCCAAGGACCCCAACAACCACAACCCAGATCATAAACAATAATCACAAACCAAAACATGACAAAATTGAACAAAACTAAATCAAACCCAGCTGAGCTTTTCAAAAGGCAAAAACAATCATTACCTCAAATCTGTGCTGAGGCAAGGCGAGGCGAGCGGCGAAGCGAGGCGAGGCGAGGCGGCGAAGTGAGGCGAGGCGAGGCCGCGAGGCAAGGCGAGGCGAGAGCTGCGGGCTGAGGCGAGAGGGCTGTGTGCTGAGGCAAGAGGGCGGCTGGCTGTGAGTGTGAGAGAGGCGAGAGGGCAAGGGCGCAGGGCTGAGTGTGAGAGGCGGCTGGTGTGAGTGTGAGAGAGTAGAGAGTAGAGACTTAGGGTTTCCCATACAAAATCAGAAAATATATATATAAGGGGTATTTTATTAATTTCATATACCGGGTATTTATCCGAGTCGGGTCTGGATTTTTTTTGATAAAACCCGGACCCGCTTCGGGTTTTTTTTAAAATCCATACCCGACCCTATTCTTTATCGGACCGGGTAAAACCCGGCCCATTCGGGTCGGGCTAGACCGGGTATCCGCGGGTCGGATTTAAATTGCCATCCCTAACTGTCTATAATCATATATATGAAATCATAATTTCTAACAAAAATATATCTTATTCAATTGCATATACATATAATCATATAATCATATAATCAATATTTTCAATACATTTGTGATATTTCTATATTCCTTACTTTAAATCAATATAGCTAAAAAAACAATTTAATAAAAAAAATCTCATATTCAATGCTCATATATATTTGTAAAAATTCTTTATTCTTTACTTTGAATTAGTATTGCTAAAAACAATTAAACAAAACACCATATATTCAGTAACCAGATATATTTGTGATAATTCTTTACTTTGAAATTAGTGATACAATAGAAATAAAATTGTAACAATTATAAACAAATTTTCAGTAGTTAAAAATACATTAATATAAGCAAAATAAAACTCAATTAGGATAAGGTTACTACCTCCAAAAGTTATTTCAAAAGAAACTTTTCCTTAACAATTCTTCTAAAATCCTTAAATATCACCTAAAACAATTTCCAAATATTTTTACTCAATTATCAAATAATTTAAGAAGAATTTAGAATGGTACTCACGCCATATAGAGAGACTACTAAAAATATCTCAAAACTATGCACAGTTATCTCACACCAAATTTCCACCTATTCATAATATATATATTTTTTCTTTATACGTATGTGTGTGTGTATATATATATATATATATATATATATATATATATATATATATTTTTTTTTTTCTTCTACCACAACTAAAGTCCCAAAGATAAGACCATAACTCCTATTACATAAGCACGTGGGCCATCTCCAATTTCATGTGTTCCTTTGTTTGTTTTTCTTTTTTTTTTTTATTAATTTTTTATAACTGGTCAGACCTCATCAACTTTTCTATTCACTCCTACCAAGATCAATAAACAAATAATAATAAGAAGAAAGAAAGAAGTTGAGCTTTGCTCACTTTGGTTCTGCCATATACCCTAAGAAGTCCACATCAAGTACTATTTATCAAAGAAAACCATGCAAA
The DNA here is from genome assembly GCA_014183005.1 of Castanea mollissima. Taxonomy (NCBI): domain Eukaryota; kingdom Viridiplantae; phylum Streptophyta; class Magnoliopsida; order Fagales; family Fagaceae; genus Castanea; species Castanea mollissima. The sequence goes on along the minus strand of JACAVU010000003.1, from coordinate 2,731,316 downwards.
ACTTTACCATTAAGCCCAAAAATTTATGGCCTCTATCTCGCATAACGCAACAAAACTATGGAAAAAGATTAAATCTTAGAACCTAGAAAAATATGAAGATACATCGTTCAGTTTACCAAAAAATAAAACTAAACTTTTCTTCGTATGCATCATTCAAACTCTTGAATATTTGAATAGTTTCACTATTGGCCAAAATACGAACATAAAAAAAAAAAATACTTTAACTCTAAATAAAACTTAGATTTGACAAGAAAGAAATTTTTTAAGCTTTTATATCAATTGTGCAGTCAAATCTTCTCTACTTGAGTATTTGACTTGTCTCCTCCCTCAAAACATCTGTCAGTATACGCTGACTTAAATTAGACTATATAAACTAGGGTTTCCACCTTATTTTCTAAAATCTCCTTAATAATTTTTAATTATAACAATTGACCCCATAAACAAATTTACTTAAATACCCCTCTTTTTAATTTTTTTTTTCGGGTATTACAAAAGTAATACCCGACTAAAATCAAATTGTTTACTGGTTGATTGAATTTCAAGTGAAATAAAAAGGGATAAACGATAACAGATCTCTCTTGATGTATAGGATTATGCAGTGACTCATGAGTTTATAATTGCAAATATTTGCGTCATGCATTTTGGACAATGCCATTAAACATGTGAATTTCCTATCACAACAGATCTGTCCTTGACTTTCCAAGAGTTGGTCAAACATTCTAGGATATATGGCAATGAGTTAGGCTTAGTGGCTTTTTAGACTCATACTAACCAGGGTTTAACTTTAAAAAAGAAGAAGAAAAGATTTAGTGTGTATTTTGGGTTTAAATTTTCTAAATCCACTAGGGTTAGTGTTTTGCGTGTTAGGTAATTGAAGCTAACCTTATTATATATTTTTATTACTTTAATAATAATTTCATTATTATTTTATGGCAAAAGTTAATGGATACCATAAGGGCAATAAGGCATTAGTTTAGAAAATGTTTTTAGAAATTTTTTATGGGAAAAGAAAAAGCAACTGATTTTTTAAATAATTTTTTTATTTTCATAAAAGTTGTGTAAAAGAAAGTTCAAAACTATAATAAAATGGTCCATTAACAAATACCTTAAAATATCCATTAACCAAACATTTATTTTACTTACACAAAATTTAAGGGTTTTTTTTTTTTTTCTTTTTAAGATGAAAAAAATATTCAAGGATTTATAACAAAATAATGTGTGTTTTATTTTTTAAAAATATTGTTTTATTTTAGTGTGAAAAATATGTGGGTTCGCAACACCAAGTTAAAGAAGGAGATTTCATAACTATCTTCATGCTTCTCTCCTCGAAACCAATATGATTTTGTTTGTATATGATTAAATTTGAGAGAGGAAACTAGTAAAAAGAGATGGGTGATTTTGGTTTGTCACTGACTCACAAGAGAAGAAAGATAATGGCAAATTGAAGGCTTGAAGCAAAAAGAAAAAAAAAAAAAAAACATAAAGTATGCATGTAACTTGATTGACATCTAATATTTTCTTATATATAACAAAAATATTTACATCAATTTAATCTTTACTTGCTTGAAAATATAGACGTCAATATAAAAAGAGTATAAAAATAGTAAAAACTAAATTAACTCCTAAACATGAAATTAAAATTGTCCTTTTTTCTTAAAAAAATCCGTAGTGTTCACATTTATTTATTTTTTAAATGAAATATGAAAAAGAAAATAAAGTAGGTTTTTATTAAGAATATTTACTTATTTATTTTTAGGAACATATATCCTAAATGCTTTTTGATTTAATGAAGGTACGATATAAAGGTAACGGATTTTATAAGATTTATCTATTTTTATGAGAATATACTTTAAATACACTTTGATTTTAATTAGATACATATGATATAATAAGAATAATTAGAAAGAACAAAAATAATACATTATTCATCTATAAAATTGTTATATATATTGTGGGGAGTAAGAGGACCCGAGCAGGCATTTGGGCCTTTGGGCTCTGACAAGAAGGACCAACTCGTTCTTGATTAAAAAGCCGTTAAGATTACAAATCGGCCCATACGCCGAGGATCCGAGGATGCGTCCGAGGATAAATTTCTCCTCGGATAGACTCGGGAGGACTTGGAGATTCGCTAGAAAGATCCAGGCAGGGTTCCAGAAAGACTGTTGGTTAAAAAGGGGATCCCTGTATCCTCTAGAGGCACCGGTGTTAGAGAAATATCTTAGGAAAAGGCTGCCACCTCCACATTAAAGACCCTGCTCTTACCTCCCTGGCCGCATTAATGGGGAAGTGACCCCTGAACAGTAGAATTGAACCTTCTGGTTACTATTTAAAACACTTGAAGAAGGTGGTGTGAAAGGGGGAGATTTGGGCAACACGTGGATAAAGTACCAAGAGAAGAAGTATTTAAGGGGAGTAGAGGCAAAAGAAAAAGGGGGATCAATCAATTACCAAGAAAGAAATTAAGAATTGTAACCTTCAAGAAAGAAAGAAAGAGAAATAATACAGAAATTGTCCTCGGCTTATGTCCGAGGAAGCTCCTTTGCAATAATCATTTACTATTCGCAAGTATTTTTACATCTTAGCCTGTTTATTAAGTTTCCAGTTTCCCTAACTAGATTTCAGATCCACACTCTATAAATTTAATTGTTTAAGGCTCATTGAGCCTAAGCCCATAGTTGCCTTTGGGTCCAGATGCAATTGTGCCCTTACAATTGGCGCCGTCTGTGGGAAATTCTAGTTTGGAAGGAGCTGGAATATTATGGCAGGCTTAGGTTCACAGCACGTAGAGTCTCAAGGATCACAACCTGAGGATCTTTTCGAGCGTCTTGAGCGACGGAGGGATCGAGAGGGAAGTGTTCACACGGAATACCCTAGAGCGAGCCATACTCATGGTGGAGGCAGCACCACCCACGAGGATGGTGCTAAAACCATGTAGAAGGAGATTAATCATCTTAAAAGGAAACTACGCCATGTCAGACGGAAGCATTCACCATCCTCATCTACTCCTTCTTCAAGGGAGGCTCGGGGAAGTAACTACAGCTCGAGGTCATGGTCGCCCCCCAGTGCAACGTCCTCTTGTGAGGAGGACTACCCACCGGCTCGTAGGCGCAAGAAGCTCCCTTCCAGGGGCTTGGGGAACGATGCTATGAGCCGGGCGTTGCACCAGCTCTCTAAATTGTCATTCTCACGGAGGATTGAGAAAAGGAGGCTCCCTAGGAGGTTTACCCAGCCTACCTTCACCATCTACAATGGCCGGACTGATCCGGTGGAGCATGTGAGTCACTTTAACCAGAGGATGGCGGTGCATTCTCATAATGAGACCCTAATGTGTAAAGTCTTCCTCTCTAACTTGGGACCCGTTGCTATGAGGTGGTTCAACGGCCTTAAATCAGGGTCTGTAGGTTTGTTTAGGGAGCTTACTAGAACATTTGCGTCGCGGTTTATCACATGTAGCAGAGTTCCTCAACCATTGGACTCACTGTTATCTATGGCCATGAGGGAGGGTGAAACGTTGAAGGCATACTCCGACCGGTATTGGGAGATGTTTAACGAGATAGATGGAGACTTTGATGAGGTGGCAATTAATACCTTTAAGGTAGGCCTTCCTACTGATCACGACTTGAGGAAGTTCCTGACCAAAAAGCCCGTCCACAGCGTACGTCGCCTCATGGATCGCATTGATGAATACAAAAGGGTAGAGGAAGACCAACAGCAAGGAAAGGGTTAGACGAAGGTTATCCCGCAGGAGAGAAGGGATTTCAGGTCGGACAAATATCACAACAACAAGCCGAGAAGGGATTACACTGGGCAGTCTGGCTCGGCAGCACCTCAGACCGTAAATATTGTGTTCCAAGAACTAGTACACCAACTACTGGAGAAAGTCCGTAAGGAGTCCTACTTCAGGTGGCCTAGTAAGATGGCGGGGGACCCTGCGAAGAGGAATCAGAATCTCTTTTGTCAATACCATCAGGACGTGGGCCATACTACTGAGAACTGTCGGACTCTCTGGAACCACTTGGAGCAGCTTGTCAGTGAAGGAAAACTGAAGCAGCACCTTTATCAACCTAACGGGCAGGGTAGTCAATCCGGCTCAAATAATCAGAAGAATAATCCATCTCAGCCGGCATTGGGAACAATTAACATTATCTTCGCTGCACCTGGTAGGACCAGCTCATGTCCCACCAGGGTGATGGCAGTTTCGCATCCTTAAGTCGAAGAGGTAGGTTGCAAGCCGAAGAGGTTGAAGGTGAATTTGTCCGTCTTAAGACAACAGTGACCACATGAAGATCATTGAAAAATGCCCAATTCTCTTATTGGACATGATGATCCTTTATTATCATAACTAAGATCCAAATACTAACATTGATGAAAAATGATTCCAAAAAAGAGATTAATGGGACTAGACATTTCTAACACTTAAAAAAAAAAAAAAAAAAAAAGTCCTAGAAACGTCGTACCGCCTTGTCTTCAGCAGTCAGAGATATTTCTTCCTTTGCCAAACCCATCTCTAAGCATGTAAATCTTATCTGACAGAAGACTTTAAGGCTATCTGCAAACTATACTAGCAGCCATTACTATCCTTGACAGATGTCAACCCCGAAGATGGCCCTTGCCATCCTTATCTTCATTTGACAGATGATATTTACTCCTATATCATCAACATGTTTAGATGAAGATCACAAACAAGCCAGGCCCCCTTACCCGGATTGGCAATTGTCCACCTAATTTCAAGACCCCTACTTTCCTTGACATTTGTCAAGAAGAAGCTAGTCCCTACCATCTGTGGTAGAAACTCCTTATACTTGAATGTAAATTATTTCTACATATTATTGCCTATAAATAAGCCTTTTGTATGTTTAGAACGGGCCGAGAGAAAAAGCCCTTGTAAGATGTCTCTTATTATCTCTTATGTCTGATGTAAAAAAGTTGTTAAATCTCATAATATCTCTTAGTTTATTATATCTTGTTTTGTGTTCCATTCTCTATTTTCATGTTCTCTTTTATACGTTCTTAACAATATATGTCATTGTCCAGAACAAATCCTTGCATGCTCTTGGAACAACACTGCTCTTTTCCTGCAAACTTGTTTCAGTAGTTCTCTCCTCTTGCTGCCAATAATACTCTTCAACTCCTTAATGGCCTCTTCTTCAGTTATTACTCCTCCACCATGAATCATTCGCAATGTTACAACATTCAATTTCCCTTGTTCAGATTCCCTCTGCAATATTATCTAAAAAGATCACTAACTACAAAACTAACCATATAGGAGCCAAAACTAGTAATTTCTATCCCTTTTTTCTGTTTTTCTTACCTTAAAGGTTTGTATATCATTGAGTAGACGCCCACAAACGCTCATAAACTCAAATAGATGACGGATTTCTGGGGTTCCAACAACCTTTTCTGAAAGCTTAGGTCCGATAAAATAGAGGGTTGTGAGGACCGCAGGTCCTAAGGCAATTGATACATACCCATTTTTCATATATTCATCCATAGTTGGAATGTACTTATCTCTTGACCATTCAGCTTCTATCATCATAGACTTCAGTGAATCCAACCACTGCATTTACAAGAAAAAAAACCAAAGACCATCTAAATTCCCAATTCAAGGTAGTCTCCATGAGAGATTAAAATGGATCCAGTTCTTACATTATTCCACATACATAACCTCTCTTCTTGAGGCTAATACTTAAATCAATCTTTATATATCTACAGGATACATCAAAGTGAAGTAATTGCATGAGCCTGGGCCATAGGGAGACCGGTAATGTTATCAAAAAAGCCTGCAAAAGTGATATACCCGAAATGCATGACAATGGAAATATGGAAAAAGGAAAGATTTTATCTCACAAGTTCAATTATGTGACTTATCACATTACGCCCTTGCCACATGAATGCTTTGTCTCCAATGTCACAGATTGTGCTGTGAAGTGCCGAAAATATAATTTCAACATTCTCGGAACAACAGTCTGTGCAGACATTAACATTCCACCTGTGGTCCAGTTCCAATAGCATCATCAGTTTTATACTGTAAAGACTACCTAAAGACTCCAAACACAAATAACTGACTGATGAGAGAGATTCAAGAAATAAATGTGAAAAAGGGAAAACATACTTCTTGACCAGTTGTATAAGGTTTACCAATTCCTCTTTAGAACCGCCGATGTCAAAGAAATCATCAACCACTGTTGCGAGCACCATACTTTTGGCCCATGATATTCGAGCATCAGAAAGTTCAGGGGAAAAAAAAGGCGGCTGCACCAGAGAAGTAACAGTAGGTTTGTTTCTTTCTAGCAAACTTTAGCTTGTCTAATCTGCTCTCTATAACCCACCTGCTTACATGAGAACAAAAATTGAACAAACAAAGGATGACATTCTACTTCTTTTCATTAGTTAAAGCAAGAAGTTATCTCAAAGACTGACACTCTAATTAATTTTCTTGATATCATGGTCAAGTAGCAATCACTATCCACTCGTAATAAAGGCAAACAAGTGATTCCAGATTAAATGATTTTTAGCTAACAAAAGGACTGAAAGTTGCGTCCAGTTCCATAAGCCCATGAAACAATGAAAGTTGCTTCTAGTTCAGTATGCCAACATTTGATCCTGCTATAACAAAAATTCCAAGAAAGTGACAGTTATGATATGAAGATAGTTGAAACTGCACAAAGATATGCACCTCTCAATATGTTTGAGTTCTTCGTGATGTATTGACTGGCAGATGTTGAAGTCCTGTACTGCCAGTTTTAGGAAATTTTCATTGCAAGTATTTAAACAACTGCAATAAGAAGTGTACAAAGTTAATAGTAATACTTATAATGGCTAATTATTTGTCAGAATTACAATCTCCATTTTCCATCAATAGAAAAGAATAGTGGACAAAGAAACCACCATTGGTTTACCTATATGCAGTTTTTAAAATCCTTATATTGCTTTTATTGTAATGCTCAATTGCTCTCCTGTTCGATATACGATCCAAATTTGCATGGTAAGGAAACTTAAGAGCATCATCTACCTGAAACAATCAAAGATTGAAGACTTCTGGGAATCAACTTTGGATTATACAATCAAGCATCACTGAATTAGTGAAAAGGGTTTTATTGCAGGAAACTACCTGTAGGCCAACGTATATATTCTGTCCATCTGCATGAATTGAACCATTGGATGATTCTTGTATCAGAAAATGATTGGTCAGGAAATTTTGTTTTTCCAGAACAAATTCCTCAGGATGTATGATAATTTCTGAAGCCCTAAATAATTCCAGGACAGCACCAATGTCCTTCACATATCCTCCAAGGGAACCGGAGATATAAGGCCCGTTTGGTACATGTGTTTAAACACATGTCTTCAGTTTTTAAACAACATTATACTTATTTTCACACAGTTTTTCACCCACATGTATTTCCAAAAAAAAAAAAATACAAACAACATTACTAAAACAACGTTACCAGCCCTATAATCTTCTGAAAGTTGGGTTAATGGATCTACAAAGCAGGATAAAGCTATTAAACCTCACCTAAACTATCAAAATCCTGTAGGCTGTCTCCTAAATCACAAAGTACCTGAAGAAACATCATATCCATTAACACGTAACATCCGAAATGCCATTGCACAGGTGGCAGTATCTAAGAATATATCCTCCTCGCCCTCTAGCCAGAATCTGCTTGTTGGCAAATGTTATCTTATGCAGTAATAGAGAACTAAAAGCAATCTACAAACTCAAACTAATTTTTGGCTTGAAAAGTTAATTGAAGAGAATAGTATGCATTTATAATCTTCAAAATGACTATCTATCACACCATAATTGGTGCAATCAACTAAAAATGACATTAACTGTATGTTTCATCCAATACACTTCTGATCTTCCTGAAGTGCCGATCAATTCCCAACATTTCAAGGTTGTCAACCATGCAAAGACGAGCATATATAACTAGAGGATAAACTGTTGGAACTGAAAAAAAATTAAAATTCAAGATATCCAAACAACTGCTAGAGCTATTGGAAATGTTACTAAAAATACATAGCAAACTATAGACAAGGGTGGAGGGAGGGATTTGCATCCCCGAATTTATCTAGGAGTGACTGGAGGTAACTAAGACAACCAGAATTCTTAAGGTGAGTAAAAGCAGCTGTTGTGGTGGACGGTGAATTAAACAGTGATCCATTCTTTCTTTGATATTTCAAGACCATTTCCCAGTCTTGTGATTTCCCCAGTCCCTCCGAAACATACGCTAGGTAGGTCCTCTTCCCTTCCAAGTTTGTTTCTTTCACAGTTCCTTTATTGCCATTAAGCATTTGTCTCTTTTTTGGCATTCTGTAATTTTTTATATGTAAATTTTGTATTGCTGGGAATGTTTGCAACTCATCATTGGATGTGATTCTACTTTTAAAAAAAGAAGTATGTGTTGTTATATTCTTTTTTGTAAAATTATATGTTAAAAACAAAACTTAAGTTTTTTGCAAGCTTCAGGTGCAATTTAGTCTTGGATTCTCTTAATGCATTCAGATATATTTTGGTTTTGATTGAAATTTGACCTTCAGTGCCTCATATGCTTTCAGATATATTTTGGATACTGTACGTGAATAGCACATATCTATTACAGATTTTGTGATTAAAGAGTCAGTGAATGGCTGAGAAGTCATTTTGATTTATGTACAGAAGACTCTAATAATTTAGTCACATTCCTTGCATGTAATTCATTTGTGCCTGTCGTGTGTGTCAAAGCTATTTGGAGGTGTGATCTCCTTAAAAGTAGCCTTGTTTTCAACTTTTTATTGCTTCATGAAAGTTTTACTTTTCGTGGAGTGGCAAATGATTGGATTTTGCTTAAGTCAATATTTCAGTAATAATAAATTGTTAAATTTGCAATACCAGAATGGTCGATGGGTCAAAAAATACAGAGGTATGGGATCCCTAGAAGCTATGACTAAAGGGAGTGATCAAAGGTATTTGGGTGATACAACTAAGCTAAAAGTTGCTCAGGGCGTTGTTGGAGCAGTTGCAGATAAAGGTTCTGTTCTGAAGTTTGTACCTTACACTATGCAAGCAGTAAAGCAAGGGTTCCAAGATCTTGGTGCTTCCTCTCTGAAGTCTGCTCATGATCTCTTAAGAGGAGGGGTATTAAGGCTAGAGGTATGGTTTATCATTGTATTTTACTTTTTCTCTCTGTGGCTTTGAGCATGATCTGATGTTCTTTATGGAACTATATATCAAGATGTATGTGGCTGTAAACTTCGATAAGAGGTGGCCTTGTTATCAATTATTCAGGTCATTACCCATTCTTCTGCTAAAAGCCATTAACATTATCCTAGCTCATCACTACAAATACCACCCTAATGATAAGGGAGGAAATTTGTACTTATTTGAGAGAAAAATATAGCTATCTAGAATCCTACCATTGGATGCAACTTAAATGTGATATATGGTCATAAAGGTGGGTTTCATTCTGAAACTTTTATCTTAATATGTCTTGTTGGATGTTCCTTGTGCCTTTAATAACACCATTTTCCTCTTGAAATAATTGAAATGGGTTTTTGAGATGGGGCATAGTGCCCACTTTAGTGCATGAGCAAAATGTCACCTCTTCATTCTTCTCCTTGCTCTTTTTTTTTTTTTTTCACCCCCCCCCCCCTCCCTTGGGTTCTCCATTGTTATAATGAAAAAATGTGATTTTTTACAAAATTCCTTAGACATTGACTTGGCTTAGCTATTCTGCAGAAGATGTAATGATTATATGGATTGACAATGTTCTTTTATTTGGTTTGTTCAGGTCCGGACAGGAGCTGCGCAAGTTGAAGGTGGTGTCCGTGGCCTAGTTTCTTATGAAAAGAAACCATTTTGATATTAGACTCCCTTATGCATATGTTATTGTTGCCGTGGCTGTGTTCTGGCCGGAAATTGCCTCTGTGGTTCACGCTGCAGTGGAATTGCTAATTTATAATGGGTAACATTCGGGACAACCAGACTGGCTATCTGTTATGCATGATATCTTCAATCTGCCTCTATTCCATTGACAATCATGTGTGAGAGGATGATATATGAATTATTATAGCTTTTTGTTACATTTTTTATTAAAAATAAAATAAAATAAAATGTTATCAAGCATTAATGAATTTTAATGTATGCTCAATAGACTAGCAACGTTTTAAGTTTATGAAATGATGCCTTTTATCATTCATTGAATTGTTCTAGTTTACTATAGTACACAATAATTTTCCTTTAGATAGGTTTGTACATTATTGCCAAATGCAGATATGACAGTTTTTCCCGATACACTTGCCCCTTATTTCTTTTATGTGGTTCATGGTGTTTTACTTAATTGTAAGGCTTTATTACAAGGTGAGAGATTAACACTTTGTTGTGAAAAAGATTATAAAATTTTGCATCCCTATCATTACTCAATTTTGAATAGATAGAGTACTAGATTATAAGAATATGCCTTTATGCGTGGCAGAAAAAAGATATACAGCCAAACATATGGTAGTTTGGAAAATTATTAGATACTCCAGAAGTACCATAAATGCGTACTCCCCTTCTCACATAAATAGTGGGTCTCACCATGAATTTTATTAGTAGGACTCACCATTCCTATGAGATGAGAGAGTATGTATTTATGGTACTCCGAAAGTACACAATAATTTATTAGGCAGTTTTGTCAAGTACTTTTAATCTAGAATAATAATTTAGAAGTGCTACGCAAGTATTAGGTAGTGGTTAAAAACATAAAACATATAAGAAAGAACGAAAGAATAAACAAATTATTAAAAAAAATAACACCAACGATGTTAAAGTCAACAAATTGTCTAGCCCAAAAAAAAGAGGTAACAAATAGCTCTCGCATCAACTCTCTCGCGGCTTCCCTAGAAGTCCAAATCTCCGCCGCCCACCACTCACTTTACTAGGCAATAGTCTTCCACTTGAACCATCATTCTCTCTCTAAGCCCAAGCCCAAAATCAAGATCATTCTTCATTGCCAACACTGCTCATCGCCACCACTCTAGGTGGTGCTTCTCTACAATATTTCCAAATGAATATTCAAATTTCTATATTTAAACTATTTTTGGGAAATAAAATTTACAATATTTTTGGTTTGAGTGAAGGATTATTTTATTTTATATTGTTAATACATTTAGTTACATTTTGTTAATTTGACATTTAATTATAAATAGGGCTAATTACAACTTACCCACCTGTGGTTTGGTTGAAATAAAGTTGTCTATTTGTGGTTTGAAATTTGATATTTTAACCACCTGAGGTTAGCTCAGTTAAAGTTCTGTAACCCATCTTTGTTAAAAATAGAGCTAAATATGTGATTTTGCTCCACTTTTATGTCTCTCTCTTCCAAAAACACAAAAAATATAAAAACATAAGAAAAAATAATATCAAAAAATGATTAGTGTCTTAGCATTTGCATTACAAGTAACTACCTACAAACAAGCTTGAGCCTTGTATCTCTAACAATTCAGTTTGTGAGTCGATAGAAAAGACACACACAGCGAGAGGATACATGAGAAGATTTACGAACAAGAATAAATGTTCAAAAGAGAATTACATCTGCATCTGCGTAAGTTGAAGCCTAAGACTACAACGAGGATACTTGACAATTGATTTCGAACCATACCACCTTAGCTTCAAATGTCATCATATAACAATTTGTTATACCTCATAGAGCAATAGACATCATGGAAATGATAATTTCAGTTGGAAATTTAGATTGAAAAGAGTTAATCAAGTTGACCTCTACTCTATCAAACATGTCATCATCTATCAAAGGTTTGCCACTGTAATATGCATTCCACGCCTAAAAAAACACTGCATTAAATTCAAAGAAATTACATTGCCAAACTATAAATTTAATGACACGAAGATGGGAGTCTCGATGGGACCCACGAAGGGTTTCTTTACTGGCAGACTCAATAGGAATATGGGGCGCACGAAGATGCAAGAGGGAGCCTCCGTGTTGGCGCAAGTTGCTAGGTTTTTGCAAATTTGGGTTGTGAGTTCTGTGTTGATGATGCTTGGGTTTTAGGTTGATTGGAAAGATTTTAGATCAAGAGTTTTATAATTAAAAATTGATGAAGCTAAAAATTGATGAAGGAATTCATATGTTTGCTAGATTTGATTATTCTTTTACTGTATTTGTTTGAATCTGTGCATTTGATGCAATGAGTGTAAATACATGTTTGAAATGCTAAGACATTGAGTAAAATTTGTTACCAACCACCTTTTGATCTTATTTTCTCTTGTATTTTTATGTTGTTCGTGTTTTTGGGGAAGCGAGACATAAAAGTGGAGCAAAATTTAACCCTATTTTTAACAGTGGTTGGTTACAGAATTTTAATTGAGCTAATCTCAGGTGGTAAAGTGTCAAATTATAAATCACAGGTAGGCAACTTAAATTTCAGTCAAACCACAGGTGGATAAGTTATAATTTGCACTTATAAATATATTATAAATTATTTTTATAATTTTAAAATAATTAATTAAATTATTTATGACATTATTGGTTCGACCATCCATCTAACCCCTAATCAAACCGAAGAACCAAGAATTACTTCTTTAGGTGGGTACACATGGAAGAGGCGATAATCGACCATCGTCCCAACTATGGGTATTTGCGGTATAGTTTTGGGTCATTTTAAGCACTGCACTTTGCAGTGTAGTTTGGCCAAAACCATAACTGCACCGTATCTCAATTTTGCAGTCACATGAACAATGCGGTGTACAAAATGCGATTTGATCGATTTTTGGATGATTTATTTTTCAAGATGTCATACCCAATTTCTAATTTACTATAAATAATCATGACAATATGATAGTAAGTTTTTTTTTTTTTTTTTTTTTAAATGTAACTTATGTAACAAAAAAAGCAACCCAAATATATACAAGAAAAAAAAATTCATGAGATAGATTAACAGGAAACTATAAGTACCACAAACATATAGTATATATGAAACATATATATATATTAAAATTTTGAACTTTTGATTTTGTGAGAGTGAGAGTGTAAGGTGGAAAAGTGAATGGGGTTTTTAAATTTTGATTTTGTATTTAATCAAAATGAAATCGTTTTTAACGTGAAACTGGAATGCACTAACACTATGCTGACTACTTACTTCATATAATATCAAATTATTCATATATATCTAATAAAAAATAAACATATATATATATATATATATATATATGGGTGGTATTGTGCAATTTTTTTATCATAAAACAATACTTTGCATTGCATAATATGATGTGATGCAGTTATTTCATTTTACGAGTAGTTTTAATCAATTTGAATGTGGTGGGTGCAGTTTGGTGAACACCCTAACCCTAACTAGAGGTGGGTTAAGACTTATCAAAAAAAAAAAAAAAACTAGAGGTGGGTTAAGTTTAATTTCCCCATTTAAAAGCTAAAACTATGCTATTGAGTATTAACCCAAAAACCAAAATAAAACTCTACGGTTAACTTCACATATATACACCATTTCCCAAAACCCTACTTGCTTGGCTCTTAAGCGGTGGCAGCTAACCCATTTTCCTTCAAGAACAAGAAGAAGATGGTGAAGTTCTTGAAGCCCAGCAAGGTAGTGGTCCTTCTTCAGGGCCGGTTTGCTGGTCATAAGGCTGTGATCATTCACAACTTCGATGATGGCAACCGAGATAGACCCTATGGTCACTGTTTGGTGGCTGGTCTAGCCAAGTACCCAAAGAAGGTGATCTGCAAGGACTCAGTCAAGAAGACTGCCAAGAAGTCTCGCGTCAAGGCCTTCCTCAAGGTCGTGAACTACTCTCACATCATGCCCACTTGCTACACTCTCAATGTCGATCTCAAAGACATACTGTAACCTCATTTATGATCTTCGGACCCTAGCAACCCTAAATTTCAATTTTATGGTTCATGATGCTTTTGAGTATGAAATTTGAGATTTCTATGCTATCATCTGTTCTTGCAATTTCTAAGCAACCAATCGATTTTTTGAAATTTAGGTGGTTGAAAATAGATTGAGATACTCCTACAATCTTTTACCGTAGCTCGATATTTGTTTGCCAAGAAAATCGAGAAAGAGAGAAAAGGTTTTGAATTTGGTAATTTTGGCTAATTCAACCTTTATTTGAGTATTGACTATGCATTGTTAGTTTTTCATTCCCTATATAATTTTGTCTATTTTTTGTAGGGTCCATTGATAGTTTCAGTATATGGCGATGCATCAAAATATGAAACTAAAAGTTTTACAGAATTTGAGAAATTTAGTAACTTTTGAAAATATAAATTTAAATATAGCAATTTTGATAACATTCACTGTAAAAAGGTCTTCAAAATTGATGCTTTTACAAAAGGGTCTTTAAAAACATCACTTGTTTTGCATAGAGATATTATCATCTCAGTAAAAACCATGGGATTTTAGCTCCAAACATCTTTCTTTAAAATTGGGTCCTAGGATTCACTGCTTTCTTCTTTCGTCTCCATAATCCACGGAAACCTATTTTTATATCATTGCTTTTGTTTTCTTCAAGATTGGTGCTTTCACAAAGATGTTTTTAATACAAATCCTTTTTTTTTTTCTTTCAAAACTCTTGTCATCTAAACAAAAACCTTGGGATTTTATATCCAAAATCCTTAAAATGCATGGGAATTATTTTTCTCTCTTCCGAAACCTTCTTCAACAATTATTGCTTTCACAAAAAGGTTTCCGACACAAATTTTGTTACCTGACAGCTTCTTCAATAAAAGCCATGAGATTTTTGAATCCAAGCTCCTTTCTTTAAAAGAAAACCCAAGAGGATCATTTTCTCCAAACCACCTCTTTTCCAAAATCCTTTTCCTTCAGAAATTGTTGATTTCAAAGTGGTGAGCCTCACGCAAGTAGGGAGCGCGTGCATGGAGAGCACTCAAAGGAGGTCAACATTAGGCCTTATCAAACAATAGAAAATGAAAAATAAATTTCTTTAGTAAATAAAATCAAGAGAGAAGAGAAACAATTTGGCTAACATGGCCTCTCAACTTGCTTTGGTGAATTTTCTTGTAGTATATCCAAAAACTTATTTTCTTGAGTAACTTTTTCTTGAAAACGTGTCAAACCTTACTACTTCAGAAACTTTTCTCATTATTTTCACAAGAAGAATGGTACAAAGGTAAAAATATAAATGACAGTAGTGGAGAAAATGTAAGTTGTCTATCAATACTATTCTTTAAGCGGCTTCCAAGCCATTTAAGCTGAGGACTCTAAATAAAACTTATAAATTTCAAGAAAACTAAAAAGAATAAAATAAAAACTCTTTTTCACTACATTTCTCTATATCCCATAAAATTAGGCATCACCTCTCCTTACTCTTTCTGACTTTTTTTTTTTTTTGTTGAGATTATATCTACTTGAGCATATTTTTGATAGAGTTAAACACGTGCAAAAAAGAGAAAGGTGAGAGAGAAACAAAATAGGATAGAGATTTTATAAATAACCTAGAGTATTAAATTTTAAAACTTAATAATTATACTTATTTTTTCAATAGAATCTAGGCTAGGTGCTTATTGAATAGTAATGGGTATGGGAGGTGATTAGGAAACATTTTTTTGAATCTCTTTACACCAGCAATAACTTTCTTTCGATGACACCCTTTGTAACTTCCCAAATTATTAGAAAAAGTTCCTTATAGTTTCTCGTGATGGTTCTCTTTCACACTTTTTGATTCTTTTTGGTTTGGGTTGTGACAGTAATTATCAAGGGAGTTCAAAGATGCCTTTCTTTTCTATGCCAAATATTCAAATGTAACGCCCTAGACCATTAACCAAGAAAAAAAAAAAAAAAAATCCCCCTACAATTTCTCTTGATGGTTCTTTTTCAAGCTTCAAACTCTTTTGGGTTTAGGGCGTGACATTATTGAGATGCATGTCATTAGTGAGACAACTCTGTTTATTTCTTGATTACCCATACAAACAGAAAACTTGTAGTGTACTCTCAAATTCATTTACTTAGCAAGTTTAATAGTAGGGTTAGCAATGTAAAATTGCTAATTTAAATATTCTTAAATTTTAGCTAAAAAAAGTATTCCAAACAACCTTTTTGCCTACTCCACATTTCAGATTTAAAAAAAAAATTCCCCTCATTCTCTCTTATGTATTTTCCTTTTTAACTCAAAATTTTAGCTAAACTTTTAAAAAGAGTTTTTCCAAATGACTTTCTGCCTCTTCCACGTTTAAAAGATATATACTCCATAAAAGCATTTTTTTTCTCTCTCATGTTGTCTTTTTTTTTTTTTTTTTTAATTTTTAGATAACCACTCTCTCCAATGTTAGACATCAAGGGTGTTAGGTTCTAAGATCTTGGGGACCAATGTATTAGAACATCAACATGTAATGTGTTGGCAAACCATGATAAAAACATTTAGTCTAGGTTTAAATTAAGTTTGGAGTCTAGTAATTGCAGGAAATTACTATTCAATTTCTGCAAGGCTCGATTGATCAAAAATTAGATTTGATCGATCGAAAGTCACTAATCAGCAAAAATCAACAAACGTAAAAAGACCAGAACTTGACCGTTTGAAGCCCAAATCGTGAGCCGTTTTTTCCAGTATTTAAAGGACATTATAAGCCAACCCTAGAGAGGGTTTTCAATATTTTTAGAGAGATTAGAGTGCATCTTGTGCCTCTTTTATTGATCTAGGGTTTTGTACCCAAAAGCTCTTTAAGGTTGTTCTTTATGCTGTGTGTGTGAATCTATTATGAGATCTTGAGGTGTTTGCCTTCATATACACTTAGGGTTATCAAGATCGAGATTGATGTCGAAACCTTGGTGATTATTTCAGTTCCTACATAAAGACCTTTAAAGATATACAAGTGGTGTACTTATGGATGCTGTGGATCTGAGAAAGAAGTAGTCTGTGGACTCGGAGTTATCACGTGGTTGTGGTAGTAAGTTTCCTACTCGAGGTAGCAATAGGATGTTAGTGGTCTAAGTCGCTATTGTGTTAACTTCCATTCTTTTATAGTGAATCTTTTTTTACCTTGAGGATAACTAGGTTAAATTCTCCCTAGAGTTTTTACTGATTTCGTTTTCTTGGATTATCATATTGTGTGTTATTTATTTTTCCGCACTGCTTTGCATCATATGATTTACTTGTGTTAACCTAGATTTGAATAATTTACCTAAGAAAATCACTTAGCTAAATAAATAGGTTAAATAACTTGTGTTTTAAAGGGTCTAAAAACTGTAAAAGTTATATCAGAGCAGGTTAGCTCTAGTGTTTTAGATCTTTTGATCTAAAAGTTGATCCTTGATCCCTGTTATCATAGATAATTTTAAGTGTCTTACTAGTTTTGATTGTGATGATTTGAAAAAAAAGGACACTATTGTTTCTTTTGATCTTATTGGAGCATATTCGATGTTTTTTTTTTTTTTTCACCAATAGAGATATTCTATGTTTTGAGTTTTAAGTGGATTTAAAAATTGGATCTTTTGGCACTACAGATAGTTGTGGCCTATTTTGAAGGGCAGGGAACCCAACATAAGCAGGAAGGAGGGAGCAATTGAAAAAATTTATATCATTGAATTGTTAAATTAAATATACTTATATACCCTAAGTTATTTATGTTGGTTAAATGCATGTTTGTATTGCATACAAAACATACACAACGAAAAATTACCTGATCTATATCATTTGCAATTGTTAACATGTACAGTGCAAATTTCAGAATTCAAGAACAAGAGAGTGTACCTTGGTGCGGTGAAATCCAAAACAAAAGATTAGAAGTACTTGGAAATACTTTTAATCTTCACTCTAATTCCACTTTACGCCCAATAAGTATGGTCTTTCAATCAATTTTCAAAACGAGAATAATAGAGTATCTCACACTCACATACACTTTTTTTCACTTTTTTTCTTCTTTTTTCCCTCTATCAAGATTTAAACGTCTCTCTCTCTCTCTCTCTACCTCTCTCGTTTTTTTTCCTTCTAAATTCTAATCTGTCGTTTTTTTTTTCAAATCTCTTATTCTATATTTTTGAATTAAATTTTTTTTTTTTTAATGTACTCTTTTTTTTTTTTTCCTTTTAATGATTTATTTACGTTGGTGTTTGAATTGTTTGTTCTTTACATCTGTTTGTACTACCTTTTTTTTTTTTTTTTCTCATTTTGATGAATGTATTTTATATGTGCAAAATAAAAATCACAATGAGTGGGGTTTAATTGGATAAAAATAGATAAACGTCTCAAATTGAGATGAATGAAATATTTTAACACTAAAATAAAAATAAAAAAGACTCATCGCACTTGCGACGCACGCGTGATGAGGCTAGTACTATGTTATAAATTTTAAGTTGACTTAAAAATTGGATCTTTTAGCATTACAAATAGTTGTTGCCTATTTTGAAGGTCCAGGAGCCAAATGTGAGCAGGAAGGAGAGAGTAATTAAAAAAAAAATTATATCATTGAATTATTAAATTTAATATACTTATATAGCCTAAGTTATATATTTGACTAAAGTAGTGTTTTGTAAAGATTAGAGGTTATTTATAATAAGATAAAGTTTAGCTACAAAATTAGTTGTAGCCTTAGGGCACTAACTTACTTAATACCTTTTTATTAGAGGTGAGTTTTGGCAAATCTACCATTGGATTACATCTTCTTCTGATATCCTCCATGCTTGCAAAATTTGAAGAAAATTAAAGATCAATAGCTATGTCATCAATAAATTTTTTAAATTGCAAGTTTTTATAATTTAAAGTTATGCACAAAATATAAGTTTATAAATCATATAGTGAATGATATTCGATTGACACAAAATTCAAAACGTGTATTAAGGGCATAAAGAACATGCAATACAACGGTTAGATTTTCAAAATAAGTTGTAATATCTATTTTGTTGAGTGAGTTTGTTGCCTTATGCTACAACCAATTTTGTAGCTAAATTTTGTCCTTCATAAAATTTAGACATTAGATAACAAATAGGTAACTAACTTTTTGCATACACCTAATATATAGACATAACTAACATGTAACTAACGTTTTGAATCATCCTAACATATAGATTAAAAATAGTTTTTTTTTAAAGAAGAGGAGTATTGTAGTATTTGAATTCAAACAGAATGAAATGTATGTGGGTAGTGGCTTTTGCTAATGGTTCCAAAAATTTCGGTAAGTTTGAACAAAGCTAAAAGAATGTTTTAACCATTTTTGCCTTCTGTAAGAAATAAAATTAAGCTAATGGGTATCTAATTTTAGAATATGCGTGAGAAATGATTAAACCCAAATAGGGGAATTCTGTTATAAATAGTGTATATATGTATATAAAAGAAATGAACATGTTATTCAAGCCTTAATCAATGAAATGAAAATATCAGAAAGTTTAATACAATTCCCTTTTATAAATTTCTTTATTTATTCCGAAAATCAATTAAGCGTCATGGTCTAATAATTAAGAGCAAATATCAGAAGTGGGCGTCATTGGGTGAAATTCCCTAAAATAGTATATAAAATATAAAAATCTCTGAATTTATTCACATATTTTCTGTTAACATTCAATGCCAAAAATTAAATTGAAAGGGTCAAATGTCAATAAGACAATCTAGACACTAATTTTAGGTTGTCTCCAACAAGCCTAATTTAGGAAAAATTTCCTTATATGGTTCAAAGTCCCTATTTCGAAAAACTCCAGGGCTCGGGCCTTCAATTCAAGCAAACTATAGGCATTTTGAGACGATCACTTCCTTCTCCCACAATGGCTATGTCCAAAGCAATAATTCTCTCCCTTTGCATGTTTATGCTTTTTGGGCTTCTCACTAGCTATGCAGATGCCAAATAAATTGGTTATGGAGCTATTGGAGCTGGAGACCCTATTTCCTGCAGCAAAAGGAGTCCAAAAGCTCCAAAGAATTGTCAAGCAAGCCAACCTGCTAACAACTACATTAGAGGTTGCGAAGCAGGAGAGCAATGTAAGCATGGTTAACATGCAAAGCCTCTCTTTGAGCTCAGTTTGAGTTTGGCATTCAATGGAATCTAACAATAATTCCATGCATACACATGGATTTAAAATATTATATTTCTCTTTCCCCATCAAATCATAAGCATTATATTTCTTCATCAATGATAATGCTTACAATCCAATTGTATGTCATTCTCTTTTGATAATATAATAAAAGTTTCTTTTTTCAGACATTATTGTAGAATGAATATTTGAACATTATTTAATGGACTTATAGTCAACATGATGTGTTGTATCATGTATGTGATTTAGATAGGAGAAAAATATTTGCATGTGAAATTAAGATATAAATCGCAAGTTCTTTATAAATTCAAAACACTTGTTGAAAGTCATTGATAAAATCGGAGTTCTCATTTGTAATGACTACAACGCATTAATTAAGAGGATTTATATTGGTCATGGAAGTGAGGACTTCTAGTTGAATAAATAATTTAATAAATAAAAAGCCTCTCTTTGAACCAGGAAAGCAACGTAGGCATGGTTAACATGCAAAGCCTCTCTTTGAGCACAATTTGAGTTAGGCATTCAACGGAATCTAACAATAATTCCATGCATAGACATGGATTTAAAATACTATCTTTTCCCTTTCCCCATCAAATCCTAAGCATTATATTTCTTCATCAAAGATAGTGCTTACAATCCAATTGTATGTCATTGACTTTTGATAATATAAAAAAGTTTCTTTTTTCAGACATTATTGTAGAGTGAATATTTGAACATTATTTATAGACTTATAGTCAACAAGATGTGTTGTATCATGCATGTGATGAGAGATACGAGAATTAGATTTGCATGTCAAATTAGATATAAATCACAAGTTCTTTATAAATTCAAAACACTTGTTGAAAGTCATTGATAAAATTGGAGTTTTCAATTGTAATGACCACAACACAAAAATTAAGAGGATTTATATTGGTCATGGAAGTGAGGACTTCTAGTTGAATAAATAATTTAATAAATAAAGAGCCTATTAAATCACCAAACTTAATAAATAATTTGAATAAAAATCGTGACTTGTTGAATAATTGATTTAAAAAATAGAATTGATATTTACAATCACTTTATAAATAGAGTTAACGTACTGCGCACACAACCCAAAAATGGTAAGAATTTTTTTCCCCCTCTAAAGTGAGAATGTAAAATATCATGTTTCAAAACTTACAAAATATATTACATTCGTCCTATGTTTATAAATCTAACTTTTGAAGGGCATGTACATACATTAGTTTTTGGAAATTAGAAAAAAAAATCCACATTTTCCCAACTAATCACCAAAACCTTTTACATTAGTTCACATATAATTGTGTAAAATATTAAAATCAATCAGTAGCTACAAAATTACGTAAACTTATTGTAAGGACACATGTCGAACCTCCAATCCACAATCAAAAGGGAATGGGCTTGAAAGGCCTTTTACAATAAATTTGTAGAGAATGAGCTTGAAATTTAGATTTTGAGGGGTGGTTCAAACAACAAAGAAAGAACGGGCCTCAGGCCCAATGGCACAAACAAGGAGTTAACTGTAAGAATATGAATGAAAGCTCTTCCTCGGACACAATTCGAGGATAGTTTATAGTATTGCTTCTCAAGGTTGATTACAATTATAGATCGTTAGATTATCATATGCTATTCTTTCTTCTTCTTTAGGAAAAAGCCTCTCTTCTTTCGAAGGTCTTTCCTCTTATTTATACTTCATCTTCTTCTTTTTATCATCTTCCACCTTATGGTTATAACGCTGGCTTTAGATACTTGTCCCATCAAATTTCCCCAAAGTCCTCTAGGATCAGGGACCAAGTTCCAAACCTCATGCTCAGGTCCCATTTCTCCATTAATGTAGTCAGTAGATCAATCGCAGAGTCTTTAATGTGTGAGCGGTGGTAGCAGCTTTATCTTAGATATTCCACCGCTCTTTCTATTGTCTCCCATGTGTACCGTGTCTTCCCGTAGCCATAGGATTTTCTATAACATAGCCTGGGGATATTAAACCTCTCTTCCTAAGACCTCGGCTTTAATATCCGAGGACAAAGCTCTTCCTTGGACATGATTGTTCACACGTTATCACATCTTTACCTGGTATTTTCTTTATGAGGTACATTCATGTACTCCTAGATCATTTGATGTCCTCGGATTGGGTTTTTAGCCCAAGAGACTTTGTTGGGCCATCCTTTGTAAATTACTGGGCCCAATGTCCCTACAATAGCCCCTCGAGATTCTTTATTTCTTCAACTCGGGATGAAAAGAGGATCTCGACTTAAATCTCCTTTTATCTTGCAGATTTCTGGCAATATTGCTAACAGGGATAGTGACTTTTGAACTACCCATCGCATGTTCCCGACGCTTCGGCATGCGAAGCGTCCCTGAATTAAATTCTGGCGTCTCCATGTTCCCCACGTTTCAGCGATGTGACACATATCCAACGGTTGAGAGCTGTTCTTGGGTTGAGGCGGGAATTATCCCGCTTCATAACTCCTATTGATATATAAATACTAATTTCCTTCAAATCTTCTCACACCACAATATTCCTATAATGTACCTGCCACATTTGCTACCTCCACGTGCTTTCTTTTTTTACCAAATACCCTGTCCGAGGTGACCGCGCCTTCTTCTTTTTTAAAGTAAGTTCTCCCACACTCTCTCCCTTTCTTATCAGCTCTTTGTTTCTTTTGATTTTCTTCCCTTTCTTTTTCTCTGTACTCCCTTGTCCTCGACGTAGTCTTTTTAGTTTCTTTACACCCTTTTTTTTAAAGATGGGTAGATTTACATCCCTGGTGGATTCAAATGAAAAAATAGAGCAGTTTAAGGCTAAATACCGAATTCCCTCAAACGTATCTATTAGATACTGTAACGAAGAGGAATATTTTGTAAAAAGAAAAACGGGGGAGGTAGTAATCCCGATGATTGCATTCATCGAAGGGGGAATGAGAATCCCAATGGGGACTGTGACTAGGGATTACCTTAGCGCCTTTAGATTAGCTCCCACCCAGTGCACCCCAAATGTCTTTAGGATCCTAGGTTCCATAGATGCCTTAAACGAGAAGATGAACCTAAGGCTCACTCATCACGACATGAACTGGGTTTATAACCTCCATTACCTAACAAAGAAAGATGAATATTACATAAAATCTAGACATCCAGCAGTTAGGCTAATTCAGTGTCTGCCCGAATCTAATAAGGGTCTTAAAAACGACTTCCTGATCGTATCAGGAGATTGGCATGACGGCTCACCCTGTCCGACAAGGGAGGGGACCCCAGGTGAAGTTTTGGATTTTATCTAGAACCCTTAAAACCACCCTTTTTTGTCTTTTTATTTATTCTTACCCCTTTTCTTTTTTTGACAATTCTACAGATCCATACGCAGCAGATCGTCATCCTCTCCTTGTCGATTTTGGTCGTTTGGACAGAATCTTACGAGCCGAAATTTTCGTGCACATAGACGGCCAACTCCGAGCGGCTCATCTAAACCTTGGCTACGATCCCATTTCCAAAGCTTTTCAGGCGCCGAAGTGTGTGATCAAAGCCAAGGACCCCCGCCTTCCCCGGATCAGCGTTGTCGTTGAAGGTTTCCTGCTACCCGAGGGGGCTCCTATTCCTCAGGGTACTCTGGTTACTCAACCCATACAACCCCCACAACCCGTTCCGGTTGGGATTCCCCTAGTCCTTATTCCAACACAAAACGTACTTGGTGAAGCAACCTCTTCCCATCCTAGCGTAAAGGAAGAAGAAGAAATTGTCGAAGTATCTGATTCCGAGGACGAGTTCGGGATTTTCAACCAACCCCACTCTTCCAAAGACCCAATTTCTATCCTCGACACCTCCTCTCAAATCTCACAAGCTATTGTTCAACAGTCCGATAATATGGGCATTTAGCGTAAGGCCAAGCTGAGTTTAAAAGATGTACTTGAGGGTCACGCGGGTTCTCAAGAACCTCCTAAGGAACTTCGCTCTAGGGTCCAAGATAAGGGTGCTGAAGAAGGCCCTGAGTCTAGGCTCCCTCCTCCTCCTCCTCCTTCCCAACCTTAATGTACCAATCCGGCTGACCTTAAAAGGAAAAGGGATCAGCAAAAAGGAAAGGAAGTGATGGAGGTAGGAAAGGGCTCTTTCCCTAAAGGGCCTGAGATTGAAAAAGGTGGGAAGCAAGCCCGCATCGTGCAGACGAGGTCGGACAAACGAACCGAATCTCACGTGGACGTACACGCTCCACTATGGCTCCCTAAAATGACTATGGACGACCGTGCCATTACTATTGATGCATCCATCAGAAACTCTGATGAGGGGACTGCTACATGCGTAGCAGACGCATTAGAGCAAGCTTTGTTGCTCCCTGAGGACATGGGTGAGCTCAGAAAGAAGAGAGACCACAATGTCTTCATGATTCTAAAGAAGGAACTTGCGATGGTAAGTATCTCTTCTGAACCTTGTCAAATTTTTTTTTCTTATTTCATAAAACTTATATTTTTTCGTTCACAGGCTGTTCAATCTGCCCATAGGGCAGAAGAGATCGCCATCAGCTTGTACAAATCTCTGAGGGCCGAGGAATCAAGGCGCGAAACTGCCCAAAGGATCTCGGACCTACAGAAGAAAAAGCTGCAGGAGGTCTCAGACAAACTGATTAAGGCAGAGAGTGAGAGGTTAGGTTTAGAGGCTGCTCTCAAAACAGACTAAGGACCAATGACTGCTGCTCTGACAAATTGACGAGAACCTTGCTGCAGCACAAAAGCTTATTGAGGATCTTAAAAAAGATCTGAAGGAGTCTGAAAGGGTCAAGGAGGAGGCTATCAAGGGCAAAGAGAAAGCCCTTCAAGAAAAAGAAGAGGCTGAAAAGGCAAAAGGAGAGGCCGAGAATGCAAAAGACCGAGCTGAACAGGAAGGTTACGAGATCGGTGTGAAGGAGATCACGGAAACCTTCAAGGCTCAGGTTCCTAAGGTTTGTAGACATTACTGCCTCCAAGTGTGGAACGAGGCACTTTCCCAAGCTGGGGTTGATGCTTCTTCTACTCTTTGGAAACCAGAAAGTGTCTACTATCCTCCAGCCATTTGAGCCTCTGACATTCCTCAAGCTGATGATGATGCTGCCCAACTACCATCTGAGGATAAGGAAGGTGAACTGGCTGAAGACTCAATTCTTGCTGAAGATCAACTCCCCAAGCAAGCTGATCCCATAGAAGAAAAGGCACTAGAGGACATACAGCCCTCAAGTGACCTTAATGAATCTTCCAAGGATGTGCTGGGTGATCAAGCGAATCTGATAACTTTGAAGGATGATCCAAAAGGCAAAGGAATTGCTGATGAGTCTTTGGTGCAGCCTCAACTTCCTCAAGACCCTAAAGGCCCTTTGAAGATAAAGTTGAAGCAGTGACTGCTCTTCTCTTGTTTTTAGCTTTTTCTTTATTTCTACTTAGTGTAATTCCGATAATTTTGCAAGTACTTTTGTAATTTCTAAAGAATTTTGAATGAAAGCACAAGTTCTACTTTCTTTGTTTTTTTGATACTTTTTACCTATGTTTTGCCTTGATTATACCACTTCACACTTGTCAAGTTACTAAAGTCAAAGCAACAACTTGGATTGAACTTTATACCATAGACATGTTCAATATGTCTGTAGATGCATTAAGTGATGCTCATGGATTTTTATCCATTTATCACTGTCTCAAAGAAACTTTTAAGATATAAGTAGTTGAATTTCACTTAAATGGGGCACGTCTAATGGTTAAAAACCCTTAGTAAGCTTTGTCAAATGTTTAACATATCAATCTTTGGTTTGATACTTAATGAAAAAGAAACGGAATATTAATTTTCCCAAAGTTGATGATCCGAGGACCAAACATAAATAAGAATCTGTTTAACACTTAATAAAAAGATTTGGAATGTTAAATTTCCCAAAGTAGATGATCCGAGGACCAGACATAACTAAGAATCTGTTTAACACTTAATAAAAAGATTTGGAATGTTAAATTTCCCAAAGTAGATGATCCGAGGACCAGACATAACTAAGGTTCTGTTTAACACTTGATAGAAAATATCAGTTTAGACGAGGTATGTGGTCCGAGGATCCAGGCGTACCAAGCTTCAGTTTGATACTTGATGAAAGAAATAAAATGCTAATTTTCCCAAAGTAGATGATCCGAGGACGAGACATAACTAAGGTTCTGTTCAACACACGGTAAAAAATATCAATTTAGACGAGGTATGTGGTTCGAGGATCCAGACATACCAAGTTTCAATTTGATACTTAGTAAAAAATAAAAAATGTTAATTTTCCCAAAGTAGATGATCCGAGGACCAGACGTAACTAAGGTTTTGTTTAACACTTGACAGAAAATATCAATTTAGATGAGGTATGTGGTCGGAGGATCTAGGCATACCAAGCTTTAGTTTGATACTTGGTAAAGAATAAAAAATGTTAATTTTTCCAAAGTAGATGATCCAAGGATTAGACATAACTAAGGTTCTGTTTAACACTTGGTAAAAGGTATCAATTTAGACGAGATATGTGGTCCGAGGATCCAGGCATACCAAGGTTCAATTTGATACTTAGTGAAAGAAAATAATAAACGTAATATAGTGTTAACAAAAATGGCATAAGTCCCTTATATTTAATAATAGTACCTTCGTAGGTTATTTACAATCCAAGAACGTTGTACAACATGTTCGTCTAGATCTTCAAGATTATAAGCCCCTATGCCTGCGACCAAAGTAATACGATAAGGCCCTTCCCAGTTAGACCCCAGTTTTCCCCATGCTGGGTTCTTTGTTGTACCCAAAACTTTCCTTAGTACTAAGTCCCCAGGTGCAAGAGGTCGTAGTTTTACATGAGAATTATACCCCTGCTTGAGTTTGTGTTAATAACAAGCTAGTTGAACCATGCCATTCTCTCATCGTTCCTCAACTAAGTCTAAATTTCTCCTCAATAGATTATCATTGTTGTTTGGAATGAAGGAGCTTTTCTTTAGTGTTGGGAACCCAGTTTTTAGGGGTATTACTGCCTCGGCTCCATAAGTCATGGAGGAGGGTGTTTCTCCTATGGACCTTCGTGGTGTAGTTCGATATGTCCACAAGACATGTGGTAATTCTTCCACCCATCTTCCCTTAGCATCACCCAACCTTTTCTTGAGCCCATTAACTATCACTTTATTGACGGCCTCGGCTTGCCCATTCCCTTGAGGGTAAGCTGGAGTGGAATATCTGTTCGTGATGCCTAGATCACAACATTATTTCCTAAAGGCCTTACTATCAAATTGTAGATCATTATCTAAAATGAGAGTATGAGGGATGCCAAACCTGGTAACAATGTTCTTCCATACAAACTTTTTTTCTTCCATGTCTCTGATATTTGATAATGACTCAGCTTCAACCCATTTGGTGAAATAATCCGTTCCGACGAGGAGCCACCGTTTGTTTCCAGTTGCCTTTGGGAAAGGTCCAACAATGTCCAAGCCCCATTGAGCAAAAGGCCAAGGGCTAGACAGAGGATTTAGAACACCTCCTAGTTAATGTATGTTCGGAGCGAATCTTTGACATTGGTCACACTTCTTCGCGTAATCTTGTGCATCCCTATGCATATTGGGCCACCAATAGCCCTGAGTAAGGGCTCTATGAGCTAAAGACCTTCCTTAAGTGTGACTTCCACAAATCCCTTCATGCAACTCTTCCAAAAGTAACTCCGTTACCTCGGGGTGCATACATAACAAATATGGTCCCGAAAAAGAACGTTTGTATAATTTTCGGTCCTCGGATAACCAGAACCAAGGTGCTTTCCTGCAAACCTTATCTGCTTCGGATTTTTCTCTAGGCAAGATATCATCTGTGAGAAATGTCACAATTAGATCCATCCAACTAGACCCTGCCCGAATTTGAAGAATTCGAGTGGTGTTACCACTTGTCTTAGGGGGTTTCCACAGATCTTCAACAAGGATGACCTGAGGTAGGCTTTGCACCGAGGACGTTGCCAGTGTGGCTAAGGAATCAGCATGAGTATTCCCACATCTGGATACATGCAATAAAGAATAAAGACTCAAATTTGGATTGCATATATCTGACCTGGGTTAGGTATCCTTGCATTCTTGAATCTTTTGCTTCTAGCTTCCCTTCCACTTGGCCTACCACCAATAGAGAATCCGAGAACATTTGTATCCTTTTCCCTTCCATCTTATAAACCAAGTTCATTTTAGCGAGGACGGCTTCATATTGCTTCGTTGTTGGTGGCCGAGAACCCCAATCTCAAAGATTTCTCAAAAGTAATTCCCTCTAGGGATACCAAAACTAGCCCTAGACCAGATCCTTTTTGATTTACTACTCCATCAACATGTACTTTCCATAACGGAGGCTCTTTGTATGAAATCATGCCTACTGATTTTTTACCCATGCCTGATCCTTCAATATGTTCTTCTAATGAGGGCTCAGCAAACTCCGCCACAAGATCTGCGATGACTTGCCCCTTTATAGAGGTGCAAGGCATATACTTGATGTCGAAAGCCCCTAGGACAGTGCCCCAATTGGCAATTCTTCCCGTATAATTCGCACTTCGAAGTATAGATTTAAGAGGGAGTTGTGTTAGGACAACAACCGTATGAGACTGGAAGTAATGAGGAAGCCTTCGTGTAGCATGCACCACCGCCAAGATCGCTTTCTTTAGTGGCAAATAACTCACCTCAGCCTCATGCAGAGACTTGCTTACGTAATAAACTGGCCTCTGGACATTATTATCATCCCGTATAAGAACCAAACTAACTGCATGGTTAGCTACTGCAATATATGCAAACAAAACTTCATCAATTTCTGGTCGAGACATAATGGGTGGTTGCGAAAGATACTCTTTAAGCTGTTGAAAAGCCACCGCACACTCCTCGGTCCATTCAAAACCCTTCCATTTATTCAACAACTGAAAGAAAGACCTGCACCTGTCCGCGGACTGAGATATAAATCAATTGAGGGCAGCGATCATTCCTGTTAGTCTTTGTACCTCTTTAGGATTTCGAGGTGGGTGTAAGTTGCTAATGGCCTTAACCTGAGCAGGATTCACCTCAATTCCCCGGTGAGTCACCATATAGCCTAGAAACTTGCCTGACCCCACACCAAAAGAACATTTAGAAGTATTGAGTCGCAATTTATACTCTCTTAGCGTTTGAAAATTGTTGCTCAGATCTTTCAAATGCGTAGAAACCGCTTTACTCTTTACCACCATGTCATCCACATATACCTCGATAGTTTTTCCCAGCTGTGTCTCAAACATCCTCGTCATCATCCTTTGATAGGTAGCCCCTGCGTTTTTCAAACCAAAGGACATTATCTTATAATGATAATTTCCTGTAGAAGTGACAAATGCAGTCTTCTCCTAGTCCTCCACAGCTAAAGGTATCTAGTGGTAACCTTGGAAAGCATCAAGAAAGCTCATCCGAGGATGCTCGACAGTAGCATCCACCAACTGATCAATCCGAGGCATCCATATTTCTCGTTAAAAACAAAATTAGTTCTGTCTTCTCCTCCTGTGGCAATTGAACCCCTACCTAAAAGAACTTTTTAGGGTCGTTGTTTATGAGAATCTTCTCCAATTCCTCACATGCAGGTTCATCTACCTTGGTTGTGGCCAAAGACTTTAATTGCTACGAGTTTCCATTAGCTGAGGTCGAGGACTTCGGTTCAGGTTAACGCAGAATTGTAGCCGTGACACACTGTCTAGCTACAGATTGACTTCCAAGCAGCTCCACCACTTGATCTCCAGAAGGAAACTTAACCTTGACATGAAATGTTGAGGAAACAACACCCAAAGCATGCAACCAAGGTCTTGCCACAATAGCCGTATAGGGAGAATAGGCTTCCACCGTGATGAAATCTACGTTTACCACTTCTAGGCCTGATTGTACAGGCAACCTAATTTGCCTCTTTGGTATGACAGCCTTTCCCTTGAAGCTTATCACGGGTGAGTCATATGCCATAAGATCTTCAAGCTTTAAATTCAACCCTTTGAACAAGTCAGGGTACATGATATCTGTGCCACTGCCTTGATCGACCATCACCCTCTTCACATCGTAATTCCCTATTCTTAGGGTAACAACTAAGGCGTCATCGTGTGGCTGGATAGTCCTGATTTTGTCCTTTTTCGAGAAACCCAAAACTAGTGGTATATTTGCCTTAATCCTCTTCGGCTGATCCCTCGATTCCTCGGCTAAGGTCCGAGCCACAGACATCACCCTAAAAGGAGTTGAGCCAGTCCTTCCATGTGCCGCAAAAATAACATTGATTGTTCCTAGAGGAGGCCTTGATGAAGAACCCCCGTGGCTTGCCGCCCTTAAGTGGTTTCCTTGCCCATTAGGCTGATACAAGAATTGTTTTAACTTTCCCTCCTTAACTAATTGCTCCAAATGATTCCACAGAGTCCGACAATCCTCGGTGGTATGACCCCGCTCCTGGTGATAATGGCAATGGAGATTTTGGTTGCGTCTCAAATGGTCCCCTGCCATCTTATTTGGCCACTTGAAGAATGACTCATGCCTGATTTTCTCCAACAGCTGTTGCACTGGTTCTTTGAAAACGGTGTTGACCACCTGTGGGGGCGTATGACCAGCTTGTCTGGAAAAATCTCTTGCAGACCTGTTATTGTTGTATCTATCCGACCTGAAATCCCTCCTTTCTTATGGGATAACCTTCGCCTTACCCTTTCCTTGCTGCTGAACTTCCTCAACCCTTTTGTACTCATCGATGCGATCCATGAGCCAACGCACGCTTCTGACAGGTTTCTTCGTCAAAGATTTCCTCAAGTCATGCTCCGTAGGTAGGCCGACCTTGAAGGTCCTTATCGCCACGTCATCGAAGTCCCCATCAATTTCATTAAACATCTCCCAATACCTGTTCGAATTCGTTCTCAAGGTTTCCCCATCCCTCATGGCCATGGATAATAATGAATCCAAAGGCCGAGGAACTCTACTGCATGTGATGAAGTGAGAACCAAATGCTCTAGTAAGCTCTTTGAAAGAATTGATAGAGCTTGCCCTCAAGCCATCAAACCATCTCATGGCCACGGGCCCCAGGCTAGAGGGAAATATCTTGCATATCAAGGTCTCATTCTTGGAATATACCGCCATCCTTTGGCTGAAATGGCTCACGTGCTCCATAAGATCCGTCCGGCCATTGTAAATAGTGAAGGTCGGTTGTGTGAAGCACCGAGGTTACCTCCCTTCCTCCAACTTGCGTGTGAAGGGTAACCTGGAGATTTGATGCAACGCCCTACCCATTGCATCATTTCCCAAGCCCCTAGAGGAGTAGTCTCTTCCATGCCTCCCATGCAGGTTGTCTTCCTTGGAAGAAAAAGATTCATCTGGGGGAGTCCTGGACCTCTACCTATAATTTTCATCTTCGGAACCCTCCAAAGAGGGATCGGAGACAGAAGGAGTTCGCTTCCACCTCTCATGATGCAATTTCCTTTTTAGGCCGTCAATCTCTTTCTGCATGGTCCTGGTATTCTTCTCGTGAGGAGCTTCGCTTCCCCCTTGTCAATGACTTGTACTTCTGGTAGTGTGCGTAGTATGCACACTACCTTCCCGGTTCTCTTCGTGATCAGGATGAAGGGAGTGATCCTCATGTTGGGAGCCCACGGACTCTGCACGACGTTGTGGTCCTGAGCCCACCATGATATTTTAAACCTCCTCAAAGACTAAATCCCCACAGACGATGCCAATTGTAAGGACATAAGTCGAACCTCCAATCCACAATCAAAAGGGAATGGGCTTGAAAGGCCTTTAACAATAAATTTGTAGAGAGTGGGCTTGCAATATAGATTTTGAGGGTGGTTCAAACAACACAGAAAGAACGGGCCTTTGGCCTAATGGCACAAACAAGGAGTTAACTGTAAGAATATGAATGAAAGCTCTTTCTCGGACACAATCCAAGGATATTTTATAGTATTGTTTCTCAAGGTTGATTACAATTATAGATCGTTAGATTATCATATGCTATTCTTTCTTCTTCTTTAAGAAAAAGCATCTCTTCTTTCGAAGGTCTTTCCTCTTATTTATACTTCCTCTTC
Organism: Castanea mollissima; assembly: GCA_014183005.1. Taxonomy (NCBI): domain Eukaryota; kingdom Viridiplantae; phylum Streptophyta; class Magnoliopsida; order Fagales; family Fagaceae; genus Castanea; species Castanea mollissima. Next base: position 2,699,329 of record JACAVU010000003.1, on the reverse strand, counting down.
TTCTTTTTATCATCTTCTACCTCATGGTTATAATGCTGGCTTTAGATACTTGTCCTATCAAATTTCCCCGAAGTCCTCTAGGGTTAGGGATCAAGTTCCAAACCTCATGCTCAGGTCTCATTTCTCCATTAATGGAGTCAGTAGATCAATCGCAGAGTCTTTAATGTGTGGGCGGTGGTAGCAGTTTTACATTAGATATTCCACTGCTCTTTCTATTGTCCCCCACGTGTACCGTGTCTTCTCATAGCCATAGGATTTTCTATAACAAAGCCTGGGGATATTAAACCTCTCTTCCTATGACCTCGGCTTTAATATCCGAGGACAAAGCTCTTCCTCGGACATGATTGTTCACTCGTTATCACATCTTTACCTGGTATTTTCTTTATAAGGTATATTCATGTACTCCTAGATCATTTGATGTCCTCGGATTGGGTTTTTAGCCCAAGAGACTTTGTTGGGCCATCCTTTGTAAATTACTGGGCCCAATGTCCCTACACTTACATTGACAATATTTATTTTGTGTTTATTTGTTTAATTATTTTTGACGTATCCTGAGATCAAAGGAAGAGAGTCGATGATGGTTGTTGTGTGTGAAGAAAGAAAAAAAAAATTGACATTTTAATGAAATAGAGTATAAAATAGATTATCTAGTGCGGATGTTTTTGAAAAGTGGTAATGTAAAATAGGAAGAAATACATCGTTATGTTAAAACAAACAAAAATTTTTATACCACCTAATCTAATTGCTATTAAATAGATTCAAAATTTCTAAATATTATATTATTTATAAGAATATGCTTATATTATTAAGAGAACTACATGTTTTTTTTTAAGAAAAAATATTTTGAGAATTTCTAAAATGGAGCATACAATAGGACCAATGGGTTAATCTTGACAACAACGTTTAGTAGCCCTATCGATCCATAAATAGTGACCCCCAATTTACTAACTGTAACCTCATCTATGATCTTCAGACCCTAGCAACCCTAATTTTCAATTTTATGGTTCAGGTTGCTTTTGAGTGTGCAATTTGAGATTTCTATGCTATCATCTGTTCCTGCAATTTCTGAGCAACCAATTGATTTTTTGAATTTTAGGTGGTTGAAAATAGATTGAGATACTCCTACAATCGTTTACCATAGCTTCATATTTGTTTTCCAAGAAAATCGAGAAAGAGAGAAAAGGTTTTGAATTTGGAAATTTTGGCTAATTCAACCTTTATTTGAGTATTAACTATGCATTGTTAGTTTTTCATTCCCTGTATAATTTTGTCTACCTTTTGTATGGTCCATTGATAGTTTCAGTATATGGCGATGCATCAAAATATGAAATTAAAAGTTTTACAGAATTTGAGAAATTTAGTTTATTTTTTAGCAATTTTTGGAAATTTAAATTTAAATATAGCTATTTCGATAACATTCATTGTAAAAAGGTCTTCAAAATTGATGCTTTTACAAAAGGGTCTTTGAAAACATCACTTGTTTTGCATAGAAAAATTATCATCTCAATAAAAACCATGGGATTTTAGGCTCCAAACATCTTTCTTTAAAATAATAATCCACGGAAACCTATTTTTAAATCATTGCTTTTGTTTTCTTCAAGATTGGTGCTTTCACAAAGATGTTTTTAATACAAATCCTTTTTTTTTTTCAAAAATCTTGTCATCTAAACAAAAACCTTGGGATTTTATATCCAAAATCGTTAAAATGCATGGGAATTATTTTTCTCTCTTCCAAAACCTTCTTCAACAATTATTGCTTTCACAAAAAGGTTTCTGACACAAATTTTGTTACCTGACAGCTTCTTCAATAAAAGCCATGAGATTTTTGGATCTAAGCTCCTTTCTTTAAAAGAAAACCCAAGAGAATCATTTTCTCCAAACCACCTCTTTTCCAAAATCTTTTTCCTTCAAAAATTTTTGATTTCAAAGTGGTGAGCCTCACGCAAGTAGGGAGTGCGTGCATGGAGAGTACTCAAAGGAGGTCAACATTAGGCCTTATTAAACAATAGAAAATGAAAAATAAATTTCTTTAGTAAATAAAATCAAGAGAGAAGAGAAACAATTTGGCTAACATGGCCTCTCAACTTGCTTTGGTGAATTTTCTTGTAGTATATCCAAAAACTTATTTTCTTGAGTAACTTTTTCTTGAAAACGTGTCAAACCTTACTACTTCAGAAACTTTTCTCATTATTTTCACAAGAAGAATGGTACAAAGGTAAAAATATAAATGACAATAGTGGAGAAAATGTAAGTAGTCTATCAATACTATTCTTTAAGGGGCTTCCAAGCCATTTAAGCTGAGGACTCTAAATAAAACTTATAAATTTCAAGAAAACTAAAAAGAATAAAATAAAAACCTTTTTTCACTACATTTCTCTATATCCCATAAAATTAGGCATCACCTCTCCTTACACTTTCTGACTTTTTTTTTTTTTTTTTTGAGATTATATCTACTTGAGCATATTTTTGATAGAGTTAAACACGTGCAAAAAAGAGAAAGGTGAGAGAGAAACAAAATAGGAGAGAGATTTTATAAATAACCTAGAGTATTAAAACTCCAATTCCACTTTACGCCCAATAAGTAAGGTCTTTCAATCAATTTTCAAAACGAGAATAATAGAGTGTCTCACACTCACATACACTTTTTTTCACTTTCTTTCTTCTTTTTTCCCTTTATCAAGATTTAAACGTCTCTCTCTCTCTCTCTCTCTCTCTCTCTCTCTCTCTCTCTCTCTCTCTCTCTCTCTCTCTCTCTCTCGTTTTTTTTTCCTTCTAAATTCTAATCTATCTTTTTTTTTTTTCAAATCTCTTCTTCTATATTTTTGAATTAAAAAAAATTATTTTTAATGTACTCTTTTTTTTCCTTTTAATGATTTATTTACGTTGGTGTTTGAATTGTTTGTTCTTTACATCTGTTTGTACTACCTTTTTTTTTTTTTTTTTTTCATTTTGATGAATGTATTTTATATGTGCAAAATAAAAATCACAATGAGTGGGGTTTAATTGGATAAAAATAGATAAACGTCTCAAATTGAGATGAATGAAATATTATAGCACTAAAATAAAACAAAAAGACTCATCGCACTTGCGACGCACGCGTGATGAGGCTAGTACTATGTTATAAATTTTAAGTTGATTTAAAAATTAGATCTTTTAGCATTACAAATAGTTGTTGCCTATTTTGAAGGTCCAGGAGCCAAATGTGAGCAGGAAGGAGAGAGTAATTAAAAAAAAATTATATCATTGAATTATTAAATTTAATATACTTATATAGCCTAAGTTATATATTTGACTAAAGTAGTGTTTTGTATAGATTAGAGGTTATTTATAATAGGACAAAGTTTAGCTACAAAATTAGTTGTAGCCTTAGGGCACTAACTTACTTAATACCTTTTTATTGGAGGTGAATTTTGACAAATCCACCATTGGATTACATCTTCTTCTAATATCCTCCATGCTTGCAAAATTTGAAGAAAATTAAAGATCAATAGCTATGTCATCAATAAATTTTTTAAATTGCAAGTTTTTGTAATTTAAAGTTATGCACAAAATATAAGTTTATAGATCATATAGTGAATGATATTCGATTGACACAAAATTCAAAACGTGTACTAAGGGCGTAAAGAGCATGCAATACAACGGTTAGATTTTCAAAATAAGTTGTAATATCTATTTTGTTGAGTGAGTTTGTTGCCTTATGCTACAACCAATTTTGTAGCTAAATTTTGTCCTTCAAAAAATTTAGACATTAGATAACAAATAGGTAACTAACTTTTTGCATACACCTAATATATAGACATAACTAACATGTAACTAACGTTTTGAATTATCCTAACATATAGACTAAAAATAGTTTTTTTTTTTTTTTAAAGAAGAGGAGTATTGTAGTATTTGAATTCAAACAAAATGAAATGTATATGGGTAGTGGCTTTTGCTAATGGTTGCAAAAATTTCGGTAAGTTTGAAGAAAGCTAAAAGAATGTTTTAACCATTTTTTCCTTCTATAAGAAATAAAATTAAGCTAATGGGTATCTAATTTTAGAATATGCGTGAGAAATTATTAAACCCAAATAGGGGAATTCTATTATAAATAGTGTGTGTGTGTGTGTGTGTGTGTATAAAAGAAATAAACTTGTTATTCAATCCTTAATCAATGAAATGAAAAAATCACAAAGTTTAATACAATTCCCTTTTATAAATTTCTTTATTTATTCCAAAAATCAATTAAGTGTCATGGTCTGATACTTAAGAGCAAATATTAGAAGTGGGCGTCATTGGGTGAAATTCCCTAAAATAGTAAATAAAATATAAAAATCTCTGTATTTATTCACATATTTTCTGTTAACATTCAATGCCAAAAATTAAATTGAAAGGGTCAAATGTCAATAAGACATTCTAGACACTAATTTTAGGTTGTCTCCAACAAGCCAAATTTAGGAAAAATTTCCTTATAAGGTTCAAGGTCCCTATTTGGAAAAACTCAGGGCTCGGGCCTTCAATTCAAGCAAACTCTAGGCATTTTGAGACAATCACTTCCTCCTCCCACAATGGCCATTTGCAAAGCAATAATTCTCTCCCTTTGCATATTTATGTTTTTTGGGCTTATCACTAGCTATGCAGATGCCAAATATATTGGTTATGGAGCTATTAGAGGTGGAGACCCTATTTCCTGCAGCAAAAGGAGTCCAAAAGCTCCAAAGAATTGTCAAGCAGGCCAGCCTGCTAACAACTACACTAGAGGTTGCGAAGTAGCAGAGCGATGTAGGCATGGTTAACATGCAAAGCCTCTCTTTGAGCTCAGTTTGAGTTTGGCATTCAATGGAATCTAACAATAATTCCATGCATACACATGGATTTAAAATACTATATCCCCATCAAATCGTAAGCATTATATTTCTTCATCAAAGATAATGCTTACGATCCAATTGTATGTCATTCTCTTTTGATAATATAATAAAAGTTTCTTTTTTCAGACATTATTGTAGAATGAATATTTAAACATTATTTAACGGACTTATAGTCAACAAGATGTGTTGTATCATGTATGTGATTTAGATAGGAGAAAAAGATTTGCATGTGAAATTAAGATATAAATCACAAGTTCTTTATAAATTCAAAACACTTGTTGAAAGTCATTGATAAAGTCGGAGTTCTCATTTGTAATGACTAAAACGCATTAATTAAGAGGATTTATATTGGTCATGGAAGTGAGGACTTCTAGTTGAATAAATAATTTAATAAATAAAAAGCCTCTCTTTGAACCAGGAAAGCAACGTAGGCATGGTTAACATGCAAAGCCTCTCTTTGAGCACAATTTGAGTTAGGCATTCAACGGAATCTAACAATAATTCCATGCATAGACATGGATTTAAAATACTATCTTTTCCCTTTCCCCATCAAATCCTAAGCATTATATTTCTTCATCAAAGATAGTGCTTACAATCCAATTGTATGTCATTGACTTTTGATAATATAAAAAAAGTTTCTTTTTTCAGACATTATTGTAGAGTGAATATTTGAACATTATTTTATAGACTTATAGTCAACAAGATGTGTTGTATCATGCATGTGATTGAGATACGAGAATTAGATTTGCATGTCAAATTAAGATATAAATCACAAGTTCTTTATAAATTCAAAACACTTGTTGAAAGTCATTGATAAAATTGGAGTTTTCATTTGTAATGACCATAACACATAAATTAAGAGGATTTATATTGGTCATGGAAGTGAGGACTTCTAGTTGAATAAATAATTTAATAAATAAAAAGTCTATTAAATCACCAAACTTAATAAATAATTTGAATAAAATCGTGACTTGTTGAATAATTGATTTAAAAAATAGAATTGATATTTACAACCACTTTATAAATAGAGTTAACGTATTGCGCACACAACCCAAAAATGGTAAGAATTTTTTTCCCCCCTCTAAAGTGAGAATGTAAAATATCATGTTTCAAAACCTACAAAATATATTACATTCGTCCTATGTTTATAAATCTAACTTTTGAAGGGCATGTACATACATTAGTTTTTGTAAATTAGAAAGAAAAAAAATCCACTTTTTCCCAACTAACCACCAAAACCTTCTACATTAGTTCATATATAATTGTGTAAAATACTAAAATCAATCAATAGCTACAAAATTACGTAAACTTACATTGACAATATTTATTTTGTGTTTATTTGTTTAATTATTTTTTACGTATCCTAAGATCAAAGGAAGAGAGTTGGTGATGGTTGTAGTGTGTGAAGAAAGAGAAAAAAATATTGTCATATTAATGAAATAGAGTATAAAATAGATTATCTAGTGCGGATGTTTTTGAAAAGTGGTAATGTAAAATAGAAAGAAATATATCCTTATGTTTAAACAAACAAAATTTTTTATACCACCTAATCTAATTGCTATTAATGAGATTCAAAATTTCTAAATATTATATTATTTATAGGAATATGCTTATATTATTAAGAGAACTACATGTTTTTTTTTAAGAAAAAATATCTTGGGAATTTCAAAAATGGAGCATGCAATAGGACCAATGGGTTAATCTTGACAACAACGTTTAGTAGCCCTATCGATCCATAAATAGTGACCCCCAATTTACTAACTGTAACCTCCTCTATGATCTTCGGACCCTAGCAACCCTAATTTTCAATTTTATGGTTAATGATGCTTTTGAGTGTGAAATTTGAGATTTCTATGCTATCATCTGTTCCTGCAATTTCTGAGCAACCAATCGATTTTTTGAAATTTAGGTGGTTGAAAATAGATTGAGATACTCCTACAATCATTTACCATAGCTTGATATTTGTTTGCCATGAAAATCGAGAATAAGAGATAAGGTTTTGAATTTTGTAATTTTGGCTAATTCAACATTTATTTGAGTATTAACTATGCATTGTTAGTTTTTCATTCCCTGAATAATTTTGTCTATTTTTTGTATGGTCCATTGATAGTTTCAGTATATGGCGATGCATCAAAATATGAAATTAAAAGTTTTACAAAATTTGAGAAATTTAGTTTACTTTTTAGCAATTTTTGGAAATTTAAATTTAAATATAGCTATTTCAATAACATTCACTATAAAAAGGTCTTCAAAATTGATGTTTTTACAAAAGGGTCTTTAAAAACATCACTTGTTTTGCATAGAAAAATTATCATCTCACTAAAAACCCTGGGATTTTAGGCTCCAAACATCTTTCTTTAAAATAATAATCCATGGAAACCTATTTTTAAATCATTGCTTTTGTTTTCTTCAAGATTGGTGCTTTCACAAAGATGTTTTTAATACAAATCCTTTTTTTTTTCAAAACTCTTGTCATCTAAACAAAAACCTTGGGATTTTATATCCAAAATCCTTAAAATGCATGGGAATTATTTTTCTCTCTTCCAAAACCTTCTTCAACAATTATTGCTTTCACAAAAAGATTTCCGACACAAATTCTGTTACCTCACAGCTTCTTCAATAAAAGCCATGAGATTTTTGGATCTAAGCTCCTTTCTTGAAAAGAAAACCCAAGAGAATCATTTTCTCCAAACCACCTCTTTTCCAAAATCTTTTTCCTTAAGATATTGTTCATTTCAAAGTGGTGAGCCTCACGCAAGTAGGGAGCGCGTGCATGGAGAGTACTCAAAGGAGGTCAACATTAGGCCTTATCAAACAATAGAAAATGAAAAATAAATTTCTTTAGTAAATAAAATCAAGAGAGAAGAGAAACAATTTGGCTAACATGACCTCTCAACTTGCTTTGGTGAATTTTCTTGTAGTATATCCAAAAACTTATTTTCTTGAGTAACTTTTTCTTGAAAACGTGTCAAACCTTACTACTTCAAAAACTTTTCTCATTATTTTCACAAGAAGAATGGTACAAAGGTAAAATTATAAATGACAGTAGTGGAGAAAATGTAAGTAGTCTATCAATACTATTCTTTAAGGGGCTTGCAAGCCATTTAAGCTGAGGACTCTAAATAAAACTTATAAATTTCAAGAAAACTAAAAAGAATAAAATAAAAAACTTTTTTCACTACATTTCTCTATATCCCATAAAATTAGGCATCACCTCTCCTTACACTTTCTGACTTTTTTTTTTTTTTTTTGAGATTATATCTACTTGAGCGTATTTTTGATAGAGTTAAACACGTGCAAAAAAGAGAAAGGTGAGAGAGAAACAAAGAAGGAGAGAGATTTTATAAATAACCTAGAGTATTAAATTTTAAAACTTAATAATTATACTTATTTTGTCAATAGAATCTAGGCTAGGTGCCTACTGAATAGTAATGCATATGGGAGGTGATTAGGAAACTTTTTTTTGAATCTCTTTACACCAGCAATAACTTTCTTTCGATAACACCATTTGTAACTTCCCAAATCGTTAGAAAAAATCCCTTGTAGTTTCTTGTGATGGTTTACTTTCACGCTTTTGGATTCTTTTTGGTTTGGGTTGTGACAGTTAATTATCAAGGGAGTTCGAAGATGCCTTTCTTTTCATCACCGACTACGAACTATAATTTTGAGTTTACAAAGAATTTGTGATTTATATCTTCTATGACTTTGCACATAAATCACATACTATGCATCTCATGGACTATATGATAATGTCTAATATTCATGTTATCATTATTTTAGATTATAACAAAAAAACTTTATTCATTACAACATTAAGTCATACATAATGTTATACATAGTATCATACAATTGGATTTAAGGGTACACATCCTAACAATTTATTTGTCTAAAGTAGTGTTTTGTAAAGATTGGGGGTTATTTAGAAAATTTAGACATTGGATAATTAATAGGTAACTAACTTTTTGAATCCCTCTAATATACAGAGATAGGTAACATGTAACTAATTTTTTAAATCCTCCTAATGTATACATAAAAAATAAAGACACAATTTTTTTTTTCTATAAATAGTACCACTAAACCCAACTTTTTCACTTTTTTTCTTCCTATTTTTTTCCCCTTTATCAAGACTTAAATGTTTTTCCCTCTCTCTCTCTCTCTCTCTCTCTCTCTCTCTCTCAGTTTCCTTTCTTCTAATTTCTAATATGATGTTTTTATCTTCGTCTTTTTTTTTTTCAAATCTCTTCTTCTTTTTTTTTTTGAAGTTTAAAAAAAAAGTTAATTTTAATGTACTTTTTTTTCTTTTTAATGATTTATTTATGTTGGTGTTTGAATTTTTTTTTTCTTCACATCTGTTTGTACTGCCTTTTTTCGTTTTTTCATTTTAATGAATGTATTTTCTATGTCCAAAATAAAAATCACTATGCCTGGGGTTTAATTGGATAAAAGAGATAAACATTTCAAATTGAGATGAATAAAAAATTATGACACTAAACTCAAAAAAAGACTCATCACACGTGCTTCAACACGTGCAAAGCACGTGTGATGAGGCTAGTACTATGTTATACTCCCTTTGTACTAGTTTGTTTGTCCTCTATTCTATTTTTGGATGTCCCAAAATATTGTCATGTTTCTAAAAATAAAAGTCATTAATTTACTAATATTCCTACTATACCCCTACTTTATTTTCAAAACTATTTGAAAAAAAAACTAACAAATATTTTAAAAAGTATTAGTCTCCACGTATAAATGCTTGTGGAATGTGGGGGGTAAGGGCCGGGGTTTAAGTCTCTAGAAGGGAGCTTCACACACATTTATACTTAGGTTAGGCTAGAGTAGAAATTCTATCTTGTATAAAAATAATAATAATAATAATCTACTTGGGGCACATTTTCAGTTGCCTCATTAATAATAACTCCTTAAAAAAAATTGATAAATTTGTTTAAGGGTAGTTTTGTAAACTTATATATTCTTATAAGGCAAACAAGAAAATAAATGATATTCTTTAAAAAATTTGACTTTTCAAACTAGACAAACAAATTGGGACGGAGAGAGTAAAATTTAAGTGGATTTAAAAATTGGATCTTTTAGCATTACAAATAGTTGTGGTCCATTTTGAAGGTCAAAGAGCTGAATGTGAGCAAGAGTGAGAGAGTAATTAAAAAAAATTATCATTGAATTATTAAATTGAATACACTTATATACCCTAAGTTATTTATTTGTTTAAAGTAGTGTTTTGTAAAGATTAGAGGTTATTTAGAAAATTTAGACATTAGATAACTAACAGGTTATTAACTTTTTGAAACCTCCTAATTTATAGAGATAATTAACATGTAATAACTTTTGAATCCTCCTAACATATAGATAAAAAAAAAAAAATTAAGATGTGGAGTGTTGAAGTATTTGAATTCAAATAGAATGAAAGGTATGTGGGTAGTGGCTTTTGTTATTGGTTGCAAAAATTTCTGTAAGTTTCAAAAAAGCTAAAAGACTGTTCTAACTATTTTTGTCTTTTGTAAGAAATAAAATTAAGCTAAAGGGTAGCTAATTTTAACATTTGTGTAAGGATATTTTAGTATGTAAAATGATTAAACCCAAATAGGGGAATTCTGTCATTAATAGTATAGATTATGTTTATATATATATATATATAAAAAAGAAATGAACACGTTATTCAAGCCTTAATCAATGAAAAGAAAAAATTCACAAAGTGTAATACAATCCCCTTTTATAAATCTCTTTATTTATTCCAAAAACCAATTAAGTGTCATGGTCTGATAATTAAGAGCAAATATCGGAAGCGGACGTCATTGGTTGAAATTCCCTAAAATAATAAATAAAATGTAAATCTCTGTATTTATTCACACATTTTGTATTAACATTCAATACCATAAATTAAAATTGAAAGGGTCAAATGTCAATAAGACAATCTAGACACTAATTTTAGGTTGTCTCGAACAAGCCTAATTTAGGAAAACTTTCCTTATATAGTTCAACTTCCCAATTTAGAAAAACTCCAAGTCCTGGGCCATCAATTCAAGCAAACTATAGGCATTTCGAGACGATTACTTCCTTCTCCCACAATGGCTACCAGTGATGGAGCCAGGATTTCAGTTTAGGAGGGGCAAAACTAAAAGACAAGATTAAAAGTAAAATTAATCTAAATATCATTAATCGATGTTAATAACAAAATAGATATAGAATTATAAACTACTAATGCAATTTTCGTACAAAATCTAATATAATATAAGCTCTAATTTATTTTTTCATACATAATTTAATTTGTTCAATTGGAAGATTAGTAAAATGCCTCTCGATATGAGTTTGTTTAGAATTTGAATCTAAATCATTATTATAATTTGGCTTCTCCATAATCTCAATTGATTATAAGTATATATTTCATATTATTAAAATAGATAAATAAAAATCATAGTTAATAACAATCAAATTAAGAGATTATTCTAAATATATAGAATTTAAACATGTAATTTGATTCCTTAAAATAAATTGAGAAAATAATCAATATAAAAGAATTATAAAGTTGTATTTTCATTTATGCAAAATTCTGTATTTTTTACTCTATTCTTTAAGTAGTAAGTAATTAAAATTGGTTTCATAGTAAAAATAAAGTGTTTCAAAATTGAAATTATGAAAAAGTTATAGTAGAAGAGAAAAAGATTAGGGAACGCTAAGGTTTTAGTTTGATATACAAGGACCAAAATTTTTTTTTTTTTTTTTTTTTATGATTATGTGGGAATACCTTATTCGAAGAACAAATTGCCCTATGAAAAGCACTCCAGGAAAAAAAATATTGCCAGTGCTTGAGAACATGTGGCAAGGAAAAAAAGTGTGGGTGTTTTGTTTGGAAAAAGACAAAATAATGTTATGAAGATTTGCACCTAATATTGCTTTCTTCTCTAGTCTCTAGGCGTAGAATGTAATATTTGGGTTGCTACTCAAGATTTGTTTTAGGAGGTGAGAAAGGGCACTTGCCCCCTCTCGCCACCCCCCCCCCCCTTTGCCTCCGCCCCTAGCGTCCAAAGTAATGATTCTCTACCTTTGCATGCTTATGCTTTCCGGGCTTCTCACTAGCTATACAGATGCCAAAGAAATTGGTTATGGAGCTATTGGAAATGGGGACCCAACCTGTCAATCGAATTGTCAATCAACCCAACCTTCTAACCCCTACGGTTGAGGTTGCGAACCAGGAAAGCAATGTAGGCATGGTTAACATGCAAAGCCCCTCTTTGAGCTCAGTTTGTGTTAGGCATTCAATGGAATCTAACCATAATTCCATGCATAGACAAGGATGTAAAATACTACCTTTTCTCTTTCCCCACCAAATCGTAAGCATTATCTATCTTCATCAAAGATAATGCCTACAACCCAGTTGTATGTCATTATCTTTGTATAATATAATAAAAGTTTTTTGTTTTTTATTTTTAGAAAATGTTGTAGAATGAATATTTGAACATTATTTTATAGTTTTATAGTCAATATAAGATGTATTGTATGTGATTTAGACACGAGAATAAGATTTGCACATGAAATTGAAATTTAAATCACAAGTTCTTTGTAAACTCAAAACCCTTGTTAAAAGTAATCGATAAAATTGGGATTTTCATTTATAATGACTATAACGCATTAACTAAGATGATTTATATTGGTCATGGAAGTAAAGACTTTTAGTTGAATAAATAACTTCATATATAAAAAAAAAGTGTATTAAATCGCCAAACTTATAAATAATTTGAATAAAAAACATGACTTGTTAAATAATTCATTGAAAAAATAGAATGGATTTCTACAGTCACTTTATAAATAAAGTTAACGTACTACGCACACAACCCAAAGGTAAGAATGTTTTTTTGCCTCTAAAGTGAGAATGTAAAATATCATGTTTCAAAACCTACAAAATATATTACATTCGTCCCGTGTTTATTGTTGGGTTAAGATAGCCTGGCCTCAGTTAATTATTCAATTACCAAAATTGATTAATTAAGATTAATTGCGAGCAAAATGTGAAGGCACCAACAAATCACCAAAAATTCTAAGTGCAACGGAAAATAAATTAAACACGGTGATTTGACGACAAATGGGAAAAACCTTACAAGGCAAAAACCCTATCGGATGATTTTAAGGTCACTACTCCCAAGAATCCACTAAGCAACAATCAAATGGTTACAAGTATAAGGAATCTTACCAACTACTCTGGCCTATACCGAAATACCAACCTACAGTTGAACGTTTGGTCCAATACTCAGTTGGACTTGATCTTGTAGTAGCCTTCTTTCCTTTGATGCACAAACCTCCAATTTGTGACTAACCCTTGATACGGATCCCAGTACGTTACTAACTCTTGAATAGATGTTGTTGGCTACAAAGTTCTTCATTTCGTCAACAATGACGATCAAGAAACACTTGGTTACAAAATCCTATGGTGTACAAACGTAGTAGCTTTACACAGAAAATAACTCTCTTAGTTTCTGTATCTGTGTATGACGGCTCTTAAAATAAGCCTTACATATGTATAAGGTTGTGAGAAAAGAAACCATACACAGATACAAAAGTTTGGACCGAATTTCAGATTTGGAAATTATGAAATCGTAATTCTCGATAGATCAAGCTGCTTTTGAGTTATCTATCGAACTTCACATTAAGTCTCAATAGCAGGCATCTGTCGAGACTTAATGAACTGCTTTTCTCCACTTGTTTCTTAGACCAATCTTCATGTCTCTAATACTTGACTTGAACAACATATTTCTTGAAGTACTAAACCCATCTTAGATTTATCCAATTATAAGTAAAGTGTATTTTGTCAAAGGATTAGCTAATTAAAATAAAATATGATCCTAACATTTATAAATCTAACTTTTGAAGAGCATTTACATTAGTTTTTGTAAAATAGAAAAAATCCACATTTTCCCAACTAATTGCCAAAACATTCTACATTAGTTTATGTAAAGTTGTGATTTATAACTATGTTTTTTTTTTTGCTTTAATTCTATATCAAATTTGATTGTATTTGTTCAATCTTTTCCTTGTATGTTTGTGGGATTTAAGGTAAGGGTTGAGTGTGAGAGCTTAAATCATATTGTGATCAATTTTCACTATACAAACTACTCCATCTTCATCATACTGTGATCAATTTTCACTATACAAACTACTCCATTTTAACCCACTCTCTATAAATTTATTATATTGGGCTTTTTAGGCCTATTTCACTTCCTTCAGTTGGGCCTAGGTACTAAATTGTGACCCTACAGTACCTAATAACTCATTTGGATGAATATTTATGATGTGGTCTCATATTTTATTCTAAAATTAATAAATAAAAGTTTTTAAAAATAAATAATTTAGAACACAAGACGCAAAATTGAAACTTTAATTTGGAATTCTAATTTGAGTTTCTCTCAACTTCACCTATTATTATTATTATTATTATTATTATAGATTTCTCTAATTGCTCCACACACAAAAAAAAAAAGATAAAAAAAAAAGAGCTTATTGCATGCGCGAAGCATGTGTGACAAGGTTAATAGTTATTATATTTGGCTAGAAGTAGGAGGTTATCCACATGTAGTTCTTGGCTATGTTAGTGGGAAATTTTTGTTTTGCGGTGGGAGACTTATCAAACGTGTGTGTGCAGTTGTTTTCATTTTTTATTTTTTAAAATAATTAAAATATCAAACGTTGGTTGGCCGGTAAATTGACTGTTTTATTACTTTTCGGCAATGTCTTGAATTTTAAGTGAGATTTTTTTAAAGAATAAAAGGAATGTGTGGGTTGGGAGATAAATTGGAGCATATTTGGTGTTTTTTTTTTTTTTTTTCCATCAGTAGAGATAATCTCTATATATTCAGGGGATTTAGAATGTTAGTTATTGTATTTTTCACTGTAAAAAATACTCCTAATTTAATTAACTTATCATTATTCCATGGGATTAAAATAGTAAATTGACAAAAAGTTAAAAATATTCCTATAAAAGAAAAACTACCCCATATCCCTGACTCCTATATATATATATAAAGTCCTATTAAAAAGTTTCTTCCTACTTCCACTACCCACGTTCTTATAACTTAAAAATAAAAATAAAAATAAAAACTATCCACCGTTTCTATCAAAAAACAAAAACTACCCATTCCCACGTTATATCAAAAACACAAAAACAAAAAAACATCCTAACAAAAAAAAAAAAAAAAAAGAATACTCATATCACCTTTAGAAAAAAGCTCCATCGCACATGCGAAACGTATGTAATGAGGCTAGTACTGTGTTATGGATTTTAAATGGATTTAAAAATTGGATCTTTTGGCATTACAGATAATTGTGGCCTAATTTGATGGGCAAGGAGCCGAATGTGAGCAGGGAGGGAGCAATTAAAAAAAATTATATCATTGAATTATTAAATTTAATATACTTATATAGCCTAAGTTATTTATTTGTCTAAAGTAGTGTTTTGTAAATATAAGGGGTTGTTTAGAAAATTTAGACATCAAATAACTAACAGGTAACTAACTTTTTGCATCCTTCTAATATATAGAGATAGCTAGCATGTAACTAACTTTTTTAATCCTTTTAATATATAGATAAAAAAAATAGATTTTTTTTTATTAAAAAAAAGTGGTCTATTGAAGTATTTGTTTTCAAATAGAATGAAACGTATGTGAGTAGTGGCTTTTGTTATTGACAGCAAAAATTTCAATCAATTTGAAGAAAGCTAAATGACAGTTTTAACATTTTATGGCTTTTGTTGGAAATAAAATTAAGCTAAAAGGAATCTTATTTTAGAATTTGTATCAAGATATTTTGATATGCAAAATGATTAAACCCGGGGAATTCTGTTATAATATTATATATATATAAAAAAGAAATGAACACTTTATTCAAGCCTTAATCAGTGAAAAGAAAAAATCACAAAGTGTAAAACAATTCCCTTTTTAAATCTCTTAATTTATCCTAAAAACCAATTAAGTGTCTTGATCTGATAATTAAGAGCAAATATCAGGAGTAGGCATCATAGATTAAAATTCCCTAAAAAGAATAAATAAAAAATAAATCTCCTTATTTATTCACACATTTTCTGTTAACATTAAACACCACAAAATTGAAAGGGTCAAATGTCAATATGACAATCCAGACACTAATTTAGGAAAAGTTTCCTTATAAAATTCGACGTTCCGATTTCGAAAAACTCCAGGGCCCCACGCTATCAATTAAAACAAACAATTGGCATTTTGAGACAATCACTCCCCCCTACCACAATGGCTATATCCAAAGGAATGATCCTCTGCCTTTGCATGTTTTTGCCTACTCCGCATTTCAGATTTTTTTTTTCTTTTTTAAATTCCCCTCATTCTCTCTTATGTATTTTCCTTTTTAACTCAAAATTTTAGCTAAACTTTCAAAAAGAAGTTTTTCCAAATGACTTTCTGCCTCTTCCACATTTAAAAAATATATACTCCATAAAAGCATTTTTTTTCTCTCTCATGTTGTCTTTTTTTTTTTTTTTAGATAACCACTCTCTCCAATGTTAGACATCAAGGGCGTTAGGTTCTAAGACCTTGGGGACCAATGTATTAGAACTTCAACATGTAATGTGTTGGCAAACCATGATCAAAACATTTAGTCTGGGTTTAAATTAACTTTGGAGTCTAGTAATTGCAGAAAATTACTTTTTAATTTCTGCAAGGCTCAATCGATCGAAAATTAGATTCGATCGATCGAAAGTCACTAATCAACAAAAATCAGCGAACGTAAAAAGGCCATAACTTAACCGTTTGAAGCCCAAATCGTGAGTCGTTTTTTCCAGTATTTAAAGGACATTATAAGCCAACCCTAGAGAGGGTTTTCAGTGTTTTTAGAGAGATTAGAGTGCATCTTGTGCCTCTTTTATTGATCTAGGGTTTTGTACCCAAAAGCTCTCTAAGGTTGTTCTTTATGCTGTGTGTGTGAATCTATTATAAGATCTTGAGATGTTTGCCTTCATATACACTTAGGGTTATCAAAATCGAGATTGATGTCGAGACCTTGGTGATTATTTCAGTTCCTGCATAAAGAACTTTAAAGATATACAAGTGGTATACTTGTGGATGCTGTGGATCTGAGAAAGAAGTAGTCTATGGACTTGGAGCTGTCACGTGGTTGTGGTAGTAAGTTTCCTACTCGAGGTAGCAATAGGATGTTAGTGGTCTAAGTCGCTATTGTGTTAACTTCCATTCTTTTATAGTGAATCTTTTTTTACCTTGAGGATAACTAGTTTAAATTCTCCTTAGGGTTTTTACCAGTTTCGTTTTCCTGGATTATCATATTATGTGTTATTTATTTTTCCGCATTGCTTTGCATCATATGATTTACTTGTGTTAACCTAGATTTGAATAATTTACCTAAACTAATCACTTAGCTAAATAAATAGGTTAAATAACTTGTGTTTTAAGGGGTCTAAAAACTGTAAAAGTGGTATCAGAGCAGGTTAGCTCTAGTGTTTTAGATCTTTTGATCTAAAAGTTGATCCTTGATCCCTGTTATCATGGATAATTGTAAGTGTCTTACTAGTTTTGATTGTGATGATTTGAAAAAAAAAAGGACACTGTTGTTTCTTTTGATATTATTGATGCATGTGAAACTCTCCGTACGGAATTATTGAAATCTATGAAAATTGCTAAGAAATTCAAGGAAGAGTTAAAATTGGCTAATCTTGAAAAAGAAGAATTGGTGATTAGATTAGATGAATTTAACAAAAAGAATTAACTTTTGAGAAATCAAGTTTCCTCTCAAGATAAGAAGATAAAAAGCATAGAAAGAATAGAGAGAATGTAGGTTGTCAGATAAATTGGAGCATATTCGGTGTTTTTTTTTTTTTTTTTTTTCACAAATAGAGATATTCTGTGTTTTGAGTTGTAAGTGAATTTAAAAATTAGATCTTTTGGCACTACAGATAGTTGTGGCCTATTTTGAAGGGCAAGGAACCCAACATAAGCAGGAAGGAGGGAGCAATTAAAAAAATTTATATCATTGAATTTGTTAAATTAAATATACTTATATACCCTAAGTTATATATGTTGGTTAAATACATGTTTGTATCGCATACAAAACATACGCAACGAAAAATTACCAGATCTACATCATTCGCAATTGTTAACATGTACTGTGCAAATTTCAAAATTCAAGAACAAGAGAGTGTACCTTGGTGCGGTGAAATTCAAAACAAAAGATCACAAGTACTTGAAAATACTTTTAATCTTCACTCCAATTCCACTTTACGCCCAATAAGTATGGTCTTTCAATCAATTTTCAAAACGAGAATAATAGAGTGTCTCACACTCACATACACTTTTTTTCACTTTCTTTCTTCTTTTTTCCCTTTATCAAGATTTAAACGTCTCTCTCCCTCTCGTTTTTTTTCCTTCTAAATCCTAATCTGTCGTTTTTTTTTTTCAAATCTTTTCTTCTAGATTTTTGAATTAAAAAAATTTATTTTTAATGTACTCTTTTTTTTTCCTTTTAATGATTTATTTACGTTAATGTTTGAATTGTTTGTTCTTTACATCTGTTTGTACTACCTTTTTTTTTTTTTTTCATTTTGATGAATGTATTTTATATGTGCAAAATAAAAATCACAATGAGTGGGGTTTAATTGGATAAAAATAGATAAACGTCTCAAATTGAGATGAATGAAATATTATAGTACTAAAATAAAACAAAAAGACTCATCGCACTTGCGACGCACGCGTGATGAGGCTAGTACTATGTTATAAATTTTAAGTTGATTTAAAAATTAGATCTTTTAGCATTACAAATAGTTGTTGCCTATTTTGAAGGTCCAGGAGCCAAATGTGAGCAGGAAGGAGAGAGTAATTAAAAAAAAATTATATCATTGAATTATTAAATTTAATATACTTATATAGCCTAAGTTATATATTTGACTAAAGTAGTGTTTTGTATAGATTAGAGGTTATTTATAATAGGACAAAGTTTAGCTACAAAATTAGTTGTAGCCTTAGGGCACTAACTTACTTAATACCTTTTTATTGGAGGTGAATTTTGACAAATCCACCATTGGATTACATCTTCTTCTAATATCCTCCATGCTTGCAAAATTTGAAGAAAATTAAAGATCAATAGCTATGTCATCAATAAATTTTTAAATTGCAAGTTTTTGTAATTAAAGTTATGCACAAAATATAAGTTTATAGATCATATAGTGAATGATATTCGATTGACACAAAATTCAAAACGTGTACTAAGGGCGTAAAGAGCATGCAATACAACGGTTAGATTTTCAAAATAAGTTGTAATATCTATTTTGTTGAGTGAGTTTGTTGCCTTATGCTACAACCAATTTTGTAGCTAAATTTTGTCTTTCAAAAAATTTAGACATTAGATAACAAATAGGTAACTAACTTTTTGCATACACCTAATATATAGACATAACTAACATGTAACTAACGTTTTGAATTATCCTAACATATAGATTAAAAATAGTTTTTTTTTTTTTTAAAGAAGAGGAGTATTGTAGTATTTGAATTCAAACAAAATGAAATGTATATGGGTAGTGGCTTTTGCTAATGGTTGCAAAAATTTCGGTAAGTTTGAAGAAAGCTAAAAGAATGTTTTAACCATTTTTTCCTTCTATAAGAAATAAAATTAAGCTAATGGGTATCTAATTTTAGAATATGCGTGAGAAATTATTAAACCCAAATAGGGGATTTCTATTATAAATAGTGTGTGTGTGTGTGTGTGTGTGTATAAAAGAAATAAACTTGTTATTCAACCTTAATCAATGAAATGAAAAAATCACAAAGTTTAATACAATTCCCTTTTATAAATTTCTTTATTTATTCCAAAAATCAATTAAGTGTCATGGTCTGATACTTAAGAGCAAATATTAGAAGTGGGCGTCATTGGGTGAAATTCCCTAAAATAGTAAATAAAATATAAAAATCTCTGTATTTATTCACATATTTTCTGTTAACATTCAATGCCAAAAATTAAATTGAAAGGGTCAAATGTCAATAAGACATTCTAGACACTAATTTTAGGTTGTCTCCAACAAGCCAAATTTAGGAAAAATTTCCTTATAAGGTTCAAGGTCCCTATTTGGAAAAACTCAGGGCTCGGGCCTTCAATTCAAGCAAACTCTAGGCATTTTGAGACAATCACTTCCTCCTCCCACAATGGCCATTTGCAAAGCAATAATTCTCTCCCTTTGCATATTTATGTTTTTTGGGCTTCTCACTAGCTATGCAGATGCCAAATATATTGGTTATGGAGCTATTAGAGGTGGAGACCCTATTTCCTGCAGCAAAAGGAGTCCAAAAGCTCCAAAGAATTGTCAAGCAGGCCAGCCTGCTAACAACTACACTAGAGGTTGCGAAGTAGCAGAGCGATGTAGGCATGGTTAACATGCAAAGCCTCTCTTTGAGCTCAGTTTGAGTTTGGCATTCAATGGAATCTAACAATAATTCCATGCATACACATGGATTTAAAATACTATATCCCCATCAAATCGTAAGCATTATATTTCTTCATCAAAGATAATGCTTACGATCCAATTGTATGTCATTCTCTTTTGATAATATAATAAAAGTTTCTTTTTTCAGACATTATTGTAGAATGAATATTTGAACATTATTTAACGGACTTATAGTCAACAAGATGTGTTGTATCATGTATGTGATTTAGATAGGAGAAAAAGATTTGCATGTGAAATTAAGATATAAATCACAAGTTCTTTATAAATTCAAAACACTTGTTGAAAGTCATTGATAAAGTCGGAGTTCTCATTTGTAATGACTAAAACGCATTAATTAAGAGGATTTATATTGGTCATGGAAGTGAGGACTTCTAGTTGAATAAATAATTAATAAATAAAAAGCCTCTCTTTGAACCAGGAAAGCAACGTAGGCATGGTTAACATGCAAAGCCTCTCTTTGAGCACAATTTGAGTTAGGCATTCAACGGAATCTAACAATAATTCCATGCATAGACATGGATTTAAAATACTATCTTTTCCCTTTCCCCATCAAATCCTAAGCATTATATTTCTTCATCAAAGATAGTGCTTACAATCCAATTGTATGTCATTGACTTTTGATAATATAAAAAAAGTTTCTTTTTTCAGACATTATTGTAGAGTGAATATTTGAACATTATTTTATAGACTTATAGTCAACAAGATGTGTTGTATCATGCATGTGATTTAGATACGAGAATTAGATTTGCATGTCAAATTAAGATATAAATCACAAGTTCTTTATAAATTCAAAACACTTGTTGAAAGTCATTGATAAAATTGGAGTTTTCATTTGTAATGACCATAACACATAAATTAAGAGGATTTATATGGGTCATGGAAGTGAGGACTTCTAGTTGAATAAATAATTTAATAAATAAAAAGTCTATTAAATCACCAAACTTAATAAATAATTTGAATAAAATCGTGACTTGTTGAATAATTGATTTAAAAAATAGAATTGATATTTACAATCACTTTATAAATAGAGTTAACGTATTGCGCACACAACCCAAAAATGGTAAGAATTTTTTTTCCCCCTCTAAAGTGAGAATGTAAAATATCTTGTTTCAAAACCTACAAAATATATTACATTCGTCCTATGTTTATAAATCTAACTTTTGAAGGGCATGTACATACATTAGTTTTTGTAAATTAGAAAGAAAAAAAATCCACTTTTTCCCAACTAACCACCAAAACCTTCTACATTAGTTCATATATAATTGTGTAAAATACTAAAATCAATCAATAGCTACAAAATTACGTAAACTTACATTGACAATATTTATTTTGTGTTTATTTGTTTAATTATTTTTTACGTATCCTAAGATCAAAGGAAGAGAGTTGATGATGGTTGTAGTGTGTGAAGAAAGAGAAAAAAATATTGACATATTAATGAAATAGAGTATAAAATAGATTATCTAGTGCGGATGTTTTTGAAAAGTGGTAATGTAAAATAGAAAGAAATATATCCTTATCTTTAAACAAACAAAATTTTTTATACCACCTAATCTAATTGCTATTAATGAGATTCAAAATTTCTATATATTATATTATTTATAGGAATATGCTTATATTATTAAGAGAACTACATGTTTTTTTTAAAGAAAAAATATCTCGAGAATTTCAAAAATGGAGCATGCAATAGGACCAATGGGTTAATCTTGACAACAACTTTTAGTAGCCCTATCGATCCATAAATAGTGACCCCCAATTTACTAACTGTAACCTCATCTATGATCTTCGGACCCTAGCAACCCTAATTTTCAATTTTATGGTTAATGATGCTTTTGAGTGTGAAATTTGAGATTTCTATGCTATCATCTGTTCCTGCAATTTCTAAGCAACCAATCGATTTTTTGAACTTTAGGTGGTTGAAAATAGATTGAGATACTCCTACGATCATTTACCATAGCTTGATATTTGTTTGCCATGAAAATCAAGAATAAGAGATAAGGTTTTGAATTTGGTAATTTTGGCTAATTCAACATTTATTTGAGTATTAACTATGCATTGTTAGTTTTTCATTCCTTGTATAATTTTGTCTATTTTTTGTATGGTCCATTGATAGTTTCAGTATATGGCGATGCATCAAAATATGAAATTAAAAGTTTTACAAAATTTGAGAAATTTAGTTTACTTTTTAGCAATTTTTGGAAATTTAAATTTAAATATAGCTATTTCAATAACATTCACTGTAAAAAGGTCTTCAAAATTGATGTTTTTACAAAAGGGTCTTTCAAAACATCACTTGTTTTGCATAGAAAAATTATCATCTCACTAAAAACCCTGGGATTTTAGGCTCCAAACATCTTTCTTTAAAATAATAATCCACGGAAACCTATTTTTAAATCATTGCTTTTGTTTTCTTCAAGATTGGTGCTTTCACAAAGATGTTTTTAATACAAATCCTTTTTTTTTTTTCAAAACTCTTGTCATCTAAACAAAAACCTTGGGATTTTATATCCAAAATCCTTAAAATGCATGGGAATTATTTTTCTCTCTTCCAAAACCTTCTTCAACAATTATTGCTTTCACAAAAAGATTTCCGACACAAATTCTGTTACCTCACAGCTTCTTCAATAAAAGCCATGAGATTTTTGGATCTAAGCTCCTTTCTTGAAAAGAAAACCCAAGAGAATCATTTTCTCCAAACCACCTCTTTTCCAAAATCTTTTTCCTTAAGATATTGTTCATTTCAAAGTGGTGAGCCTCACGCAAGTAGGGAGCGCGTGCATGGAGAGTACTCAAAGGAGGTCAACATTAGGCCTTATCAAACAATAGAAATTGAAAAATAAATTTCTTTAGTAAATAAAATCAAGAGAGAAGAGAAACAATTTGGCTAACATGACCTCTCAACTTGCTTTGGTGAATTTTCTTGTAGTATATCCAAAAACTTATTTTCTTGAGTAACTTTTTCTTGAAAACGTTTCAAACCTTACTACTTCAGAAACTTTTCTCATTATTTTCACAAGAAGAATGGTACAAAGGTAAAATTATAAATGACAGTAGTGGAGAAAATGTAAGTAGTCTATCAATACTATTCTTTAAGGGGCTTCCAAGCCATTTAAGCTGAGGACTCTAAATAAAACTTATAAATTTCAAGAAAACTAAAAAGAATAAAATAAAAACCTTTTTTCACTACATTTCTCTATATCCCATAAAATTAGGCATCACCTCTCTTTACACTTTCTGACTTTTTTTTTTTTTTTTTGAGATTATATCTACTTGAGCATATTTTTGATAGAGTTAAACACGTGCAAAAAAGAGAAAGGTGAGAGAGAAACAAAGAAGGAGAGAGATTTTATAAATAACCTAGAGTATTAAATTTTAAAACTTAATAATTATACTTATTTTGTCAATAGAATCTAGGCTAGGTGCCTACTGAATAGTAATGGATATGGGAGGTGATTAGGAAACTTTTTTTTGAATCTCTTTACACCAGCAATAACTTTCTTTCAATGACACCATTTGTAACTTCCCAAATCGTTAGAAAAAATCCCTTGTAGTTTCTTGTGATGGTTTACTTTCACGCTTTTGGATTCTTTTTGGTTTGGGTTGTGACAGTTAATTATCAAGGGAGTTCGAAGATGCCTTTCTTTTCATCACCGACTACGAACTATAATTTTGAGTTTACAAAGAATTTGTGATTTATATCTTCTATGACTTTGCACATAAATCACATACTATGCATCTCATGGACTATATGATAATGTCTAATATTCATTTTATCATTATTTTAGATTATAACAAAAAAACTTTATTCATTACAACATTAAGTCATACATAATGTTATACATAGTATCATACAATTGAATTTAAGGGTACACATCCTAACAATTTATTTGTCTAAAGTAGTGTTTTGTAAAGATTGGGGGTTATTTAGAAAATTTAGACATTAGATAATTAATAGGTAACTAACTTTTTGAATCCCTCTAATATACAGAGATAGCTAACACGTAACTAATTTTTTAAATCCTCCTAATGTATACATAAAAAATAAAGACACAATTTTTTTTTTCTATAAATAGTACCACTAAACCCAACTTTTTCACTTTTTTTCTTCCTATTTTTTCCCCTTTATCAAGACTTAAATGTTTCTCTCTCTCTCTCTCTCTCTCTCTCTCTCTCTCTCTCTCTCTCAGTTTCCTTTCTTCTAATTTCTAATATGATGTTTTTATCTTCGTCTTTTTTTTTTTTTCAAATCTCTTCTTCTTTTTTTTTTAAGTTTAAAAAAAAAAGTTAATTTTAATGTACTTTATTTTCTTTTTAATGATTTATTTATGTTGGTGTTTGAAATTTTTTTTCTTCACATCTGTTTGTACTGCCTTTTTTCGTTTTTTCATTTTAATGAATGTATTTTCTATGTCCAAAATAAAAATCACTATGCCTGGGGTTTAATTGGATAAAAGAGATAAACATTTCAAATTGAGATGAATAAAAAATTATGACACTAAACTCAAAAAAAGACTCATCACACGTGCAAAGCACATGTGATGAGGCTAGTACTATGTTATACTCCCTTCGTACGAGTTTGTTTGTCCTCTATTCTGTTTTTGGATGTCCCAAAATATTATCATGTTTCTAAAAATAAAAGTCATTAATTTACTAATATTCCTACTATACCCCTACTTTATTTTCAAAACTATTTGAAAAGAAAACTAACAAATATTTTAAAAAGTATTAGTCTCCAGGTATAAATGCTTGTGGAATGTGGGGGGTAAGGGCCGGGGTTTAAGTCTCTAGAAGGGAGCTTCACACACATTTATACTTAGGTTAGACTAGAGTAGAAATTCTATCTTGTATAAAAATAATAATAATAATAATCTACTTGGGGCACATTTTCAGTTGCCTCATTAATAATAACTCCTTAAAAAAAATTGATAAATTTGTTTAAGGATAGTTTTGTAAACTTATATATTCTTATAAGGCAAACAAGAAAATAAATGACATTCCTTTAAAAAATTTGACTTTTCAAACTAGACAAACAAATTGGGACGGAGAGAGTAAAATTTAAGTGGATTTAAAAATTGGATCTTTTGGCATTACAGATAGTTGTGGCCTAATTTGATGGGCAAGGAGCCGAATGTGAGCAGGGAGGGAGCAATTAAAAAAAATTATATCATTGAATTATTAAATTTAATATACTTATATAGCCTAAGTTATTTATTTGTCTAAAGTAGTGTTTTGTAAATATTAGGGGTTGTTTAGAAAATTTAGACATCAAATAACTAACAGGTAACTAACTTTTTGAATCCTTCTAATATATAGAGATAACTAGCATGTAACTAACTTTTTTAATCCTTTTAATATATAGATAAAAAAAAAATAGATTTTTTTTTATTAAAAAAAGTGGTCTATTGAAGTATTTGTTTTCAAATAGAATGAAACGTATGTGAGTAGTGGCTTTTGTTATTGACAGCAAAAATTTCAATCAATTTGAAGAAAGCTAAATGAAAGTTTTAACATTTTATGGCTTTTGTTGGAAATAAAATTAAGCTAAAAGGAATCTTATTTTAGAATTTGTATCAAGATATTTTGATATGCAAAATGATTAAACCTGAATAGGGGAATTCTGTTATAATATTATATATATATAAAAAAAAAAAGAAATGAACACTTTATTCAAGCCTTAATCAGTTAAAAGAAAAAATCACAAAGTGTAAAACAATTCCCTTTTTAAATCTCTTAATTTATCCCAAAAACCAATTAAGTATCTTGATCTGATAATTAAGAGCAAATATCAGGAGTAGGCATCATAGATTAAAATTCCCTAAAAAGAATAAATAAAAAATAAATCTCCTTATTTATTCACACATTTTCTGTTAACATTAAACACCACAAAATTGAAAGGGTCAAATGTCAATATGACAATCCAGACACTAATTAATTTTAGGTTCTCTCAAACAAGAATGGTTCAGTAATGCAAGCCTAATTTAGGAAAAGTTTCCTTATAAAATTCAACGTTCCGATTTCGAAAAACTCCAGGGCCCCACGCTATCAATTAAAACAAACAATTGGCATTTTGAGACAATCACTTCCCCCTACCACAATGGCTACATCCAAAGGAGTGATTCTCTGCCTTTGCATGTTTATGTTTGTTGGGCTTCTCACTAGCTATACAAATGCTAGAGCAATTGGTTATGGAGCTATTGGAAATGGGGACCCTATTCTCTGCAGCAAAAGGAGTAATGCCAGTCTAAACAATTGTAAAGAAACCCAACCTGCTAACCCCTATGGTAGAGGTTGCGAAAAAGAAGAGCGTTGTAGGAATGGTTAACATGCAAAGCCTCTCTGTGTACTCAGTTTGAATCAGGCATACAATGGCATCTAACCATAATTCCATGCTTAGACATGGATGTAAATGCTATCTTTCTATTGTATGGCATTATCTTTCTATAATATAATGAATATTTGAACATTATTTTATAGAATTATAGTCAATAAGATGTGTTGTATGTGATTTAGACACGAGAATAAGATTTGCATGCGAAATTAAGATCTAAATTGTAAGTTCTTTGTAAACTCAAAACTTTTGTTGAAATTTAGTGAAAAAAATTGGGTTTTTATTTGTCAAGACTATAACGTGTTATATTGGTCATGGAAGTGAAGAGCTTTAGTTAAATAAATAATTTAATAAATAAAAAAGTGTATTAAATCACAGAACATAGTAAATAATTTGAAAAAAAAAATGACTTGTAAAATAATTCATTGAAAAATAGAATTGATTTTTATAGTCAACTTTATAAATAGAGTTACATACTGTGCACACAACCCCGAAAGGTAAGAATGCCCCCCCCCCCCCCCTCTCTTTAAAGTGAGAATGTAAAATATCATGTTTCAAAACCTACAAAATATATTACATTCGTCTTGTGTTTATAAATCTACCTTTTGAAGAGAATTTATATAAGTTTTTGTTAAATAAAAAAACTCCACATTTTCCCAATTAACCGCCGAAACCTTCTACATTAGTCTATGTATAATTGTGTAAAATATTAAAATCCATCAATAGTTGCAGAATCATATAAACTTACATTGACAATATTTATTTTGCTTAGTTTTTTTATTATGTATTTACATATCTTGGGGACGAAGGAAGAGAGTGGATGATCGTTGTTGTGTGTGAACAAAAAGAAAAGAAAATTGATTGTTAAGGACATATTTTATGTAGCTGGCTAATCCTTTGACAAAATGCACTTTACTTGTATTTGAGTAGATCTAGGATGTGCTTAATACTT
The DNA here is from genome assembly GCA_014183005.1 of Castanea mollissima. Classification (NCBI taxonomy): domain Eukaryota; kingdom Viridiplantae; phylum Streptophyta; class Magnoliopsida; order Fagales; family Fagaceae; genus Castanea; species Castanea mollissima. Next base: position 2,671,733 of record JACAVU010000003.1, on the reverse strand, counting down.
CAAAAAACATGTTGTTCAAGTCTAGTATTAAAGCCATGAAGATTGGACCAAGAAACAAGTGAAGAAAAAGTGTCACTAAAGCTGGACAGATTGCTGGACACCTGCAGACAGGTAGCTGGACACATGCGGACAGCTGCTCGACACCTCTATCTATTGAGGTTTAATGAAGCTTGACAGCTTCTCGATCGATCGAGGTAACTATTGAGGTTACGGGAATTCAGATTTCCAGATCTGATTTTCGGTCCATGTTTATATATTTGTGTAGGGTTTCTTTTCTCACAACCCTAAGCATATATAAGGCTTATTTTAGAGGCCGTCACTTAAGAGAATACAAGAAGAATATATGAAAAAGGTGACCGAAACCTTATTCTCTAAAAAAGAAACTACTGCGTTTTTGCGCCTTCGGGTTTTGTAACCAAGTGCTTCTTGATCTTCATTGTTGATGAAGTGAAGAACTTTGCAGCCAACATCTTCTTCTCAAGTTGGTGAGTAAGTTGCGTACTAGGATCCGCTCAATTAGTTAGTCACATACTGGGATTCATGTATCAAAAGGGTGGTGTTCATATATTGAAGAATTCAGAGGTTCTGAAGCGGTAGAAGGTTTTTGCTGTGAGTTCATCTACGGGTATGGTAAAGTCTAGGGACAAAGGTTTTGTATTAGATCTGAAACTTCTCTTTCCTATAGTGAATTGCTTTTCGGGAAGGTTTCCCCCTAGGTTTTTTACTGTGAAACTGGTTGGTTTCATTGGTTTTCTTGGATCATCATATCTTGTCTTATTTATTTTTCCGCTGCATATGATTTTGACATGATATTGATGTTTGTTTATTTTAACAAGTTTTAGTCATAATAAATCTAATTAACAACTTGAGTTTAAAACTTGTTAATTCTATTAACTGGGGGCTAAATTTTCCAACATTGATATTTTAATGAAATAGAGTATATAATAGATCATCTAGTGTGGATATTTTTTAAAAGTGATTATGTAAAATAGAAAGGAATAGGTTCTTATATTAAGAAAAATGATTTTTTTTGCACCATCTAATTTGATTGCTATTAATATGATTCAAAATTTATAAAATATATATTTATGTTATTTTATTTATAGTAATATACTTATATTATTAAGAGAACTACATGTTTTTTTTTTAAGAAAAAATATATATTTTGAGAATTTGAACAAAGAATAGGACCAATGGGTTAGATTCAACGACAACATTTTGTAGCCTCATAGTGACCCCTAATTTACTAACGGTAACCTCTCATCTCCGATCTTCGAACCCTAGCAACCCTAAATTTCATTCTTTCCCTTTTGTCTGGTTGCAGAGAAAGGGCGGGAAACTAGAAAAAAGAAAACAAAAACTTTTCAATTTTATAGTTCACGATGCTTTTGAGTCTAAAATTTGATATTTCTATGCTATTTTTTGTTTCTGCATTTTATGAGCAACCAATCAATTTTTAGAATGTTAGATGGTTCAAAATAGATTGAGATACTCCTACAATCTTTTATCGTAGCTTGATATTTGGTTGCCAAAAAAATTGACAAAGAGAGAAAAAGTTTTGAATTTGGTAATTTTGGCTAATTCAACCTTAACTTGAGTATAAACTATGCAATGATAGTTTTGCCTACCCAGTATAATTTTGTCCATTTCTTGTTGGGTCCAGTGATAGTTTTAGTATATGACTATGCATCAAAATTTGAAATTAATAGTTTTAGATAATTTGAAAATTTTAGCTTATTTTAGAAATTTTTGAAGATTAAAATATAAATTATAGCTGTATTGATAACTTTAAATAGACCAAGTTAATTATCCCTTCTTTCTCTATTTATAATTCTTTCTCGTGTTGTTATGTAGCAAGAACACCAAAATTGCTCAAATCACAGGAAAAACCAAAGCCGGAGCCAAGGGGTCGAGGAAGGCAATTGCTCACTTAATTACCACACCAAAAAGCCAACCCTTTGTAAACTATGCATAAAAAAACAAAACAAGAAACTGAAACTTTCTCCTACTCCCTCTCTCATCCAATAATCCAACCTGTAGGGTCAATCGCCCCAAAGTATATATCTATGTATGTATTGGGCTAATGGCCCAATCCGAGGACATTAGGAAGTCCAAAAACAGGAAAATATACTCTCAAGGGTCCGGGTTGGAAAGTAAAAGGATAAAGTCTAACTAAGGTCGTCCAAGAAGGCCATCTGAGGTGGAATATTTCCTCGGCAGAGTAAAGCCGAGGTTGAGAGGGATGGCCTGTCTACCAAAAGCAACCTTCTATGAGGTCCTGTAGATAAGGATGTACATGGTAAGAATATAGGACAAGGATGGGCTGTGAAATATCTAAGGAAAAAGTTGTTGTCACCACATTGAATGCTTTGCAGCTAACTCTCTGGTCGCATTAATGAGGAGGTGATGCCCGAGCATCAGGGTTCAGCCTTACAGCTACCTCCAAAGATTTCAAGAAGAGGCTGATGGGACAAGTATCCAAACCAGTAATTTGATCCATAGGTGGAGGATGTAGGGAGGAAGAAAGATGATATAAAAAGAGGAGGAGACATTCAGGAAAGGGGATCGGAGAGAAAGAAAGAAAACACTGTAGACTGGATATTTTTGTAATTTTTCTTTAAGAAGAAAGAAGTATTAGAACTAGCTCCTCGGCTTGAGTCCAAGGACAGATTTTCATCATATAAACTTGTCCATCAATATTGTTTTGAGATCTTGAGTTATTACCGTTGTTAACGAAACCCATAAGCAACTAGATTTAGAACCCACTCTCTACAAATTTATTGTATTGGGCTCTTTGGGCCTAACCTATACCCTTTCTACTATTAGGCTTAGGTGTAAATTGTAATCTTACACAACCTATTAAAAATGTTCTTGTAGTCAAGATTTTTGTTTTTTTTTTAAGATTCTTCTTATATATAATGGCAAACTTCAAAACCCAAAATGCAATAATATCCTTTTTAAGGTTTTCGTTTTTTATTTTTATAAAAATATTATTACAATAAACCCACCTTTGAAAAGACTATGTCCTAACTTATATGGCTCTTGATTAAATGTGATACGATTTCCTAAAAGCAAAATCAAGACATATATAAATATTTTTAAAATTTTTGTAGTATATTGTCATACTTTCAAGTTAATTATACTCTGAAATATTCAAATCACCTATGTGAATTTCTTATATTAAGATTAATCTTTCAAGTTCATCTATTCATGAATCGTAACTAGATAGTGATGGTTTTTTATTTATATATTTTACTTGTATGAAATATATATTTGTGGTAACCTATGCTTGTTGAGAAACATAAGCATAATAATGAATACGTTAGATTATAGTATATTTTGTATGAGTCAATTTGTTTTTTTCTTTAATTGATTTTTTATTATTATTTATATTGGCTAACACTTTTGGGATGAATTTTGTTTAAAACCTTTGATTTTGGTCTTCTCCCCCTTGAGCTAAATTCCTCGCTCTACCACTAGGCACTAGCCCAGCCAAACTAGACCCACAGCATGTCATCCCCATTGCCCCTTGACCGAAGCCACCAAACCCCTTCCGCTGCCCTTTGGTCGAAGGCACCAGACCCCAGTGATCTTCTCATTGACATCATTGTAAGCCCCACCAATTCTTCAAAAATGTTCTTCCTTGCATTGATTTATTTGTTTATTCATAAATTTTTGGAATCCACTATATATGATTAGCGGATTTCTTTTGATTAAGACCATGTTAGCGGATTTCAAATGATACCATGTTAACAGTATCAAAATTTAATAAGTGTGAAACATGTCAGTAAAAAATAACGATTATCCCACTAACAAATGAAAGACATATGTTAGTGGGTAGTTATTTTTATACACATGTTCTCATTTATTGGATTTTAATATAAATAACATGGTATCATTTAATACAAAATACTTTTTTGGGCAGGAATTGAGACCTTTTTTTTTTTTCTCTCTCTGAGAAGAATAGGCGGTTTTTTTCTAAGAGCATCCACAGCCGGGCATGGATATGCCAAATGCAGGGTGGATTTAGAAATTAAGGCCCCAAAAACCGTCACAACTGGGCTCGTAAAAAGCAAGTATTGCAAAAAATTTTGCAATACTACTGTAGTGCAATTCTACCTTCAGAATGAGTCCAAATCTTCTGTCTCACTTTTCCTGCTCCACTCTATACTCCACCAATAAAAACTTGCCACGTGCTCACCTAATTAATTAAATACTACTATAACGGTAGCATTAATAAATCAATAATGGTAGTATTTAATTAATTAGGTGAACATGTGGCAAGTTTTTATTGGTGGAGTATAGAGTGGAGCAAAAAAAGTGGGACAGAAGATTTAGACTCTTTTAGAATTGCACTGTAGCAGTATTGTAAAAAGAAAAATAATATTTAATTCTACTTTCCCGAAATTTCTCTTTCCTCTCCCTCATTATTTCTGTTCTCTTCTCTCTCTTCCTTCTCTCTTTCTCATCAGCTCTTTCCTTTCTTCAGACCCAAACATCATCCTCCTCCCAACATTAACATCACACATCACAGTGGTTCATTTTTTTCTGGTGGGTTGCGATCCAGCGGGTTCTGTGGTTGTTGTTGTTGTTTTTTTTTTTTTTTTGCTATGACCGATGCTTAAAGGAAGAGGTGGGTATGGCTGAAGTGGGTTGTGGGTCACGGAGATTGGAGATCGGAGTGGGCTGAAGTGGGTTGTGGGTATGGCTGAAGTGGGTCACGGCATGGGTCACGGCGAGGTCAATGTTTCTGGGTTTCTGTTGTGAGGCTGGGTTTCTGTTAGCGAGTCCGGTGTTACTGGGTTTTTGTTGTGACGTTGTTTTTTCTTTTTTTTTAATATGGGTTTTTGTTCCGGTGAGATTTTGGTGGGCAGTGGGCAGTGATGGCGTGGTGGGCATGGTGGAGGTGCGGTGGTAGTGACTGGGCAGTGGAGGCACGGTGATAGAGGTTGAGGGAAGGTGGAGGAGAAAATTGGAAAAAATTAAAAAAAGAAATATATATTTTATTGTGTAGATATATTATTTTAATGAGTAGAATAGGAAAATAAAAATTGGCATGCTGGAGGGATTGTAAAATGAAATGGTATAATGATAAAATGACTTTTTGGAATGGTAAAATAGAGTAGAATTGGAATTTGCAACTGTGGATGCTCTAAGCTCAGGTTTTGAATTCTAAATTTTTTGAGGTTTTACCCTTTTGGATTTTGTAAGCTTTACCCTCATTTTTTAGTTAATAGAGATGTTTTTGTTAATTTTTGGAAATGGGTATTGAGAATTTGAGGTAAAGGTTTGTCTTTTTTATAAAAGTTTTATTGGGTTTGTTTTGGTGTCTCTAAATAGGTAATTATTGGAGAATGTGGCATTTTGGTGTTTGTTGCTAGAAATTTGAGTATTGGGCTAATAGTAATGTTGTTTGGGATATCGAAATGGGGTTTGGTTTGGATTCTCTTTATGAAAAATCTGATATGGGTTTAATATGATACTGTGAATTTTGGTTTTTGCTAATGAAAAATTGAGTATTGAGATGAAAGGTTCTGCAGTTTTGGATTAGGTGTGTTTGCTTTGGTTTCTGTTTATACAGATTCTTTTCATGGTGTTTGAGAGTTGGTTTTGGTTGTGTTGAACCATTTGTTTGTGCATAATGTGTTGGAGGCTTGGAGCATTTATGTTGTCTCAGAAATTAAAGCTATTTATGTTAATTGATCAATAAACTGGATGGAAAGAACAAGGATTGATTTGTTTTTATTGCTTAAAATGTATAACTAGGGATTTCTTGCTGCATTTTTGGGGGATTTTAGAAATGGGTTTTGTATTCTCATGAAGTTCTGCTTACAAATCTGATTAATTAATCATGTGACTGTGTTAGCCTAAAAAAGTTGGGAATTCTTCTGGAATTACTACATAATATCAGGCTAATGGATTATTTTTGGTTCAAGAAAAGGAGATAGATCAAGAGATGTTCCATAGAAGTTAAAATATTCTTGTCCATACCATCTTTATATGATGCTACGAAGATAAGTTTTGATGGTTGGATGACCAAGTGCATTTTTCCTTGACATTGTACATGAAATTTGGCTGCCTATTACTAACTGTATTAGCTGAAAAACTTAGCATTATTCAGTATTCACCAATATATGTGTCATTTTTCCATGCACTAAATGTAGTTGAAGGTAAAATAGGTTTGAGTTTATGTTGCAATGCTTTTGAATGAGGCCTATCAATCCATAATGATTGACTTTAAACTCCACAAAATTTTCCTTTGTTGGATGTGCCTAATTTCCAATAATTATTTTGAATAAGCAACATTCAGTTATTTGTTTAGTTGCTGATACTTATACAAAGGATCAGGTGATTTTTATCATCAAACCTAGTCACCATAAGAAATGATTCAGCTTTGTTTGTGATTTCTGCAATGAATTGCATTTTTATGACATACATATGCATTGCTCTGTTGAATTTGAGTCTGTCTTGGTCCATATTGATACTTGAGAGGATTTGAAAACCCAATAAAATTGGTTTTAGCCTTCATCAGACTAAAGCTCTATATTTCTCACTTCTTAATCCCTGAAAATTACTGTGTGCTGAATTGGGTTGGACGTAAATTGAGTTTCTTGGAGGCAAGAGGTTCAAGTAACTTGGCAAATTATCTGGGAATGTTCAGTGCACATATGGAATAATATTAGAGGCTCCTTGCCCATAGTTGACTGGGTGGAAATTGGTTTGTTCTTCAAAAGGCATTCCAAACAGCAGCATTGTTTGGCATACAATCAAAAAGGAATTATATATTGGGTCCGGCTTGTGTCCAGTGGCCACTAGACACATTGCAATGCGAACACATGTCTGAATCACAACATGTCCAGTGGCACTGGCCACTAGACACGAGCTCCACCCTTATATATCAAGGATAGGTTGCTGCAATGAAATTATGAGGATACTCATTATTATGCATTCACTATGGAGGAGTTATTAAGAGCAGTAATCATCTCTATCATGTCATGAAACCAAGAATCGTCCTTTTTTGTATTCAAATAATGGACAAATAGGATCATGTGACAGTGAATTTCAATAGTCCATAAAAATGTTTGTTCAACCAAACTTGTTTAGATGTTTTTGGGGGAGGGAAGCCCTCCTAATCTTTCTTTTTTAATTCTCTCAAATTGGAATTTGGGTGGAGGAGGGAGAATGGCTCCATTTAGGCAAATTTGCTCATAAGATATCAATTTTATGTGATCACTTCTCTCTCCTCTCCTCCCTTTACTTGTTAAAAGGCTAAAATCCAAATAGACTCCTAAAGATTGGGGATACTAGATTGACCAATTAAATTATGTCATGTCAAATAAATGATGCCAAACCTTAAAAACTTTATATATATTTGAAAATTTTGTTTTATATGCTATTTTTTGTATGTTTTTCTTCTTTAATTTTTTCGTTTTCCTTTTCATCATCTTTTTCTAGATGCACAACCAACAACCTTCTCATTTTCTCAAATCACAATTTTTTGAGCAAACAAACATACTAAAATAACTAAATCCGCATCTCTTTACTCTATCCTTAAGCAAAACTAAAGCAAAATTAAATTCAATTGTTTAAATAATGTAAATTAGGTTTTGCAATTAAACTTAAATACATGATAGCATGAATCAATGAAACACACACAATATTATGTTTTATGAGGACACTTAAATTCAATACAATTATGTATATGGATTTAATAATAGGTAGCTAGAGTGTAACTAAGTTTTACCCTATATCTATAAATTTTCATTAAAAAAAAACCTTATATCTATAAATTATGTATACAAAAAAGAAAGTTTGGAGGGGTAAAAGAGAGACTAAAATATGATATCCGTCCTTAAGTTTGCATTAAGTTTATTTTTTGTCTTTAAATTTTAAAAGAGTCCATTTTTTGGTCTTTTAAATTATTCAAAATCGAAATTTATATAATTTTAGGGATGAAATTGAAAATAACATTCTAGCAAAAAAGAAAAAATTACATTAACTTTGGTTTTTTTTTCTTTTTTCTTTTTTCTTTTTAATTTTAAAGACCCTATATATAAACTCACAAACCCCTAGTTCCTGGCTTCTCTGAGCAGCAGCAGCTGAAAAGAGAAACATCTCGATGGTGAAGTTCTTGAAACCCAACAAGGCAGTGGTCCTTCTACAGGGCTGATTCGCAGGCCACAAAGCCGTGATAGTTCGCAACTTCGACGATGGCAACCCAGACAGACCCTACGGTCACTGTTTGGTGGCTGGTCTAGCCAAGTACCCAAAGTAGGTGATCCGCAAGGACTCGGCCAAGAAGACCGCCAAGAAGTATTGTATAATGTGGTATTTTGCAATTTGTTGCTAGAAATTGAGTATTGGGCTAATAGCTATAATTTAAATGTGTGTTTTGTTGTCTTTTTATCGAGATAAGATTATTGGAAAATGAAGCATTCTGCTGTCCGATGCTAGAAATTTGAGAATTGGACTAATCATTATGTAGCATTAGATGAAGCATGAATAGTGGCATCTTGTTCAAGTACAGTTAATTGTTGCTAGATATGTGTTTGAATTTAATTGTAGAATGTAATGTTAATTGTAACTAAGTTTTATCCTTTATAATTTAGAATCGGACTGCTTTGTTCTCTCTTTATGAGGCATCTAAAATGGGTGTCATTGGATAACGTGGGTTTTGGTTATTGTTAGTGGAAAATTGAGTATTGAGATAAAAGGTTATGCAGTTTTGCTATCACTCGTAATCAACCATGTCAAAATTATAGCAAAAATTGTGAAACAAAATTTGTTTCCATGGATTTTCTCAAAGATTAATTTTTACGGACAAAAAGAAAAAGAAAAAAAAGAAATTGTTTACATCTTTTCACACCCTTTGAATTAGCAAGCTTTTACTTTTTTTTTTTTTTTTTTTTTTGATAAGTGCTTTTATTGGTTTTCATCTTAACCCAACGTCATTAACAATTTTTTTAAATTAGTAGCTATCAAATTTTTTGGGATAAAATACTTTTTTGACCTAAACTTTATTAATGGTCCGTTTGGATTGAGGGAGAGGGAGGGAGAATAAAGTAGATTTAGTATAAAATTAGCTTATTTTTAGCCAACTCTACTCAACTCTCTTTCACTCTCCTTACTTTCCCCCTATATCCAAACAGGCCATAAGAGTTTGTTTTTAGTAGTTTAAAGGTAGAAAATAACATTTTGATAAAGTATAAAGTTAAATAAGAAAAATAAAATTTTAAAATTTAAAGACTTTTTTTTTTTTTTTTTTTTTTTTTTTTTTTTTTGTGACAGGGAACTGCCACCGGCCACCATCATAGAAACAAGCCATTATTTTGCCGCTACCAGTCACCATCGTGCAACCAACCACCGTCAGCTCTAACTCTGCCAACGTCAAGGTTCCCTCTCTCTATTTCTTTAACAATGCCATTTTTTCTTTCTTTCTTTTATTTATTAATGTTTTGTAGTTTCCCAGTTTTGGTTTGAATAAAGGGGTGATGTGAAAGAGGTGTGCTTTGAAAATTTTAGTTCTTGCCACATTTTGCTTTATTACGAGCCCATGGATGAGTTTAGTTTAGCTTTTTGATATTGTGTTTTTTGAAAAATTTAGAGTTTTAAAAAGTACAATATGAAATTGGGTTTTTTGTAAAAACTGAGTGTTTGGTAAAAATTGTTAAAAAGTGATTTTTGAAAAAGCTGAGTATTTGGTTAATACTTGTAAAAGTGGTAGTTTGAGAGGTAAATTATAAAAAATGACAATGTATATATAAAGTGAATTTTTTTTGTTTTAATTACCTCTCTTAATGCAAGTTATGGACACAATATTTTCACAAAAATTTCACAATAAAATCTAGATAAGAACCAATAACAACTTACTATGTAAACTTTTTTATGAAATTGTTATAAAAATATTATATCAATAGTATTATTATTTTTTTAAAAAAAATCACAATATTTTCACAATACTAATTTAAAATTAATCTTTATAAAATAAAATTTTATTATCACTTGTCATCTAAATGAGTTGTTCTATGATTTTACATATATCAACCATTTTTTCTTCCCCACATCCTCTATAAAAAGAAGAAAAAGAAGAAGACTAGCCCAAGGCTAAAAAGGCCCAGCCCATAAACATTGGAAAAAAACCCACCATAAATCCCTCACCTCTAGTCCTCCTAGGGTTTTCACTCTCATTTTCTCTTCCTCCTCCGCCTCCATTCAAAGAGAGAAAAACCCAGAGAGAGAGAGAGAGAAATGGTGAAGTTTTTGAAGCCAAACAAAGCAGTGATACTCCTGCAGGGACGATACGCAGGACGCAAGGCAGTGATAGTTCGATCCTTTGACGAAGGCACACGGGACAGGCCGTACGGGCACTGTTTGGTAGCGGGGATAAAGAAGTACCCAAGCAAAGTGATCCGCAAGGACTCGGCGAAGAAGACGGCGAAGAAGTCGCGCGTGAAGGCGTTCGTGAAGCTGGTGAACTTCCAGCACCTGATGCCCACGCGTTACACCTTGGACGTGGATTTGAAAGACGTGGTGGCTGTGGATTCGCTTCAGTCCAAGGACAAGAAAGTCACTGCGGCCAAAGAGACCAAGAAGAGGCTCGAGGAGCGTTTCAAGACTGGGAAGAATAGGTGGTTCTTCACCAAGCTTAGGTTCTGAGTTCTGAGTGAGAGATGAGATTCAATCAAATTAATGCAGTTTAAGTTTTGTATGATTTTTATTGATGTTTGGATAATTATGGACTTCGTTTGTGGATTTGTTCTTTATTACAAGTTGATTTTGCTTAGAATGTTGTTGTTGTGTTTGCTTAATTTTATGATGATACATTGTTGTGCCTGATTTTTTGTACTCAATATTCTTCTTTTACATTTACACTGCCATGATTGATTGTCATGATTGATGGGTAGAAGCAACTAAGCTTTTTGATGATATGGTACAAATGGGTTTTGCAAAGAAAGGAAGATTAGATTGATGAAGTGTGCAATCAAATGGTCCAATGGAGGAGGAGTATCTTTAGATGAAAATTACATATACCACATTGATGATTCATAATTGGCCTCAGCCAGACCTCAACAATTGCAAATCAAGGCGAATCATGAAATCTCAAGAGGTTGGTTTCTATTATTGACATTTTTTTTTTGCCTTTATATTGTGACAAATCCTTGTTTCTACTTGTTTAAACAAATTTATTGTATTTAATTGACAGCACATGTTCTGTTAGGATTGTAAACCATGGAACTGTTAGGTCATATTAAGACAATCAGATAAAGCAGAATACCAGGATTCTGGTGATGAGAGGATTCTTAAATTACTATTTAACCAATTTGAAAGTGAGGAAGAAGGTGTTTGTAATGTTGAAACAGAGTGGAAAATTGCACTTATTGAACCTGAAAAACTTGTTACTGCACTTAAGGTATTCGATTAGATGACTTTGTTAACTTTTCCTCAAGCTTATGATGATTATTCTATATTTACATTTGATGGGGTTTGTATCTTCGTTTTCCATTCTTATTCTAAAGACTGCTTTTATTCTTCTGGGTTTTTGATTCTGCAGGGGCTAATGTGAAAAGGATTCCAAATCGGTACTTGTTAAAAATTTTGTTTCTTTTAATTTAAAGTTGATAACTGTTAAAAATTTGGTTGCTTTTGTTTTAAAGGTGTTAAAATTTGTTGAAGAAGTTAATGATGTTCATTGCAGTGGAATACTTGATTTATGTTCATTTCGGATTTACATTTATATAAAGCAAATTATTTCGGTTATGGTTTTGTCATTGTTGGAGGATTTGTTTCGGTTTCTTTATGCCATCTTTTTCATTCAATTCTAATTTCTGTCATAAGATAGTCCGAGCATCCTAAGACTCTTATATCAACATGAATTGCAAGTGTTGTAATATATGTGATTCCAATTTTGAATCCAGCTATACTTCTTTCCTAATGGTGGTCTCTAAATTTCAGTTATAGAGAGGGTTTTTTAGGTAGATTCTTGCTTACATCTCTCTTTGTAACCTCCCCAGTCCCTCTGAAACATACGCCAGGTAGGTCCTCTTCCCTTCCAAGTTGCTTTCATAACCTCTAAAATTAGATATGGAATAGAGATGGTTTAGTTAGGGGAATGAGGGGCATCATTCATAAACTAAAACGTTCCATTCTTTCCTACTACTATATAAACAGTTTTGATCATATATAAACTAAAAGTTCCAGAGCCTTTAAAAACAGCACATTTCATATATGAACAGTTTTTATCATTAAAAGAAATAAAGTTGTTAATTCAAAATACCATTTGATTGTTCTAACAAACCTAAAAAGCCAAGCTGATCAAGTTTCAGCAAAGGTAGCTCAGTACTGAGCTTGACTAGGCTTAACTGTACTAGCTTTACATCCCAAATATGAGATTGGATAATCCTTGTCATGCCCATTGCTGTCAAGGGCATTACTCAAACACAAGCAGTGCAGCACAAAAAAGTATATTCACTAAGTAATAAAACTGAACATAAAGCAAAGTTGAATTACAACTGTACCTTTTAAGCTCCAACTCTCTCTTTGGAACAAATCGTCTAAATTTGTTGTTCCTTGAGGGATATTCAAATCTAAATTTTTGGCAAGCTCAATCATTGCGGGAAATATTATGTTAAATCCAGTAGGAGAAGCTTGCTTCTCGTCAGTAGCTGCAGCTATATTTGACTCAATATAGAACAAGCATGCAAAAAGAGAAAATATCTATCTATTGGATCAAAATTGAGGGAGATTTAAGTATGAGGAATAGCAGAATTACCCTTGTTCATTTGTTCTTCACCAACACCCCATTGCTTTATTGGAAGGATACATGCTAAGGTAGATAAGAGAGCATTTTTAACTAAAAATAATTTTGCCGACTTTTAGCAAACAAATAAATAAGCTATTAGCAAAAAAACTAATCCAAAGGCACACTTTTTTTTTTTTTTTTGAGAAACTTATAAGGCACACTTAGTTTATAAGTGATTCAACTATATTTATTGTTTCATGTATAACAGGTATACGCTCTTTCTTTTCTTCTTTTATGGAATTGTTATGCTAGTAGACTATTAGAATTTTATTGAAAGATATTTAAAAAGAAAAAAAAAAAAACACTGAACTTTACATGGCCGCAACAGGCATAATCTGCGATAACCCATCAACACGAATTGCTAAAGGTTAATCTGATCAATTTACCAATTTTAAAACCCCAGTATTAGTACATCCAAAAGTCTAGGATCACAAAATTTACACATAAAAATTCAATCTCTCTAACTGTTATAAGTAAAATGAATTGTGGGAGGAGTTCTATCACAACTTTTGCCATAATTATAACATAATAAATTGTAAGGAGTTGTCTATCCCTTTAATATTGACCCATTATTTTTTTTTTTCTACTACTCTTGTCCAATCATATCGACATCGAGATTATAGCAAAAGCTGACACAAAATGTCAATCTCTCTCAACTTTTGTAAGTGAAATGAATTGTGTGAGGAGTTCTACCATAACTTTTGTCACAATTTTGACTTGATAAACTGTGAGTGATTATTTATCACTTTCACATAAACCCATACGTTTATCCTATCACTCATAATCAACCACGTGAAGATTGTAGCAAAAGTTGTGAAACAAAATTTGTTTCCATGGATTTTCTCAAGGATTAATTTTACATACAAAGAAGAAAAAAAATTGTCAACATCTTTTCACACCCTTTGAATTAGCAAGCTTTTACATTTTTTTTTTTATAAGTACTTTTACTAGTTTTCATCTTAACCAAACGTCATTAACAATCTTTTAAATTAGTAGCTATCAATTTTTTGGGATAAAATACTATTTTGATCTAAACTTTATTAATGGTCTGTTTGGATTGAGGGAGAGGGAAGGGGAGTAAAGTAGAGTACAAAATTAGCTTATTTTTAGTCAACTCTACTTTACTTCCCTTCACTCTTCCTCCTTTCCCCCTACATCCAAACAGGCCATAAGAGTTTATTTTTCAATAGTTTAAGGATGTAAAATAACATTTTGATAAAGTTTAAAGATATAAAGTTAAATAAGAAAAATGAAAATTTTAAAATTTAAAGACTTTTTTTTTTCTTTTTTCTTTTTTGTGACAGAGAAACTATCTTGCCACCGGCCACTGTCATAGAAACAAGTCACTGTGTGGTCATAAAAACAAGCCACTATTTTGCTGCTACTAGTCACCATCACGCAACCAACCACCGTCACCTCTAACTCTACCAATGTCAAGGTTCCCTCTCTCTGTTTCTTTAACAATGCCATTTCTTTCTTTCTTTCTTTTATTTATTAATGTTTTGTAGTTTCCTAGTTTTGGTTTGAATAAAGGGGTGATGAGAAAGAGGCGTGCTTTGAAAATTTTAGTTCTTGCCACATTTTGCTTTGTTATGAGCCCATGGGTGAGTTTGGTTCAGCTTTTTGATATTGTGCTTTTTGAAAAAGTTGGGGTTTTAAAAAGTGCTATATGAAATTGGGTTTTTTGTAAAAGCTGAGTGTTTGATAAAAACTCTTAAAAGTAATTTTTAAAAAAGCTGAGTGTTTGATTAGTAATTATAAAAGTGGCAGTTTGAGAGATAAATTACAAAAAATGACAATGGATATATATAAAGAGAATTCTTTATTTTAATTACCTTTCTTAATGCAAGTTATGAACATAATATTTTTCACAAAAATTTCACAATAAAGTTTATATCACAAGTTGTTAATGATAGGAAAAAAAAAATGCCTCTAGTAGGTCTAGATGAGAACTAATAACAACTTACTATGAGTGTGTTTGGATAGAACTTATTGCTAAAAACTAAAAATATTGTAGCAAAATAATTTTTAAATGTGTAAAAAGTACTGTTCATGCAAAAAATTACTGTTCATTGGCCTAAAATCACTATTCATGACCAATGAACAGTGACGGACGTGCTAAAAAAAAATAGAAGCCCAAATATGAACGTTGAACATAGACATACTATCCAAACACATTCTATATAAACTTTATTATAAAATTGTTATAAAAATATTATGTCTATATTACTATTTATTTTTTCTTCCCCCACATAATTTATAAGAAGAAGAAGAAGAAGGGCCCAAGGCTAAAAGGCCCAGCCCAGAAACAATGGAAAAAAACCCACCATAAATCCCTGACCTCCAATCCTCCTAGGGTTTCACTCTCATTTTCTTTCTCTTCCTCCTCTGCCTCCAAAAGAGCGTACATTCAAAGAGAGAGAGAGAGAGAGAGAGAGAGAGAGAGAAAAATGGTGAAGTTTTTGAAGCCAAACAAAGCAGTGATACTCCTGCAGGGACGATACGCAGGTCGCAAGGCAGTGATCGTTCGATCCTTCGACGAAGGCACCCGGGACAGGCCGTACGGGCACTGTTTGGTAGCGGGGATAAAGAAGTACCCAAGCAAAGTGATCCGCAAGGACTCGGCGAAGAAGACGGCGAAGAAGTCCCGCGTGAAGGCCTTCGTGAAGCTCGTGAACTTCCAGCACCTGATGCCCACGCGTTACACCTTGGACGTGGATTTGAAAGACGTGGTGGCTGTGGATTCGCTTCAGTCCAAGGACAAGAAAGTCACTGCGGCCAAAGAGACCAAGAAAAGGCTCGAGGAGCGTTTCAAGACTGGGAAGAATAGGTGGTTCTTCACCAAGCTTAGGTTCTGAGTTTTGAGTGAGAGATGAGATTCAAGCAAATCAATGCAGTCTACTACTACTACTTTAGCTGTTTATTTTTTTTTATAAAAGTTTTGTATGATTTTTATTGATGTTTGGATAATTATGGACTTGGTTTGTGGATTTGTTCTTTATTATTATAAGTTAACTGCGGTTCGTGGATTTGGTTGATTTTGCTTAGAATGTTGTTGTTGTGTATGCTTAATTTTATGTGCCTGATTTTAGGATTGATGGGTAGAAGCAACTAAGCTTTTAGATGATATAGTACAAATGGGTTTTGCAAAGAAAGGAAGATTAGATTGATGAAGTGTGCAATCAAATGGTTCAATGGAGGAGGAGTATGTTTAGATGGAAATTACATATACCACATTGATGATTCATAATTGGCCTCAGCCAGCCCTCAACCAATTGCAAATCAAGACTAATCATGAAATCTCAAGAGGTTGGGTTCTATTATTTTGACATTTTCTTGTTTAAACAAATTTATTATGTTTAATTGACAGCCCATGTTCTGTTTGTTAGGTTATTTTATTTTTTCTCTTAGGGAAGCTAATTGTAAACCATGGAACTGTCGTTGGTAACCTTCTCTTTGAGATTCGAGTATGATAGTGGAACTTCTGCAGCCTCCTATGCTCTCTGCAATATTGCTTTTGGTTATCTATACGAGTGTTTGCCTTTATCTTCTGCAATATTGCTGTTGGACCAGATTGATAATCAGCAGAAGAAACATATCTTCTGCTTCACTTTGAAGGAGGTGTGTGCTTTCAAATTAGCATTCTATCTTCGAGCTCGATATTATCCTATACAGTGTTTTGAATTTCTTTAAAAGTGATGAGAAGATTCTTAAATTACTATTTAATCACTTTGAAAGTGAGGAAGAAGGTGTTAGTAATGTTGAAACAGAGCGACTGGGGAAAATTGTACTTATTGAACCTGAAAAACTTGTTACTGCACTTAAGGTATCCAATTACAATTAGATGACTTTGTTAACTTTTCCTCAAGCTTATGATGATTATTCTATATTTACATTTGATGGGGTTTGTATCTTCGTTTTCCGTTGTTATTCTAAAGACTGCTTTTATTCTTCTGGGTTTTTTATTCTGCAGGGGTTACTGTGAAAACAATTCCAAATAGGTACTTGTTGATTGAAACTAGTGGAGGCTTGGACCAGCAAAGAACAGGGGCGAGTTTTTTTTTTTTAATCTTTTTTTTTTTATTAGTATAAGATTCAGTTGCTGAATTTGATTTCGATGAAGGCTTTTAGGTTTGAATTAGTCTAACTTTGGTGTGATTGTTAAGAAATTTTATGTAGGATCCTGTGATTAGATTCAAAAGGACTGAAATATTAGGCTTTGTCATTTACTTAATTGATTTTTGCGGTTCTTCTGTTCTTATAAAAAAGCATGTAAGTGTTCAATTCTTTATGGAAGGTAGTGAATCTTATAATCAATTTATTGAATGTCATGGACATTTTTTAAGGCTGTTAAATTTTCATATTTGATATTTCGATTCCTTTAACAAGAACAATAGATATTGTTATTAAAAAAAAGAAGCAGAATCAAAATCTTCCAATGGAAGATAACATTTCTTCCTGTCTCAGTATGTTTTGTTTGCTGTACATGGTAAATGCCTACTTAATTGGCTAATCTTTAGGAATGCTTTTTCTAGTATTGTATCTACCATAGATTCAGCTTTTAAGGGCCTGACTGATTTCTCTGGATTTACCTTTCTTTCATTCTCAGATAATTTATTTTAATTTCTTGCTTAGCAATTTTTACTTCAAAAAAAAAAAAAAAAAAAAATTTCAGCATGTTTTGACGGATACTTTCAGAATTGAGGTACACACCTGTAAATGATTTTTTATTCTTGAATCAGTTATTTGATTCCATAATTATTTAACACTTTGTGGTTACCCTTTTGATGCTGCAGGCTGTTCGGCTCTCTAAGTTTGATTGCAGGCTTTCAAACAAGTTGGGTACTCAATTACAAAGGCTGAGATGTATAGTTAACTACCATGCTTTAACATTTACCAATTCTATTGTTGAAATGGGAAAAAAGTTGGTTGGGAGATGAAAAGCAAGCATTTCATTGCCCTGCATTTGAGGTATATACAGATAGATTCCAACCATTCTTTGAATATATTTCGTCTGCAAAGCTTCTCTCATTCGCGATGTTAGTCTGTTAGTTGACTCTTTCAGTCTCCCTTATACTGTGTAGAATTTGTATTTTTTTTTTTTTTAGAACCCAACTATGTACAATCACCCAACTGTAGTAACTATTTGCAAAACAATAGGTGTAGTGCAGCAAACCCAAAAATAGAATTTGTATTGTTTGAGTTCAACTGAACATGATACCCAAGGAATAAATGTGAATTTCTCAATATTTTCAGATAGAGTAGTTTTTCTATATGGTCTTTTGGATGAGTATATGCTGCGTGTTTGTTAAGATATTTCAAAGGATAGAGACAGGCCTTTACCAAGTTCTTTATATTTCAAAGGTTTTAGAAGTACAGGGGAAAAAGTTGTTGATACAAATTGCTTGTTCATGCTTAGGTTTGAACCTGATATGCTTGCATTTTCTGGATGCGATTATGGTGGGGGAGAGAAAGAACGAATTGAACTTGGTGAAATACGGAAGAGGTGGAAAACTTTACATGTGAGACTCACTTATTCTTAGAAAAGGTTATTCGACCTCTTTAGTGAATTAGGCCTGTCTGATTATTGAGGTGTTTATTTTGGCATGATATGCTGACTCCCACTATGAAGAGCAAGGGTTATAAAAACAACTTATTGAAAAGAATAGAACAACTATTGGAGAAAAACAATTTGAGGAAAAAAAAAAAAAAATTGTACATAGAATACCAATAGTCTCTCTATCATTTTATGCAAAGCTTGACACTACGTAACCCATACACTGATGCATATAAGCACTTCCAAACATGATCACCTAAGACTATACGATATAGTTCTCAATGAAATAAAAATTCAAGCATGCAAGGTGTTTTCATGTGATTGAGTGTTTTGTAAACTCACATCAACCTCAAGAGCAGAAAAAAGTTATGAAAATAAGCATTACCAAAATTTCAAGGTTTTAAGTCAATCAAAGGGTTTAGAGCTTGAATCCTTTTTTTTTTTGTTTTCATAGAGGTTTTCTTTGCATGTGCATACGATGTTTATCCGCCCTATCTCTCCAAAGAAAATCTTTTTCTTTTTCCAACCTATCTCTCCAATAAGCATTTAAACATCCATGAGTGGCGGCTTTCACACTATTGAAATAGGTCGTCCTCTCTATGAATAACAAATCATGTAGCTTCGCACTAAATCAGATGTAGCCCTTTACACTTTCTTTTCAACGTGTGAAAAATACAAAATTTGTTCAAGAGTCGTATCAATGCTTGACTTAAAAACTCAAGGTTCTCAATGAATATTTATTCCATAAAATTAACCTACAAGAGAGTTTGATGAAGAGTAACAAGCGTGCATGTTCTAGAGTAGAAAAAAAATAGTGCATACATGACTTTAATAAATTGATACTAACATTTGTAATCATCTCAAAGTAGTCATGCACTAGTTATGCTACATACACACTTTCTGAATTTCTCCACAATGTCAAGTATGTTCCAATTCAAGAGAGATATATTAATATCCATGTAGCAAACCTTAAGGCAATATATATATATATATATATATATATATATATATTTGTATTCTTGAGATTTTTCAATGTTTTTGGATTTTTGAATTTTGACCCAAAATAAAACACAAAAAATGCTAATAAAAAAAAATGCAATGCATGAAACGCAAGAAGGAATAAAAAAAAAGAAAAAAAAAAAAAAGAAAAAAACGTCCTACTTAAGATGGGAAGAACTAAAGTAGAGGAAAAAAAAAAAAAAAAAGACAATTAAGTCTTGGAATCTTTCCTCACCCATAGAGCTTTAGTTTTGGACTGAAGATGGAAAGGCATGGGTCCTGGCATGTTTACCAAAGGACATAAAGGAAATAGAATTCTCCTTAAACTGAGTTAAAAAGCTCAAAACTTTTAATAACTCTCTAAGCAAAGGAGTAGAACATTAAAAAGATACCTGTGACATTTTTGACACTTGCTTATGAGGATACAACTTAAAATAGTTAGGACGAGTGCATCCATGAACACCACAATGGTGACAAACATAAGTAGTTTTAGAACTACTAGATTTCTTAGAATGAGGTCTAACAAAGGTATTAGAATAAGACATATCAACTATGGATTTGTTACCTTTATCAACCTTCTCAAATTGAGGCACAAAAACAATCTTTGATCTAGAAGCTGTGGAAGAGGAGGGGCCGAATGAAAAACATATCATACACTAGTCTTATCAAAACTCGGCTTTTGAGTACTAAAAACCTCATCAAGCTTTGCACTAGATATCCTTTCCATATTCTAGCTTGACTAAGCTCAATCTCAAGATTCTTGACATTCTCATCTAATAAGGTGTTCTTCACAACAAGAGTCTCAACTAACCTAGTCTCTTAATTTGACTAACAAATAAGCTTTTTCGGTTTTTACCTCGTTAAGCTCTTTTCTACAGAGATGGAAAGTCTTTTCAGATTTTATATATTCAATGCATAGTTTATCATAGGCTTCCTGAAGGGTCAACTTCTCGAGTACTTAATTATCATAAAAATCCTCATAGTCACTAACATTCTCCATAATCACCTTATCGGTTGTGGCAGCAAAAGCCATATAATTACCACATCAAAAAAATCACTCTCAATATCACTCAAGGTGGCAACCAATACTTTACTTTTTGATTTCTTGGTCTTTTCCTTCATAAGATAGTTTCGGCACTCTATCCTCGTATGACCAAAACCTTTACACTCATGGCACTAGATGAGGGTTTTTCATTCTTACCCTTCCTAAAAGAATCAAATTTCTTAGGAGCTTTGTTCTTATCATTTTTCCTATATTGGAAAAGCTTTCTAATCTTCTTAGCTATGAAAGTTAAGTCCTTGTCCTCATCTTCATCTTCAGAGTCATCACTCTCTTCCTTTGTATCCTTAAGACCCATGCTCCTACTCTTTCCACATTTTCCTATTTTACCTAATCCTATCTCATAGGTTTGAAGGTTCCCTATAAGCTTAGTCAAATGAATTTTATCAATGTCCTTTGCCTCTTTAATAACAGTGATCTTTACATAGAATATTTTAGGTAAGGATCTAAGGATTTTCTTAATATTTTTGGGTTCTACTATAGATTCACCAAAATTAAAGGCAGAGTTCACAATATCCTTCAGTTTAGCATAGAACTCATCAAAGGTCTCATCCTCCTCCATCCTTTTTTTCTTCAAAACTACTATTGAGTCTTTAAAGCTTAACAGTCTTCACTGGCTTACTACCTTCATAGATGGTCGTAAGAATGGTCCATGCTTCTTTAGCAATTTCAGTGGATGATATTTTCTTGAACTCCTTATTGGTTACACCACTAAACAAAGCATTCAAAACCTTATTGTTGAAATTTGCAACTTTGATCTTGCCATCATCCCAAGTAGCAGGGGGATCACTTAGTTTCCTCCAACCAACTTCAAAAGCCAACCATACTTTTTCATCAAGAGCCTGCAAAAAAGCATTCATACGAACTTTCTAGTAATCATAGTTAGTACCATCAAAAAAATGAGGAATCAAAAGAGATTGTCCATGATCCATGACAATGGGGGCCAAGGATCACACTCAAGAAGTTAATCCAATCAGAGTGTACCTGCTCTGATACCACTTGTTGAAAAATTTAAACTCTAGTTGATATAATTAACAAGTTTTAAAGCCAAGTTGTTAATTAGATCTATTATGAATAATTTTTATTCAAACAAACAAGCATCAATATCATGTCAATATCATGCACAACGGAATAGTAAATAAGATAAGATATGATGACCTAGGAAAACCAATGAAATAAACTAGTTTCATAGTAAAAAAAACCTGGGGGGAAACCTTCCCAAAAGCAATCTACTATAATAAAGAGAAGTTTTAGATCTAGTACAAAATCTTAGAACTTCTAAACTCTTCAATATATGAATTCTCCACCCACAATCACAATTGGAAGCTTCAACTGACTTCAATAACATCTTGAAGGTTTTCCTCACAATAGCAGTTTGTGGTTTGATGAATAGAGAAAACTTGGTTACAAAACCCTATTTGTATAAAAAGAGTGTTTCTCTCTCTGAAAAACCTCTAATAGATGAATTATGATGTCTTTTAAATATCGGTTCAAACGGATCTCAATTCGGGCTTCAAATGAATAAGTTATGGCCTTTTTCACGTTGCTAATTTTTGCCGATTTGCGAAACTTAATAGATCGAGATGCTATCGAGCGTCTATTGAGGAAATAGTAAATTTCTAGCCTTTATCAAGTTGCTATCAAGGTACATGATGAAAAAGTGCTGAAAATGTGTTTTTCTTGAGCTTTTCTTGAGCAAACTTTGTATCTATAACTTGGTCTTCAATTACAACTTTAAGACATGTCAAAACTCAATAAAAAACACATAATTTGGCATGGTTTGACAATACCAAAACACATGAACCTAACCTTTTTAACTACCATAAAGTTTAACTTTGTTACAAATTCACGTTACTAAGCTCAGCTTGGTTGCTCGGTCTTTGATATACTTGTAGGCCTATCCGACGTTTAATGATCATAAACTTAATGGGGTACACATTTGAGCACCATAACTACTTGGTTCAGATAAAGGTAGAAAAAAGTGTAGATGATTTCTTTCGAATGTATTGTCTTCTAGAGTCCATGATAAATTGCACTGGCACTCTAGTTCTTGAATGGTTTTGAAAAGATGACCAAGCTCTCCACTCTCTCACTAATATTGGATTGTTCCTACCCATGAAATTAAAGAGGGTGGAGGGGATTGATGACTTGAATTTCATCATTACTGATGAGTGGGTACGTAATTTAAATTTATATTGTATGGCTTACGCAAAATTCAATCCATGTAAAACGGTGTTGGAAACGTCGATGCAAATGGCACTCAATTATTTTGGGTAGGAAGAGCACTAAATATATTATAACATAGAGGATAGAACTCAGAAAAAAGAGCAAAATAACCACATTAATTAACTGCTGAAAATAGAAACATGCATGATAAACATCAAAACATCTTAGCCATCAACCTCAAAGCCTTTGAAGATTTTGAATTTTCCATTGCATTTTACAGCTATTATTAGGTATATCATGATCATAACTTGGCTAGGCTGACATTAATATCCTCATAAAAGATTTTCTTGAAAGAATCCATGTATTGTGTTTGCAAATGAAGTGCTATAATGAGAGATCCATCAGCAGCGGGACTTGGCATAATGAATGATTTACCATCCATGTTTAGCAACCCAGGACCCACGTATATAGGCTTTCCCCATCCAAAATCTGCATTGTAGAATGGTAGACCTATCCAACTGCCAAGAGATATGTTAGGGTTCCCTAGGAAAGGTCCTTCCGAGTATCCTTGAATGTGAAAGTTAGACCTTAGCCCACTCACATCCTTCTGACTTGATATAAAATCAAGAGCAAATCTTATATACTCATCATCCATTCTCTCAATGGCTTCCCTTAGTTTCCCAGCAGAATAACTCAATGGCCTGGACAAGAGGTCTTCATAGAGACATATTGGTGTCAAAGTAGCTGAAATTGCATTCCCAAAATATCTTTCAGGGAGAGATGGCTTTAACCGATTACGAATGTCAACTCCAAGGCGAGCTCTTGTTGATTGACTATTATGACTATCAACTGCACGTACCTTACATGCACATCTCCACATGTGGCCGGCAATGACCTCGTATCTAGAATAGGGCCTCATTGTTGTTACCCCGATGACATCTTGATTGGCTCTCTTCTTTAGAACTTCCACTTGCTCCCTTGTAAGCTTTAACAAGGTCGCACTAGTTTCCTTCTTTCTCTCTTCATTCGCATCAGTCCTCCCAATCAAGACCGGTGGCTTTGTGGTATATTCTTTGTGATCAAAGCGTGGAGTCTTAACTGGTTCACTTGACCTCAAAATAGTTCGATCAAGAAATGGCATATCAACGTCATCCAGATCATATCCCCGAGACAACTTTGCCCATGAGTTGATGAAGTGAGTTACAGATCGTCCATCAACCATGGTATGGGATATTGCCACTCCAACACAAAGTCCACCACAGCGAAATCTTGTCACTTGTACAAGCAACAATGGCCATTCCTTTATTGGAGTAGTATAATCAACCTTTGGGACAAGATCTCGCACTGCATCGGTTGGTGCAAATTCACCAAGTTCATCCAATTCTGCTTCAGAATAAGCTTCCAATAGTTGCACTCCCCTGGCATTGCAATCAAGTTCTATACGGCAACCTTCAATCCAGTGTAGCCGGCCAGCCAACGGGTAGAAGTGAATTAAAGCACGGCTTAAGGAATTTTTCATTGCCTCAAATGAAAATGGGATGGTGGTGTAGTTGGACTTGGCTCTGTAAATGTATATGAGTGGTGCATGAATCCATAGCGCCACTTGATCAGTCTCAGGGAGCAGTAAAAGGCCACTTGGAGTAGGCTCGCTTGGAACCACTATGGAAATAGACCTGATGCTTGTCATTTTTTTTTCCTCGGTACTTCTTCAGATAAATCTCTCTACGCTCTGACTTTGGTGGTGCTTATAGTGTCAAATGTAGGATTTGCTTCAATGGCTTAGAAAGAATCATTTACTACTGTAAAAAAAAAAAAAAAAAAAAAAAAAAAATCATTTGCTTCTTTATGAATAAGATCTTTTCCGTGGATTCTCAACCAAAAAAACAAAAAATTGTCAGTGATAATAAGGTATAGTCACATGCATATGCAGGGTCACATACAACCAGTGGCAGAGTTAAGATTTTAATCTAGAGGGAACAAAATTAAAAGACGATATTAAAATTAAAATTTATCTAAAAAAACATTAATCAACAATACTAACAAAATAAATAAACAATTGTAAGCAAATATGAATATATTTCATATTATTAAAATAAATAAACAAAAATAACCAATTTATAGCTACTAAAAAATTTACAAACTGATAAAGTAAAAAAATGATTAGTGTTAATTAAAAAATATAATGAATAAATGTTTGAAATTATTTTTGTGATTGATGACATGTCAATTTGTAAGACATAAGTAGTAAAATTTGTAATACTTTAGCATCATTCAAAAATAAAATGTTATGAAAAGTATCATAAATAATAAAAATTGTGTAAATAATGATAAAAAAATAGTGAAATAAGAGCAAATTGCACGTAAGACAAGACAAAAGTAATGATTTAATCACTTTCAACTAGTAGAATTTTTTTTTTCTCTCCATGTGACTACTAATAAAAAAAAAAAAAATTTAGGAGTCAGGGGGCAGGTGCCCCCTCGGCCCCCTGGCTCCGCCAGTGCATACAACCATAACGGAAAATGAAATAAATTTCTGTCCATAGAAACCTAGGCCTGTTTGGTTTAGATTATAAACTCGTAACTCTGCTTGGTGGGTCGTTTGGGTGGAATACTCAACGGGTTTTTCAGTTCAAAAGCTCAGCTTTATGTCACTCATTAGGTCCCACAAAAATTTAATGCAGAGCAGGTGTACAGAACGGCAATTTTGCCTACCCGCGTTGTCTCTCTCTCCTCTTCACACCCTTTCTACAACTTCAACACTCTGTCCACAACTTCAACACTCTCTGACCAACACATTTTACACTTCATAAATTAATGAACTACGTTAAAACACAGATCAGTGAATATATATTTGGTGTTAGAAATTACACTTCATAAATTAGACTTCATATATATTTGTTAGAAAAATAAACTATAAAAAAGCCATTGTTGTACCTTGCAAGGGAGAGAAGCTGAAGGAATGTAGAAGATTGGAAAATATGAAGCAGATCTGAAAAATAAACCAACAACAAAGGGTAAAAAATATTTGTTAGCAATTTCCTTATGTGAAGCAGTAGAGAGAGATATGATCAAACTTATAAAATGAGAACCAGCTTCGGCAAAGATATATATATATATATTATATATATATAAAATCGGACCAAGATGCGTGAGGAGCAGAGCAATATGAGCAATCTTTTCTCACCTTTCGGTACAAGAACAGAGCAATATGTGAAAGTGAAGAGAGGAAATGAAAGTAACGAGATGATTGCATTAAAGCTGAAATTGGAATAGTATATGTGACTGTTGGCCCCCTTCAGTTTTCTGCACTTGCTCTGCATGTGATGGGACTTGACTTTTGGGTGGGACTCACTTGCCTTTAGTTAATTACAACTTTGCCACCATCACCCATATTTCTGTAAACAACCAAATAGGTGCATATGGTGTGGACCTTCCAAAAAGTGAGTAATGAGTTATGATTGCAAATCTTCGGTCAAAATGGGCAATTAGCCCTAACCGTTGAAGAATATAGTTAGTAGGCACTGTTTCAGAAGTTTATAGAATACTAGCATCTCGACTCTTAGAGAGTCGATTTTGAGGCTATAAATCGTCTCTTAGATAGTCGATTTTTGTGGGTTGATCAGATCTGATGTGGCGAGTTTCCACGTGGTGGCCACCTGGAAATCGACTTTTAGAGAGTCGATTTTTATGGGAAGAATTAATTACTATTATATGATGCCAGCTGGACGAACGGGAACTCCAAGTAGATATCGAGTCTCATAGACTCGGTTTTTAAAAAGGAAAATCGAGTCTCAGAGACTCGATTTTCAATGGTTGGTCCCCTTTCTGCCACGTGGTTAGGGCAGCTTCTTTTTATCATACTATACCTATTTTCTGGATTCCGCCGTTTGCCACACCTAAAAACTCAGTAGCTCTCTCTTCCTCTCTCACTCTCTCTCTCTCACTCTTATAGAAAACTTCAAATCAACTCACCCTCCATTTACACATTATCATGTCAAGTAAGGTTTTTATACACTCTCTCTAGTTGTTAGTTTTTTTTTTTTTTTTTTTGAATAGTTGTTAGTTACATAGATGTAATGTTAGGTTTTTTTATGGGTAGTTGTTAGTTACATATATGTAATGTTAGGTTTTTTATGGGTATGTATCATTAGTTTTTTTGTTTGGTTTGTAATTTTTCTTTATATTTTTTATAGAATGATTTGAATATTTGTGCATTTAGTTTTTTTTTTTTTTTAGTATGATTAATGATTTTTTTTTTTTTTGTTTAGAAACAAATGGTAATGATTGAGTATATATGTTAATGTGGGGTTTGTAGATGCATACGATGTAACAAATTAGTGTATATATGCTAGGCAATCACAGGGTTTTTGCTGCTTTTGCTTAGTGGGTTAATAGAGAGACTGCGTTGAAGAAAAGGAAGGGCGTGAAGGATGAGGAGGAGAGGCAGAGGAAGCTGTTGGATAAGGAAGGGAAAGGGTTGAAGGGAATGGATGTGAATTTGATGGCAGATGTTTCAGATTGCTTGGACAAGTACAGGGTGTTTAAGATTGAAGAGTTGATAGAAGCCACTGATGGATTCAGTGAGAGTTGCTTGGTTCAAGGGTCTGTGTACAAAGGGTATATTGATGGGGAGGTCTATGCCATCAAGAAGATGAAGTGGAATGCCTATGAGGAGCTTAAGATCTTACAGAAGGTAAAAAAAATCCTTTTCCACATACATTACAGTCTTTACTGTTTACTAGGTTTTATCTTTTCTACAATTCATTATAGTTATAAATTGTGATCAAAGCAAACACACTATTATGCATCAATAATGGTAGATTATAAAATTGTTAAACTTTTGATATTAAAGAGGGTGGAATAGATTGCCAATGGGCTATGGCCTTGGTTTTCCTCCCCATGTGCGGTGTGCTTTTGTCTAATCTTACACTAATAAAAAACGGAAGGGTAGATTAGATCAATAAAGTTGAAGTACAAGTATTCTGACCTTCCATCAAAAATAATAATTATAATAAAATTTTCTCAGCTATAAACTCTTGAGATTATATGTTGTAATTGGTGTATAATAAAATTAATGTTAGATCCGCAACCGATGTTAATAGTGATTTCATTCAAAGTGATATTGTAGAAATAATAACAACCTGCCAGCTCGCTAAATCTGGGAAAAAAAACTTCATTGTAGTTAAAAGAAACAAAGATTGAAACGTTTTTTTTCTAAAAAAAATTGAAACATTTGAACAGATAAACTATTCCACATATATTTCACAAGAGAGAGAGAGATAGAGAGTCCAGCAGATAAAAAGAAAAAGATAAGGATCCAATGACACCGATCCAGGTGCCCCAATAATATTCTAATTCTCTAGAACCTATAAAACAAAGGTTAGGTGAAATGACCTATCTATATAGAAAAATGCTAAGGTTTTCGTAAGTATTATGTTAAAAGTTATGTCATCATGATCCATTTCTTTAGGGTCTAATTTACTCATCATACCAAAGCTATGAAGTATAAACCATAAGATGCCCATAGAAAGGACATCATTCTATTATTATGTACCATATTGATTGCAGAATAATACATCCTGTTAAAAATGCTAATGAAGCAGATATTATGAGAGAGTTTCAAATCTTGAACCATAACCAAAAACTGATGTAAGTTCCATAAATAAAAAAATAAAAAAAATTGGAGTGGCCTTTGTAAGTTCTTAACCCAGGAATGTGCAAATCATCATTCCGTGATGATCCATTAATGCATTTTTCCATCAACCTTTTTATTGTATCATATTTGAAGGTGCACATGTTCCACATTAACTAGTCTTCCAATGACAATGTCAATCATGGAATAATTGTAAACAGAAATTTGTGAACAACATATTACTCTCTATTCGACAATCAGTGCAATAATTGTAAACAAAAACCACTAACCCACATAAAAAAAATCACACACTTAAGAAGAAAAACATACCTGCTTATTGAGTGAGAGTGGAGAAAGTGCTTGAGAGGGTGGACACTATGGCAGGCCAAGTGACAGCTCAGGGGGCGAGTCAGAGGGTGGAGAGCCGTGACAGCTGCGAGTGAGAAGGTGGACAGAGGCGCAAAAGGGAGAGTGAGTGACAGAGAGTGGAGAGAGGCGCGAGAGAGAGGTCTGGTCTGTGCGAGAGGGTGAGTGAGAGAGAGTGGAGAGAGGCGCGAGAGAGAGAGAGAGTCTGTGCGAGAGGCTGGACTTGGGTTAATTTGAAAAACCCCTATTAGAAATCGAGTCTCAAACACTCGGTTTCCAGGTGGTTCAAGTAACATGTACACGTCACCTGGAAACCGAGTATTTAAGAGTCGATATATAAATCGACTCTTATAAACTCGATTTCCAGGTGGCCGCCACGTGGAAATTCGCCACATCAGATCTGATCAACCCACAAAAATCGACTATCTAAGAGACGATTTATAGCCTCAAAATCGACTGTCTAAGAGTCGAGATGCTAGTATTCTATAAACTTCTGAAACAGTGCCTACTAACTATATTCTTCAGCCGTTAGGGCTATTTGCCCATTTTGACCCAAATCTTCTCACTCATTTACTTCTTTTTTTTTCTTTTTCTTTTTTCACTAATAAAAACTAGCCAAAATTCACCTAATTAATTGACTACTAACATTGTAACTTATTAATTTTACTTTAACTACTAAATAAAATAAGATAAAACAAAACCCAAACACCTTCATGCTCGACTTTTCCGGTCACAGAAAAAACCAATAAGGAAATGTTGCTATTGAATGTGTTGGATTGTTCATGGATTTCAGATCTGTTAGATTTATCTGGTGGTGGAGTGATGGTGGTTGGATATAACCTACGTCTCAATTTCTTCAACTAGAAACAAAACTTGAACAAAGGCCATAACTTTATTGTGTAATTAGGAAAAGGGGAAAACTAAGCTCAAGGTGAAAAAGTATTTAAAAGGAAAGCTAGTGCACATCCGTAGCTCAAGCTTTATTGAGGAGAAAAAGGGATTTATGGGTGATGAACAAATTTGAGTCTTCACTTCTTCTTCTTGTTTCTGTTTTGTGGGTTTGGTTTTCTGTCATTTGGACAGTTTTTTTTATCACACCTGCACTTTTGCTGTGTTCTTGGATTTATTTTTGGGTGGTAGCGTGACAATGGTTTGGATTTGAAAATAGAGAGATAGTGGTTCAGACCAGGCAACGGTAATTAGCCATGATTGGTGATGTTGATGGGGCCGGCGCTGGTAGTTGTAGTGGTGGCCTGGTGGGGATGGGCTGGGGTTTTTATTTAAGTAATTTATTTTAAGTAATTGAAATTAGTGGGCAGGTGTGACAAATACTTGGACTCCAAAGGTGATTTTTTTTTTGAAGGGGGACTCCAAAGGTGATTTGGACTTAGGGGGGCAGGTCTGACAAATACTTGTCATTTAGCAATTTACTTTTTTTTTTTTCGGTAAAGATTTAGCAACTATGTTTTATTGGCTTGAAAATGACTTCTTTCTCCTAGAAAAAAAAGAAAAAAAAAAGACTTCTTTTTCTTTTTTATTTATATTGAATTACCATTCTTGAAATATGGAATGAATTATTACTTTTTTTATACTTCATTTTTTTTTTTTAAAGAATGAAAGTCAAGCACGTTGTTATTGTTGTTGTTGTTGTTGTTTTTTTCTTTTTTTTTTTTTTCTTTTTTTTTTCTTTTTTTTTTCTAACCATGTATTTTCAAAACTTTTTTAACAATAGATTAATTACTATTTACGATGGGTGGGCTCTAGTAGAGTAAATTGTTGGCTCAGAAGATTTTTTCAAAGTGCAAGTATCCGGACTCGGATTGGGATGCACACACAGTCAAACCTGGAACAAACACTTTAAGACCAAATACTCAACCACTTGGCCAACCAACTGGGTTAGTCAAGCACGTTGTTACTATAGGCAGAGGAGTCAATATTCTACTGTACCGGCTGGTCAACCGGTACTGAAACACCTTTATTTCGTACCGCTCAAAATACCGAACTATACTGGATATACCAGCGAATATCGGACATATTAGCTAGAAAATTAAAATCGGCGGGAACAAAAAATTGAAAAAAGAAAGAAAAAAAAAGAAGAAAAAGAACGAGTTAATGGCAAATAACTCATGATCTTTGCCGTTGTCACTACATTTCCGGTCGTCACTCCCACGTCGCCTATCATCTGGCCCGCTTGTTTTGTTCATCTCCTTCTTCTTCTTCTTCTTTGTCATCTTCAACTTTGAGATTTAACCATTTGCCTTCCCTTTCGTTTCTTTTTATTTTGGGCTTTTTAAGTTTTTGTGGCTATTGTATTGTTTTGTGTGTCCTTGACAACTCACAAGAAGTTACTGTGCTGTAAAAGTAATAACTTTTGAATTTCAAATTTCAACAACACCACTTTAGTTTTAAAATCTTATGCTTGCCATCTGTTAATAAAAAGTTTTTTTTTTTGTTGCTAAACACAAATAGATTTTGTGTATTATTATTATTATTATTATTATCAATAGATCAGATTCTTAGCTTTATTAGTATTAATGCATGATACCTAAGCAATAGAAAGGACTATTATGTGTGCTTATAACTTGAAGGACTTTTATATTAATTTGACTAATATGTGTGTGTATATATTATATATATATATATATATATATATAATAGTGATAATTTTGAAACAGTAAACCAGTATTAATTGGTATGAAATATTTCGATTCCCAAGTTAATTAAAAAATGCATCAAAACAATGGTATTTGTGTTTGTCTTTTCATGGCTCATAAATAGTTGTTGTCTTAGTATTGTTCTATGAACATTGTCAACTTCTTAATTTTCGTTTGGATACAACTGAAACTGAAAATATTATAGTAAATAATTTTTAAATATGTGAATAGTACCGTGAGTCCCATTTTTAATAAAAAAAGTTGTTGAAGAGTGATATTTGTGGGTCCCGTAAATAGTGCACGGGTGCACCGTTCATGCAGAAAAGTCAACAATCACGGCTTAAAAAAAAATGCAATGTAGGAAACGTTGAAAACGCTGAATCCAAACCGCACCATAGTGTTAGATATATGATTATTTTTATAATGATTTATTTATGTTGGAATCCTCGTTTTCTACTCTAAATTAACTTATTTGACACAAAAATTTTAAATTTTTGCTTAAATAAGACACGTGGCGCAAAATTAGACTCTAATTGAATTTCAATTTGAAATCTAATTGGATTTTTTCTCAATTTTAGCTATATATATATATATATATGACTTATAAACTTGAATTATTTTTAGTTCTACAAAAAAATGCTCATAAATATAAAATCATTAAAAAATTATGTTTTTTGTGGTTTAACTTATATTAAACTCCTCGTTTTTTACACTAAATTAATTCATTGGTACAAAAATTTAAAAACTTAGATTAGATGAGACACTTGTTACAAAATTAAACTCTAATTGATATCTAATTTTTACATTGAATTAATTCACTTGGTACAAAAATTTTAAAAACTTAGATTAAATGGGACATGTGGAGCAAAATTACACTCTAATTGAATTCTAATTTGAAATTTAATTAGATTTTCTTTTAGTTTTACCTATTAATATATATATATATATATAGATTAATGCAAACAAAAAAAATTATAAATTTCAAATTTTGATTTTAAAGTGAATCCGTCTCTCTTTGTGAAGGTTAAGGCTATTGAATTGTTTTATTGATAAATTTTTGCTAGCAATAAATAAAACTTAACAAAACCAATATCAAGTGAAAATCTCACAAATGAACAAGAAAGATAAAAAAATGTGATACTTCTTTCAAAGTTATCCCCTTAGGCCTAAAATTTAGATTGTATCAAAGCTAGGCCCTCATAGATAAAGAGGTAACACTTCTTTTGCTTATATCTATGATTCAACATACAAACAAAAACCCAATTCCAAAAATAAATATTGAAAGAAACTTAGAGCAAATGTTGCACAAAGGTTCAACATAATACAAGAAACCTATTAAGACTGTTTTGCATTGTTCCAAAATCAAGCAACCCCTGAAAATTGAGAGAGAGAGAGAGAGAGATGGAACCTGAATCAGTAGAATGGGAGAGAGACATGGTTGTGCCAAAATGAGAAAAGAGGAAGTTGAACTTAAAAAAATAAGGGGTGAAAATATTACTTCTTTTTACAATTGTGCTACAGTACCATCACAAATTTGTGATGGTACTGTAGCACAATTCTACTATTTTTAGGATACAAGACATATACAACGCTTGATGTTGGCTTGTTTTTGCTTTGAATTGTAAATTCCTCTACATATACCATTTACCTTGGGCCACTGTGGATGCTCTAATACATCAAATCAAAAGTGGTTATTTTTTTTGTATTATATTGTCATTTTTGTATTAATGGCCATAATAGATAATGGGTGAAAATAATGATTATCTTGTATCAACTTGTTTGAAACTCTATCCAAAAAAAAAAACTTGTATCAACTTGTTTCTTTCAATTATCTATACATGTCAAGGAAGTTCCTCCAATGTTGAATACTTGAATCTATTTTGCAAGCCGATTTGGGTTCTTTAGGCTAATAAAGTTAAAGTCTTAAAAAAAAAAAAAACCGTCTGTAATGCATGTCCTAATATGTATAGGACAAAAACTATCATTAAAGAACAAGTGGATACCCATCCTCAAAAAAAAAAAAAAAAAAAACTAACAAGTGGATAAGTTTTATTACAGGCATCAACTGTCATCATGGTTTTAAAAACCGAACCGAACATCAAACCGCTTTTTTAAAAATTTCTGATTTTTTACCGGTTTTTCCCGATTTTTGGCCGGTTTTCCGGTTGTTGACTGGTTTTTATGTTTTTAACCGGACCGGACTGCACCGGTTTTTCCAGTTGAATCGGTCGGACCGGCGGTCCGGTCCGGTTTTTAAAACAGTGACTGTCATTGCAATTACTATCCACTTGTCCTAACAGATTTCATACAAATGTATTATTTGTTACATCAATATTTGATATCTACATAACCAAAAGACTAAAATCCACACATGAAATTCCAAAAAAAAAAAAATCCACACATGAAAAAAAAAAAGAAGAAAAAAAAACTATCTTGACCGATACCATCATCGGTCTTTCATACAACCTTTGTATTTGGATTCGAATCTATGAATGCAGTCATTTATATTGGGAACAACTAATTTTGCTTCAAACTAATTTGAAACTATCTCCGCTAACTTATTATGTGATGATTTATAAGTTATTCTTATGTATTATTTGAACAAATTCATTATCACATAACTTATTAGAAAGTGTGAGTCATCTTTAAGACAGACAAAATAAAAAAAGTTTTCAACTGAAGGGATAATTAAGTGAAACTTAGTCTCATATTTGATTGGATATTGTTATCTCATACTTGAAACCCCTTTAGTCTTTCAAGAAAATAAAGAACTTTCAAAAATAAGACATGATGTCTTGATAACACATTAAAATAATTGAAACAATTTTTTTTTCTTGTCTATGTTATTCGAAGATAATCATAATAGACTATCATTTTATGAGATTTTACTTAATTCACTGCTCATATTATTTTTCTTACTACTTATTTGCAAAAATCCACATAAAAGGGATGAATCTTATGCCTGACATTATATTTAATTATTTATAAATTTAAGAATATTTTAAACAGAATAAATAATTCCAACAAGATTTCTCAAAACAGTCTAAATGTGTATAAGGATCTCACATTTTCGAGAATCTCATCATATTCCCAGCCAAGCTAAATGTGGTTGTGGTTAATAGACATCAAAGTTCATGAACATTACATTCATGAAAATTTGAATGCCGAGGGATGTTTTAGATTCCCCCAACTAAACATTTTGAAAAATAACAACCAAAAATTATAGATAATCAAATATCCTTTTTCTTTTTTTCTTTCTTTTTTTTCTTTTTCATTTCCAACTCTTGTTAAAAACAATTTAAGAGAAATATTGTCTTAGCAATTTTATTATATCAATATTCACTATTAAATTTATAATGGTTATTCACTTATTCTCAGGACTGATCAATTTATTGTCCTTTAGAATTAGCATAAGTGCATTTACAAATACAAAAATTAAAAAACTTCAACACAAATGCAAGCATTAGCAAATTTCAATCTCATTACACCCAAAACTAGGGGTGTCTCTCATCAAAAGGACAAAAAAAAAAAAAAAAAAAAACCTTATCCATCTGTAATTGAGGAGAAAAAGAAAATAAAATCATTATTAATATAAATTGCAGTCATATTTTCCCCTTTTTTACTCAAGCATTGCATGAACCAATAACTTATTCTATCTACCAACCAAAACCCACCATCTCCCTGTCTTGTCTTAATCACTTAAATTGTATTAAATAAATATTATAAGATGAAATTATATGCAACATGCTATATAATATTTCTCCTTTTTGGCTGAATAAGAAAATATCATTGCAGAAATTGACTGAAAGAGCAGAATGGAGACTGGAACAGGTATGCATATACTAGAAATAAGAGCACAGGAAGCAAAATGACTCCTATATTAAAACACCAATTAATTTTTAATTTAGACGGATTAAACTACAGATCTCTCATTTAACAATAATAAATTTTACTAATTGAAATAACTGAAACTCATAAAAGACTCTTAGTTTTAAGTAGTTACATAACTCCTAAAGTATGCCATAACAATAAGTGTAAATATAAATATATAGTATAATTTTTAGCTTGTTAAATAGATTCTTTTGTTGATGTAATGTTAAATAAAATGTTAAAGTCCTCCCATTTACAAATGGCACAACATGCCCAGATTCTATTTCTCCCTAAACTGTAAATTAAGTCATGAAAGGTTAGGACTTAGGACACACACATTAATCAACAAGTTCGAAAAATTGTTTGTTTATCACTGGCATCCTGCTTTACAGCTGATATATAGGACAAAATATTTTTTTATAAATATTTTTATGTAATTTTAGGAATTTTTTGAAATAGAGTTTTATTTCTTTGTTCTAGAGAGTTTTTAAGAGTATTTTAATAAATAAATAAAAAGTTTTACAATGATAAGGTATTAATTATGTTTGTTTAACAATATTTTTCTTGAAAAAACAAGTTTTCTAAAATCTTTAGATTAATACCTAATTTATAAATGAAAAGAAGTTCATTATCAATAGAATTACATTTATTTTCTTTCATCTTGTGGATTTCAAGAATTTTTCTTATATTTTCAAGGAACCCATATAAATTTAAAGGTTTACATCCAGCTAAAATGATATCGAACATACAATGCTATTACAGTCAACACTTTTTTCTAGTAGATTGAAGTAGAGAGAGATAACACTTCTTCATCTTACCGTTATGTACTTCCAAGTCTACATGATCAACATGAAATACGGAGTCCTCATAGTAATAGCAAATTGGTTAAAATATAATTTGCCCCAGCAAATTTTTTGTTTCAAAAACTCTATTCTTTGACTTGAATTCTTCCGATGCCTCATAGAACAGTCATATCACATTTTTAGTGTTACAAAGTTCTTTTCTTTTTCTTTTTTGAAAATTAAAACAAGGTTCTTAAAATATTCCATATAACAAATTTTTTTTTAAAAGAAGAGAAAATAATCAAATCATTTGGTATGGAACTCTGCCATGGCAGATGGCCTCCTAAAGCTTGCTACAGTAAATTACCTTGTTATTATAGTCATAGGGAAGTCAAAATTTTGTAGAAATGAATGGCAATGATTCTGTTAGAGATATATGTTAGCCCAATAATCAAGCCCTAAGCCCAATTATGTCTCACCAAACATGACTGGGGCTTGACTTCTCTAACAGATACAAACATAGAACATAGATTCATTGTAAAGTTAAGAAACCCAATTTAAGAAACCCACTAAATGAACCATAAACCCAACTCCAGTGAGGTGTCTAATCTTTTCTATTCACTAAAGGACTGATGGGCTTACATATTTGGAGCTATCAGGCCTATATATTATGTAAAGCCCATAATCATAGTGAAATAAAACGAGAAAATTTTCATAGCAATAGAGAGAGTCCCCTATAGCTGTAGGGTACGTTATTGGTGGCTTAGAGATTAATTTGTCTCATAATGTTTATTGTGAAGACTGAAGAGGGCATTTCGATTTCCTCCCCATGTAGGCTTAAATATCTTTTGTTTCTTAAGATATATGTGTATAATTACGCCAAGTCAATGAGTTAATTTAGGTGGCAACTATAAGCCTATATCATTTTCTTTTTGGTTTTGGTCTATAGTTTTCCAAAATAATAGAGTAATAGACAAAATAAAAGAGAGTTATTGTTGATTCTGGTTAGTCGTTCAACTAATATAACTAGCCATGGTTTAGTGCGATGTGCGAATAATACTTTAAGCTATTATGTGAAAATCTTATATAGAATATCTAAAATATTTTAAAGTAATAACATGAAGTAATGTTGCAATAACATGAAATTTTTTTTGTTAAATTGATGATGTAATACAAAATTAAGGGGCTGAAGAACTTAAACTATAGAGAAAAAGTTACATAAATTAGAAATTAGTTATTATGTGGTGTAATATCTTCTCAAGAAAAAAAGTGGTGTAATAAGTTGATTGTTTGTTTAATATTTATTTTTTTACCGAAATTTTTAATAATAATTTTTTAATTTTTGTTTCTGCATTGGCTTGGAGTTAGCATAAAAAATTTGTAATTTCATGTAAATGTTTAGGTTTTTTTTTTTTTTTTTGAGAAAAATGTAAATGTTTAGTTGGCTTATTGAAATATCATCTAAAATTTATGGTGTCACGTTTATGTTATTGAAATATGATAGTGGTAAGTTAAACACTCAGTGAAAATAGTGACATCCTATTAATGAATTTTGTTATAATCCAAATATGTAAAAAGTTTAGGTGTAAAGCTAAAAGAAAAATTACTCTTACAAAGTGCCACATGACAAAATCACATGATCGCTCACGTGATGTTTTTTCTTTCTTTTATATATATATATATATATATATATATATAATATATATATAATATATATATATATATATATATATAATTAGTGCATACTTATAGATAATTAATGTGAATTCACTTTATTGACACATTCAATGAATTAAAAATTTTACATAAATGAAAACTTTGATGAGGTGTAAGCCTTAATAAGAGAGACTACGCGATTCTGTCATGTGGCACTTTATAAGAGTAATTTTTCATCTATATTTACACCTCAACTTCTTTACATATTTGAATTATAATAAAATTCTATTAATAGGATATCACTATTTTCACTTAATGTTTAACTTACCACTATCATATTTCAATAACATAAACTTGACATCATAAATTTTAGATGATATTTCCATAAGCCAACTAAACACTTACATTTTTCTCCAAAAAAAAAAAAAGCTAAACATTTACATGAAATTACAAATTTTTTATACTTAGAAACAAAAATTATGATTACAAATTTCAACAAAAAAATAAATGATTAAACAAACAATCAACTTATTACACCACTTTTTTTTTTAGAAGATATTACACCACATAATAACCAATTTCTAATTTATGTAACTTTTTCTCTATAGTTTAAATTCTCCGTCCCCTTAATTTTGAATTACATCATTAATTTAACAAAAATCTCTTCATGCTATTGCAACATTACTTTATGTTATCTATACCACTATTTAAGGAGTTTCCCTTATTTGGATTTCTCATTTTTTAGTTCAAAAATGTCCCTATAGTCCTATGTTTAAGTAGAGACAAAACTAAAGCACAATCCGGTAAAAATGCAACTCTAACTCCCACTAAAATATTGCTTAAAAAATAGGACTACTCTCCTATTAATTTTTAAATTGATTTATTCATTTATAAATTAGATTTTTAAAATAAAAATTATATATATAAAATAATTGAATACATTTTTTTTTTCTACAAAATAGGACCACTAAAAATTATATATATAGAATAAAAACACAGTTTTCTTTTTTTTGCTAAAAAAAAGTCTCATCGCATGCGCGAAGCGCATGTGATGAGGCTAGTTACTTTAAAATATTTTGGATATATATAAAAGCAGAGACCTCATGTAGGAGAGCATGAGGTTATACTAAGTGGCACATTTGTTGATTTTCTCTTATTTAGGCTTCCACCTCATCAAAATTTACATTTATGTAAAACTTTTAATTCAGTGAATATATCAATGAAATGAATACACATTAATTATCTATAAGTATGCACTAACTAACTAACTAACTAACTAACTATATATATATATAAGAATTCTATATGGTTTTTTTTAAAATTATATATATATAAAAGAAAGAAAAAACATCACGTGAGAGACTATGCCATTTTGTCATGTGATACTTTGTAAGAGTAATTTTTCCATTTAGCTTTACACCTCAACTTCTTTACATATTTAGATTATAATAAAATTCTATTAATAGGATATCACTATTTTTACTGAGTGTTTAACTTACCACTATCATACTTCAATAACATAAACATGACATCATAAATTTTAGATGATATTTCCATAAGCCAACAAACATTTACATTTTTTCTCAACAAAAAAAAAATCCACATGAAATTACAAATTTTTTATGCTAACTCCAAGCCAATGTATAAACAAAAATTGTGATTAAAAATTTCAGCAAAAAAAAAAAATGATTAAGCAAACAATCAACTTTTTACACCACTTTTTTTTTTTTTGATAAGATATTACACCACATAATAACTAATTTCTAATTTATGTAAATTTTTCTCTATAGTTTAAATTCTCCATCCCTATAATTTTGAATTTCATCATTAATTTAACAAAAATCTCTTTATGTTATTGCAACATTATTTCATGTTATTACTTTAAAATATTTTGGATATTGTATATAAATTTTTCACATAATAGCTTAAATCATTATTCGCGCATCGCGCGAGACCATGGCTAGTAGAATTTAATAGTCAATCTAAAATTGTTCAACAACATGATTATACTGTATTTCCACATTGCTATATAGATACTGGGCGAAATCCTCCACTTACATTCAGAAAAAAGAATTCAATTTGACAACACTAGGTTAAGTTTAATCGTATAAGCCTGTCTAAGTCTAGAAATTTGGTCCATTTATAATTCTAGTCAATACCAGAACAACGCTCAAGCAAAATCTGTTGCCAAAATTAACAAATATATAGAAAGGGATTAGTCTCCATTTGGTTGTTGAGAAAAACTAAGGAAAAAAAAAAAAATTTTTGAACAACTTCATAGGTTACTTTATAATTTTCTTTTTATAAATTTAAAAAAAAGGGGAACTTGAATGGCTCAAAAACAATTGCATGGACATTTGACACTGACAAAGTAAAGGGTCGTGGTTCCCCAATCCACTCTCACATGTTAAAAGATACTCTAAAATATAGCTAGCTGTTTTTTTTTTTGTTTTTTTTTTTTAAAGGA
Source organism: Castanea mollissima (assembly GCA_014183005.1). Lineage (NCBI taxonomy): Eukaryota > Viridiplantae > Streptophyta > Magnoliopsida > Fagales > Fagaceae > Castanea > Castanea mollissima. The sequence goes on along the minus strand of JACAVU010000003.1, from coordinate 2,631,725 downwards.
AAAAAAAGAGAAGAAGAGCAGTTCTTTGTAAATTGTGATCGTTGAAGTTCATAAGGAAGATTTTGAGTTAATGATATAGGACGGAATCTACAATTTAATTATTGTAATTTATTAATTTTGGTATTTAATTTGTAATTTTTGGTATTTTAGGTTTAGGGTTATTATTTCATTGTTTTTAGGTGTTTTTAATGTTTTTTAAGTCAAATTAGTTCCTGTTATGGTTAGATATCAATTAAGAGTTATTTTAGAATATATTTTCTTATCTATCAAGTTTTACGGAGCCCTTAAATAGGCCCCTAAGTCTGTACAAGTTTTTGGAACAATTATTCAATTATTAAAATTCAAACTTTTGTCTTTTTATTCTCTGGTGGATTCCAGACCTTTTCTCCTTGTGGATTCAAGGACCTTTGTGGATTCGAGAAACCCTCGTGATAAAAAAAATATATATATATAAGCAAATGTGTTTTGTTTCTTGTTTTCTAGAAATAGATGTGTTCTACTTTTTGATGCTTCTACATCTTGCATAAGTTGGTATCAGAACCTTGATATACCCTGGTCTAATGGCTAACCAGCGAGACGGTGACCACCACAACAACGATAACGGCAACGATGTTGACAACATAGTCCTAACTAGAGCTGAGTTCCTTGATTTTCGTTATGAAAATCAACAATTTCGTGAAAAGAGTCAACAAATTATAGGCAAAATCAAGCAAATGATTGCTACTCTTCTTGCTAGAAAATCATCTCACAACAACAATGATCAATATATTCAACGACGCACTCCTAACTACAAGAAAATTCCATTCTTTGATGGAGATATGTGTAAGTTGGGTTTTATTGACTGGCTTCTTGATTTGTAAGAGTAATTTAATTTTTGGAAGATTTGTGATGAAGAAAAAGTGCTGTCTTGCATCTAATAAATTGGATGATGAAGTAGAGGAATGGTGGGAAGACATTCATATCGATAGAAAGCAACGAGGTAAGCATCCAATCTGCTCTTGGCAAAGAATGAAAAGGGTATTAATTGATTTATGGTTTCCTAATGACTATTATGATATACTAGATTATACAAGTGTTGATTATAAATCTGTATATTCATATGAAAAGCAATATGTTTAAAACAGGAAAGGTCAACCACAAAACCAAAATTATCGCAGCCAAGTCCATGTGTCACGTAAAGAAAAGGGTTTGAGGGTTGAGAAGAAGCAGCCTATTTCTAAAGAAAATTTTGAAGTTGTTAAAAAAGATCAAGACTTGCAACAAGTTATTGAATTGAAGATTGAAGATACCACTTGTCAGAAGTTTGATGAAAATGTCAAAGAAAAGAAGGTTGAGTTGATTGTGGAAAATGATAGAAATCAAGAGATGGTAATTAATGAGAATATTATGGAAGATCCAATTGAGGTTAATTCGAAGTTTACTACCAGAAGTTGATAATTTAGTTTCTGTTCCATCAAGAGAGCATCGTGTGTGCTTTCTTTAGGCTTCCGCGACATCAGTTAAAGAATGAAAAATCGTGGATGTTTGAGAGAAACTAACTAGAAATCTCTCTCTCTCTTCTCTCTCTCTCTCTATATATATATATAATATATATATATAATATATATATATATATATATAGAAGTGTGTAGGTGAATGTTATTGCCTAGGTGAATGAGTGTTATCATTTTGGCTTCTTGGCCTCTATGTTAGGTGCTAATGCATCATTAACTTTCGCACAAAATCCAAAATCTATATTAATAGGTAAAGTTTAGAGAAAGTTAAACTAGAATTTGAAATTAGAAACCAATTTTATGTCATGTGTCTAAATTTATGTGGTAACCACACCATAATTATCCACTTAAGTTTGTGTCATGTGTCCACTTAAGTTTTTTAATCTTTGTGCCAAGTAAGTTAATGAATGTAAAATACTAAGAATCTAATGTTAATGAACTGTAAAAAAAAAGAAAAAAAATTAAAAACCAATCACATATACTTAATAAAAATCACCACACAACAAAGATAACCACACTTGTTTTTTTGGTAGAAAAGGATATGAATTAAAAACTAAGAACAAACCTTAGAGTTAGGCCAAAGCCTTTCAAAGAAAACTCCAGTAGAATTATACAACAAAGGCAAAACTACCTCTGAAGAGGGGTATTCAAAAACAACAAAATCTGACTGAAGTCTTGCATCAACCTTAGCCAATCTACCAGCATAATGGTTCACCTCATGAAAGAAGTGTTTGATTCTTACCTCCGGGAAAGTAGTCACCAAATCTCTACAATCCGAAATAAGCAAAGAATGGTGTAAGTTAGTCCTCAAAGGATTTACTAACCAGTCAACTACAATTCTGGCATCCAGTTCTACCTTAAGGGCTTGAATTCCCATTGTTCTGCATAATTGTAAGCCATCCCGTACTGCCCACAGTTCAGCTTCCACGCTAGTTGTAGTGCCAATAGCTCTAGCAAATCCTGCCAACAAAGCACCATTCTTGTCTCTGATAATTCCACCACCACCCGCTAATCCTGGGTTACCCATAGCTGAGCCATCAGAATTAGTTTGATCCAATTTTTTTCAGGTTTAAGCCACCTAACCTGTATTGGGTGCTTGCCTTTATAAGGTCGATGTTGCCCAGCACAGAAGTAGAATTCTATTGTTGTGTTCCACACCTCCTCTAGAGAGAGTTGTACTGAAGAGTTTCGATTAAAGATCCTTCAATTCTTGAATAACCAAATTTTCCAAATACCGAAGGCAAAGAAATACATCCATGGAAATTGGTTCCTTATCATAGTTAAAACTATTTTCCTGATTATTCTTTAACCAAGAGCACAGGTCAACATTGAAGAAATTGTCATTGCAAATGTCAATATTTGCTTTTTGCCAAAAGTCTTTTGCTACGGCACAATCCCTCAACATGTGTAAAATTGTCTCCGGTTCACTTCCACAACCCTTACACTAGTCTACCTTTGCTATCCTTGATGAACCAGCAAGGATTTAACTGGTAGGCACTTCATATAACACTTCCACACAAAACATTGAATCTTGGCAGTGTGTCAAATTTCCAAATCCATTGACCTTTAAAGCTGCATTGTAGTTGAGATACACCACAGGCCAATTTGCAAGCACTTCTCCCATTGAATTCACCCAAAGGAGAGTTTGACCAACATAGACCATCCACTTTGGTGTCTAAGAAAGGAATGGGAATGGCCTTGATCTTCATTCTAAGGATTGCAGGAAAATCAAAAGAGCAGAGGTTAAGATTCCAAGAACCCTCATAAATCATATCTCTGATCAGTAATAGATCTTCATCTATGTTTAGAGGACCTTCCATGAAGCTCCTAAGGCTCCCCTCATTTAGCCATTTATCATGCTAGATATTAACCATACTGTTTTCACCAATGAGCCATTTAGTGCCTTGGATAAACACCTCCTCCCCTTTCTTAATACCTGACCAGGTTCGGGAACACGCTCTTCAAGTATTTGCATATTTACTTCGAAGCACTTTGGCCCAAGCTTGATCCTTCTCCATTCAAAGTCTCCAATTCAATTTAGCAAGTATGTTCTACGGTTTAACTGTTGAAAGACCTAGTTTGCCTTCCTTTTTTGGTTTGGTAATAATCTCCCACCTAACCAAACGGATTTTCCGTTTCTCATCAGTGGAACTCCAAATAAAATCCCTTCCAATCTTATCAACAGCTGCAAGAACTCGACTAGGTAGCAATGTACCTTACATGACAAATGCAGGAATAGCTGCTAGAACAAATTGAGCCAGAACAATTAGACGAGCAAAGGATAAAAGATTTGTTTTCCAGCCAACTAGACGCCTTTGAACCCTTTCCACTACAATGTTGAAATCATGAGTTGTTGAACTAGGATTCTTCAAAGGAAAACCAAGATAAGTGCCTGGATTTGATATAGAGTGGAGGTTTAGGCAGGAGCAAATCATGTTTCATCTATAATCCTCCACATTGGGAGATAAATAGATTCTAGACTTGTCATTATTCACCTTTTGTCTAGAAAGTTCACAAAGACCTCCAATATATCTTTAATACTTTGGCAGTTCTTCTCATTTGCCTTACCAAATAGCACAAGATCATCTGCAAAAAAGAGATGGGAAAAGGCCGGACCACCTCTAGAGGCTTTAATAGGATCCCAAAGATTTGAATCACGCTCATCTTTTATCAAGAAGCCAAAGACTTCCATACACATAATGAAGATATATGGCAAGAGAGAACACCTTGTCTTATCCCCTGGGAAGGTTTGAAATCCTCAAGAGCACCCCTATTGAAGAGAACAACAACTGAAGAGGAGGAGACACAACTCATTATTACATTGATCAAGTAAGGAGGAACATTAAACAGAGTAAGGGTGTCTCGGATGAAGCTCCACTCCAATCTATCATAAGCTTTTTCAAGATCAATTTTAATCGCCATATAATCAATTCCTCCTCTTTTTAGGCTTATGGTGTGTAGAATTTCCTATACTATAATAATATTATCCAACCCGTTTATCCTTGAGACAAAAGTTGATTGCATAGGAGAAATGAGATCAGAGAGGAGTGGTCTGATCCGAGCAACAACAATTTTTGTGATCAACTTGTAAACCGTGTTACATAAGCTAATAGGCTGAAAACTACTAAGGTTAGCTGCACCAAGATGTTTGGGTATCAGAGTAACCAAAGTTTTATTTAAGAATTCCGGAACCTCGCCACAATGGAATGCCTCCTTTACTATCTCTCTGACCGAACCACCCACTAAAAGCCAAAATCTTTGGAAAGTTCCTGCATGCAGCCCATCTGGGCCAGGGGCTTTGAAAGGCTTCATAGACCATGGAGCTACTCTAACTTCCAGATCAGCCATTAGACTTGATATTCAGTCAGCATCCTCCTGGGAAATACGTACTTGCCAGTTTGGGATATTTCAAGGCCTACGGTATCCACACTCCACGCTAGAAGTATATGAGGATATGAATCCCTGTCTGATGTGATTTGCTACCTCAGCTTCCTCACAAATCCACTCTCCATTATTATATTTAAGTCTCACTATCTTATTACTCCTTCTCCTAGCTAAAACCAAAGTGTGATAAAAGGAGGCGTTGCGATCACCATTCACTAAGAAGCCTATTCTAGACTTCATTACCCAGTACTCTTCTTCCAAAGCAAGCACTTCTGCATATTCCTTTCTCAACTTCCAGTCCAAATTTAACAAGAATTGATTTGGATTGGATGCAATGCATCGCTAGATGCCATTAAGTCAAGCTTCAAGTCTTTGTTTCCTCGCAAAGATATTACCAAAGATCTCTTTATTCCATATTTTTGTTGCATCGACAAAAGACTTAATTGCACTCTCCAGAGGAATGGAATCTCTCCAAGCCTTCTGAACAAGTTTATGGAACTCCGGATGAGACAGCCAACCAGGCTGGAACCGGAATGGATAACTCAAGTGAAGACTAGATCTACTAGCTAGATCAATAAGTAGGGGACAGTGGTCAGAATGCAACCTAGTCAAACGTTTAACACTTGCTTCTAGATACATGAGCCACAATTTCGCGTTACAGAAGCTTTTGTCTATTCTTTATTGGATAAGATTAGCCACACCTCTTGAATTATTCCAAGTAAACCTATTTCCACTAAATCCCATATCCATCATACCACAAGTGTCTTAGAAATTTTGAAATTTCACAGCAGACCTAAAGTTAATAGGCCTACCACCAAATTTATCATCACTCATGAGTACCTCATTAAAATCCCCCATCATAATCCACAACAAGGACTGAGCTTCAGCAACATTAGTAAGATTATTCCATAGGATGGAACGTTCACTGATCCTAGGACTAGCATAAATTGCAGATAAAAGCCAAGATAACTCCAAATTCCTAGCCTTAATCATGGCATGCACCTCCTGTTCAGTTGAAGCTATATGATCCACCTCCACGCAATCTGAGTTCCATAAAACCCATAAACCTCCAGCATACCCAACTGTATCCATGTGTAAAGCACCATCAAAAGGAAGACGGTCAAAAATGTCTTTAGCCCTAGAGCTCCAACTTTGGTCTCTGTCACAATAAGAATCTCTGGCTCATTTGTATTCACCATAGCATTGATTGATCTATGAAAACCAGCACTGAGTGCCCCTTTAATAAAGTCTGAGTTGGGAACATAACTACCAGAGATTAATCCTCTCTTTTGACCCATCTGGTCCTCTCCCTTCAAATCACCACACTTTCTATCTTATTAAAAATTAGAAGAAAAAAAAATGATCATAAGTAGTATGAAATTTAGGTAGGAATTTTAATATGTTACTAATTATGTTTACGTTTTTAAAAAAAAAAATAATTTGACTTTATGTGAGGATAAATAGGCCAAGTGAGTGCGTTGGGTCGTGGGCCATGCCTGATGATGGTCAAAAGGTTTGTTAAGTTTTGGAGACAATGAGCCAAGGACAGGAGAAGATAATAACAGATTGGCAATAATTCCCAAGGAGCCGAGCCTCTTCGGGAAAGTATTGTGGAAGGTTGGAACTCAGCCATCTCGGGAATGCTTTACGAAAGGCAATCATTATTTTGAGGATAAGCATCAAGTAAGGTAACAAAGTTAAGCGTACAATAAAAGAAGAAATATTTGGGAAGAAGGCTGTCACAACCACATTAAATGCTCTGCACCAAACCAACTGGCCACATTTATGGGAAAATTACACTTGAAAAGTGTTATCTCAGTTTACAGCTATTCACAAAGCTTCTAGGAGGTTTTGATGGGACAAGCATCCAAGAGATTACCTACGAGATCAACAAGTGGAAGGCTAGGATGGAGGTTGGAAGGACTATATAAGACAGTGGCCACTGTAAAAAAGGGGGGACGAAATCTGAGAAGGAAGAAAAGAAAGAAGAAAGATATTGTATTAATGTAAGCTTGAGATAATATAAGAATACTTCATCCTCGGACTTGACCAAGGAGCGCTATTTCTCTCAATTTGTGTTTTCAATCTCATTGGCATGAATCTGACTATCTATAGTCCATATTTAATTTGCTGAGACATTTTCCTGTAAAACTCATTCTCTAACAAATATATTGTTTTGGGCTTATTGGGCCATCATCCATTATTCTTGGTGGGTTGTGGTTCTAATTTTAGTTTGTACAATTGGCACCTTCTATGAGAAATAGGGAAGCACTTACAATTTTGATTAGCCATGGTGGTTTCAGAATCAAATAGAGAAGAATCTGAGGGATCATGAGGTTAAGATTAGTTTGTTAATCTTGAGAGAAGGAGAGATCATGAGGTTAATCACCTTCCTAGTGTGCAAACAAGTTATACCAACAAAAGCCACTCTAAAACTGGAAGCCATGTCTCATATGGGGAGGAAACTCAGAACCGTAGGTTGGAGATAGACCACTTGCATAGGAAGTTACGTTGTAAACAACGAGAGGCGTCCCCTCTTAGCTTTGGAACAGACTCAAGTGAAGATGGTAGTTACAGGCCAAGGTCTAGAACACCTCCTAGTGAATCATTTTCTATACCTTCACAGTTGGATAGAGAGGAGCGTTATCACAGGAAAAGGGATAAAAGTTTGACCCCTAGGAGCTTGGGGAATGACGCAATGAGTAAGGCTCTGCGCTAGATTTCAAAATCACCTTTTACCCTCAAAATTGATAGGGCTAAACTCCCTCGCTGGTTCACACAATCTACTTTCACTATTTATAATGCGAGGACCAACCCCGTGGAGCACGTCAGTCATTTCAATCAGAGGATGGTTGTTCATTCTAGAAATGAAGCTCTGATGTGCAAGGTTTTTATCCCTAGCCAGGGACCTGTCGCAATGAGGTGGTTCGAAGAGTTGGATGAGGGCTTAATTAGCTCTTTTGAAGAGCTCACTAAGGCTTTTGGGGCCCGATTCGTTACATGTAGCAAATTTTCTCATCCTTTAGATTCTTTGTTGTCCATGGTGATGAGAGAGGGTGAGACTCTAAAAACTTATTCAGATAAATACTGGAAAACATTTAATGAGATAGAATGAGATTTTGAAGACATGGCAATAAGGACATTTAAAGTTGGCCTTCCTACTAAGCATGATTTAAGAAAGTCCTTGACAATGAAGCCTACGTGAAGCATGCGCCAGCTAATGGATCGGATTGACGAGCACAAATGGGTTGAGGAGAATCAGCAACAAGGGAAGGGGAAGGCAAAGTTGGCCCCTCCTGACCGAAGAGACTTCATGTCGGAGAGATATAACAATAGCCGACCTAGGAGGGATTTCCCTGGAGATACTGGGCATCCTAGTGCGCAGGTGGTTAGTACAGTGTTCAAGGAGCTTATTCATTAGATCCTTGAGAAGATAAAAGCTAAACCATACTTCAAGTGGCCAAATAAAGTGGGAGGTGACCCCACGAAGCGTAATCAGGGTCTTTATTGTTAATATCATCAGGATCGTAAGCATACTATCGAAGATTGTAGAACTTTCCGTGATTACTTGGAGCAGCTGGTCAAGTTCAGGAAACTAAGGCAGTTTTTGCATCAGTTCTCTGGGCAGGGGAGTTAGGTTGGGTCGGCATACCAAAGGGAATCTGTCTTGATATTCTTTTCTTCTTAAACAAGAGATAGAAATTTTTTTTCAAAAAAATTATATACAATAAAATAAATTTACTTATTGTTTCAATTTCCAACAAATTTTTTTTTTAAAATACACACTAGAAAAAGCTAAAGCCTTGTCCAGCTTGGTTTGGTTGTTATGGGCCTACTAGCTTCTTTTCTTTTTGAGAAATAAACAAATACTTTGGTCCATTTGGTAAATTTTGGTACGCTTTTGTCCATTCAATCTAGGTCCACTTTGGACCTTTCCGTCCATTCAATCCAGTTCTATTCATTGGTCAAGTTTAGTTCATTTATGTCCATTCATTTTAGTTCAGTCCATATTTGCCCAATTTGGTCTAGGTTGGCCCATTTCAGTCCATTCAGTCTACTTCAATGAAAACTAAATGCTTTGCATTTGAAGTATGGACTCCTCGTCTACCCAACAACATATTTGGCTAACGTTTCAACATTAAACCCAACTCACTAGTAATTAATCATTCTTGTCCTATTCTATTTCTTTTTCTTTTTCTTTTTTGTCTCTTCCTCTCTTGGAAATTAAAACTCATTGATTGAATTCAACCATAACCACTCTCACGTTTCTTCTTCTTTTTAGCAGCATTTAACGCTTTCCCATCTTTTCAACTTTTTGATTTAACTAAACATTACTACTCTCTTCCCTTTTCTTATCTTAAGTGCAATTGGTGCTTCCACCTTGATATTTTTACAGCTTTCTACCTTTAATTTTCTGAGCTAAGCTTGCAATGGTTGAGAAAAATACATGAACGAAACTAATCTAAACATCATCAATGCAATGCAAGATGGCATGTGTTGGAGGTCCATCAAAGGTGTTGAGGTTTCATTAGAGAGAGGTTAATCCATGTAAATTCATATTTTTCAATCTATATAAATTATTGTTCAATCCATATTTTTTCCACAAAAGAAATTGTTTTCTCTCTCTCTCTCTCTCTCTCTCTTTTATTTTTTCCCCTTTTGATGGATTTATAATTCTTTCTTGCATGCATCTCTACTTTAAGTTAATGATTTTTTTTTTTGAATTCTTCTCCAACACAACATGGTAATTACTGTGTGTGAGTGTGTTTTTTAATTTTTTAAGTTTCTTAAATTCAATCTTGCAACTGTATTTTAAGCTGATGAATTTTTGTGTTAAACTAGATTTTAAGTTGATCTAATTTAGTTGTGTTTTTTAAGTTGTCATATTTTTTTTATCTTTAATTGTTAGATGTAATTCTATTTAATTATATAATGGACCAAAGTTGGTTTTCCCTTTCTTTTCCTTTTTTGTTTTTAGCTCAAACTTGGTCCTTTAACCTATGTAAAGGTATCAAACTCAAAAGGAACACAAGAAGTCAAAGACTATAAAATACCAAAATCATGCTAATAAATGTTTGAAGTGCTTTCCATGGTTGTAAAAACAGTTTTAGCTCACAATATAGGCTTATTTTCATTGGTTGTTTATCAATTATTTTTTAAATCCCTTTTTTTTTTTTTTCAGTTCTATACAAGTTTATTTTTAAATAAAATTGATTGGAATAATATTCTCACCCCTTAAGCAAACTGTCTACTACTGTACAATAGACTTATCTGACACATCCACCAAGTTAGCCTTCCATTGACATTGACAAATACTAGTCGTCCACCTTCATGGAAGACTAGGCAATGACAAAGCAGCCACTCCAAATCGACAACATCACCTCATGAGAGTCGTCCAACCCTATAGATGGCCAAGTGCCACATACGGAAGTCCAAATTACTAGCACCACCTAGAGTAAGTCATCCAACTCCATGGATGACCAAGGTGCATTACATTTGGAAAAAAAAAAAGGAAACTCTCTCAAACCACCTTGTCCAACAAATGTAAGCTATTCCAGAAGAGAGTCTCTTTCAAACGAGGCTCTTCCAAAGGAGACCTATAGGGATAACCCCTTTACTTAATGACTAAGACTCTTCTAGTGAGTAGCCTCCTCGTTTGAACCTGATAAAAGTGTCTAACAGGTGCCTAGGCCACTTGACACATATCACTTGTCCGACCCTCCGGACAACAACAACTCCAATGAGAGCATACTCATATGAACCCATTTGACATACAATAGCAATGCTAGTCATCAAATGTAAGATCCCACTTGTCTAACCTTCAGGACAATTTCCCTTGGGCATCACACCCAAGGTCTTCCTACCAACCCTCAATGTCCAATTATGGGCATTCTTAGGAAATGATTCTACATCAAGGCTAGAAGAGAGCAACTTGAACCCCTTGTTTGATGTAATGTGACTCATTCAGGGAGACCATTTGTCTAAGGAGAGCATCTAGGAGGACAACTCATCTAGGGATATCTTGGTCATCCAAATATCAGGAACAACTTTACATCTATGCAAATCAAACCACACATAGACTTTAATATGGAATAAAATGACAAGCTCATCTAGAGGGTTGTCCATCTCATGTTGCTTATTTCCACTATAAGATCGTAATTAACCATCTATGTGGCATTATGGTTGTCCACACAAAGGACTTGACCACATAGATGGTCATACTTAGATGTCACAAATATACTTTACTCCACAAATCCACTATCTCAAAACTTGGGAGTAACCTCCATATAATTTGCTCCCACTAACTCCACTGAGCCAATACATCTCCCATGAAGATAGTGGCACAAATAAGGAGACCCACTATATAAAGGTTAGACCGCATTCAATTAAAGGTACATGATAAAAAAAAACCCCTAAACTACTACCATTTGAGTTTCATTGGATTCATATGAGTCTCTAACTTAAGCATCAGAGAAACTTAGGCCAGCACCCCACTGATGCCTTTTGGTAGCTTTTTCCTTCTTGCAGGTCTTCCGGCACCTCTGGATGGACAAGTGGCTCATTGATTTTCATACATCATAAAAAATAAACAGTAAAAATAATTTCATAAGATCATTCATACTCTTTAACACTTAGATTAATTTTTTGAATTCCTTCATATATTTACAAATTAATAACTTTCTTTACCTTTCAATTGTGGGTCACGGAAAAAGAAGAAGAGTAATATAATATGTTATAAGAATGAGATCACTTGTATAAACTCCTTTCTTCTTTACTATTTTCTTTCAAAAAAAAAAAAAAGAATAAATAAATCCCTTCTCCTTTATTTAATGAGAAATTGCATTGGCTATCCCTTGAACTCTATCATAATTACCATTTTATTATGCACTAATCACATAATATAATTCTTGAAAAAATAGTTGAGTCGCTAAACTTATTATTAATTTTTTTTTTTTTGAAAACTAAAACTTAGGCTGAGTTTGAATACAGCGTTTTGTGGCCACGTCCAGCGATTCTGCGTTGTTTTTTTTTTTTTTTTTAACGTGCATGAACAGTAATCGTTACTGTTCATGCACGGTATTTTACTGTGCGGGAGACCAATTTCACTGTTCACGCACTGTTCATGAGACCCACAAGCACTTTATTCAGAAAAAATATTAAAAATAGGTCCCACAACACTATTCACACTTTTAAAAATTATTTTACTACATTGTTTTCAGTTTTCAGTTTTCAATTTTCAACAATAAACTCTATCCAAACAGACCCTTATTATTATCCAAAACACGCTTGAAAAAGACATTTTGGTACAAAGTGTTGTGCACTTATCAATCAATCACCATTATCATAACCAAAAAGGGGACCATATAACCTGCAATATCAAGGTATAATTCTTATAAAAAAAAAATATCAAGGTATAATTTTAGTTTTATACTATATATTATATGTCTCAGATAGCCAAATTGGACTGGTCAAATCAATTAAAAATCCAACACAATATAAAATTACTACTCTCTCTTGGAAAATGTGAAGGTCAAAAGAAAAATAGAAAATGTGGCTGGCTAACATACATCACGTGAATGAAAACAGTACACACAGAATCTAAAGGGTCCTAGTTTTGATGGAAGTCTAGTGAGAAAAGAAGCAGAAGAAGCAGAAACATGGAAGCAAACCCAATTCCAATGACGAAGATCACTGTATCAGTGGTTATAGGAGGGTTTATAGTGTTGTTAATGCAACTCTATAACCTTTTGGTTTTGAAACCAAAACTTCTCAGAGCAAAACTTCAAAGGCAAGGTATAAGGGGACCTTCTCCTTCTTTCTTCTTTGGGAACATCCCTGAAATGAAGAGAATTCAACTCCAAGTTCATTCAACACCAAAAACTACTGCTACAAAGGAGTGTGACCGCCCTGATGCTATCACTCATTACTGGCCTTCCACTCTCTTCCCACATTTAGAGCAGTGGAGAAATGAATATGGTACTTCACTTGTCATTTCCTGTCTTCTTCTTCTTTTTCTCTCTCTCTCTCTCTCTCTCTAACTACCAAAGTAGGATGAAATATAGTTTAGGGAGTTGAAAATTAAAATATGTAGACAATAGCAGTAGTCATAGTGGGTGCAGCTCAGATTTTAGACAACTTTTGATGTCAGAAAATTCCAATTGTAATTAGAGTTACAAACTTTTGTAGTCCATATTATGACAAGATGACCTTGTATTTGTATTAGATGGTTATTTTTTCTTTTCCTTTGTTTTTTGCATCTTTATTATATTTCTCTAACAAAAGCATTGTTCAGAAGATAAATTAATAATATAAGTTGGTACTTTTCTGTTTAAAAAAAAAAGTTGTCACTTTTCCAATAGGTACACTTGGACATGGATTGGGATTTGGGAATGGGAATTATAGTAGATTTCATTTAAATGATGAGTGCACATTTTTACTTGTAACAAGTTGAAGAAACATGGCATGTTTTGTCATAGCTAGCAAATAGTTTCCTTTTTTCTTTTTCTTTTTTACGAGTCCTCTATTTTGTAATCTTTAGCAATTAGTCCAAGACATGCCTAGAATATAACTATGGACCTCTTGAAGATCATATGATAAAATATGCATATCAGCACTAAATCTAAATATTAAATTTATCTTTTTCAACCTTGCTCACCTAGCTAGTATGCATTTGTGGCAGGACCAATATTCTATATTCATCTGGAAACATACAGTTTTTATGCATAACAGATCCAGAGATGGTGAAGAAAATCAGCCTTTGCACTTCTTTGAGCCTTGGAAAACCTTCTTATCTATCCAAAGATCGTGGACCACTTCTGGGCCAAGGCATTCTGTCATCAAATGGCCCAATTTGGGCCCATCAAAGGAAGATTATTGCTCCTGAATTGTACATTGATAAGGTTAAGGTAAATCTCACTTATAAAGTCATAATATGCAATGTAACCCTCTAGAAAGACATAATCCGAAACCATTCTTTTATTACCTTTTTTTAACTAACCAACCTGGAACAAGTTTTGTCATTTTTATTTTTATTTTTTTGGAATGGTCCAGTTTTGACAATATTGATATGTCATTTTGGACAATGCTCAGCAACAATCCCAAAGCACAATATTGTTTCAGTTTCCCAATTGTTTGAGTGAAGATTGCGTTTTAATGTTGTTACTTCACTGTCCCATCATATTAAGCTTCAAAAATTAAATTTAATTAATCACTATACTCAAGTTGCTGCAAATCAGGATACAAGAACAAACAAACTGCAGGCTCATGAATTCAAAAAATGACAGGCTTGACTGATCGAACTGTATTCTGTAGAATTTAGTTTCAGCCCAATAGCCCATTAAATCCAGTAAGTGATTTAGGTTTCAATCTAATTCACATTGAATTTAAAGGAAACTCTAAAGCATGTTTTGAAGAGACTTTTGAGCTTCTCTTTTGAGAGGAAAAAAATGTTTTGTATCTACTCCTTTCAAAATCACTATTGGAAATCGATCTACATACTTTTAGAACCGGTAAATCTAAAGTTGCTAAATACCAGTAATTAAAGGTGCTAGATCTAAACCTTCAAGGGTGGTCTTGGAGTCATAGACTGGGGGTCTATATTGGAGATCTAAAGCATGAATTGGAGGTTATGTTGAAGCAGATCCACGTCAAAGAAGTCTGAGGGTTTTAGAGCTGAATTTGATAATCATAGTTAAGTTTACTACGATTTATATTCTTGACTGAAAACTTCTATTTGATATAGTGAATAGTTCTCTTAGGATTGGTTTCCCCAGTTTTTTTTACCTTAAAACTGGATTGTTTCATTAGTTTTCCTAGGTTATCATATCTTGTGTTAATTATTTAGATTTTCCACTGCATGATATGTTTGATATATGTTTAACCTAAATTTACATAATTGACCTAAGTAACAACTTGGCTATTGAATTAGGGTAAACACAATGTTTTCAAGGGTCTAAGAATTAACAACTACTATACCATCATTTAATAAATCTCAATAGACCAAGGCTTGGTTGTTATTGTAAACTTTTATATTGCTACAAATAATATATGCATTTCCTTTTGAAGGGCATGGTAATTCTAATGGTGGACTCAACATTCTCAATGCTAAGAAGTTGGGAAAGAAGAATTGAAAATGAGGGAGGGATTGCAGACATTGAAATCATTGAGGATTTCAGAAGCCTATCCGCAGATATAATATCAAGAGCCTGTTTTGGAAGCAACTATTCCCAAGGGGAAGAAATATTCTCAAAACTCAAAGCTCTTCAAGGAATCATGTCCAGGGAAATATAGGAGTTCCTGGTTTTAGGTATGGTAACATTTTGAATCCATTGATCTAAATAACAAAGACTAGAAAACTATAACATTGACAAATTTGATTTGTTGTCTGTGAACATCTTTTATTGACTAGTGTTCTTATAGCCTAATGATACTTCTCTTTAAAATAGTAGGATTTAGATTTAACACTGGCCTTAGGATTTAGATTCAACCCTGGCCTTTTACGGGCTATGAGGATTTATGAGATAAGAGAACTAGGGGTATTCTATTCTTTTATAAATAATGGGGGGAAAAAAAAGAGAGAACATCACTACGGATGAATGTTCCTAAATATTCAAACTTGATGTTATGTATAATTTATAGATTCTTGCCGAGAAAAAACAATAGAGCTATGTGGAAACTTGAAGAAGAGATCAACTCAATGATATTAAAGGTGGTAAAACAGCGCACTGAAGCATCATATGAGGAGGATCTTTTACAAATGATTCTTGAGGGTGCAAAAGTAATAATGGCTATTATGGCCCATCAACAAATAGTTCTCGCGACAAATTCATTGTGGATAATTGCAAAAGCATATACTTTGCTGGCTATGAGACCACTGCCATCACAGCCTCATGGAGCTTGATGTTGCTGGCCGCACATCCTGAATGGCAAGCTCGTGCTCGTGCTGAGGTGCTTGAAATAGTTGGGGATAGTCTACCGGATGCCAACATGCTCCGAAACATGAAAACGGTATGTATTTTTCTTTGAAATTCATAATTCTAGTTACTGTATAATAGTACTATTAGTTTTAGCTATTTCTGTACCTGATTTTATTTATCTTCCAGAAAACACTCCCACTACATATGGATGCATGTTAATTCAAAATATCCCAGCAAACAAGAGAGAAAAAGAATGCATGTAGGAGTGTATTATATGGTGCTTCTGTGCATATATGTAGTATATTTTGGAACAATGCTTCTGCACATATATGGTATCATATGCACTAATAAATGCAAGATTTCCTTAGAATTGAAGGTGGTGCCTGGAAAAAAGTTCAGGAATGAATTTTCATACCCCATTGACGTATCGTTGGAAAAGTGACTTCAAGTGGCTAGTAACATGATTGGATATTCTTCCTATAATTATGCCTTTGAGGTTGAAAACATTTTTTTTTTCATTTAATTTCACACATAAAGAACTTAACACATTAGCTACCAAATATTTCAAGGAGAGATTAACATCAATGCTTCACAAATTCTAAAACCATGTACTCAATATTGAGAAATTAATACGTGAGAGTGGACACACCCATACATTGACATAGGTTCACTAACCTTGTATTTGATGGCAGTTGACAATGGTTATCCAAGAGACATTGCGTCTTATCCACCTGCGACTTTTGTGGTCAGAGAGGCCCTGGAAGACATAACATTCAAAGACCTTATGATCCCAAAAGGCATAAACATGCAGATTCCAATCCCAATATTGCAACAGCACTATGATTTGTGGGGACCTGATGCACACAAATTCAATCCGGAAAGATTTGCTCATGGGATTGTTGGGGCTTGCAAGACTCCCCAAGCTTATATGCCATTTGGAGTAGGGTCTCGTGTTTGTGTTGGCCAACACTTTGCCATGACAGAACTGAAGGTGATTTTATCTCTCATTCTATCCAAGTTTTGCTTCTCACTATCGCCGGCATACCAACACTCCCCTGCATTTAGGTTGGTTCTTGTTCCTGAACATGGAGTTACTCTCCGTGTGAGGACAACTTGACATCTCCTATCTTTGAGAAAGGCTTTGGTGGTAATAAGAAGATAAAAAGATGAGAGAGATGTAGACTATATGTATTATCTTTATGTAAGGGCACATTTGATACATCTCGTGTCATTACTCTGTAGCAATTGGAGAAGTTGTTATAGTTCCTTTGGTTACATTGCTTTTTACTGATCGTAAATATTTGAAGCAATAATGAACAGTAATGGGATGCTTGGATCTTAGAAATAGGAGTCATGGTCTAATCTTGTAATACTAAGCAATTTCTAGCAACTCCCTCTTATAAAGCCACCCTCTCTATTGGGACAAAAGTTTTATATGCACTCGGCACATGAGATACTTTTTCTTCTACCAGGTTTTGAGTAGATGATGACGTATGTCCACAATGCAAGATAAAGCTAGAGACCCTAGAGCATCTCATTTTTCAAATGCCCATTTGCCATTATTGGACCAGCTCTCATGTCAGAGGATTGGCAAACAGGGATGAAGCACACGCTATTTTGTTGGTGGCAAAAGAAGCATCCATGTTACTTTAAAGGCTAGAGTTTTGCTGGACTCTTCTTGTTTTGTATGGGTTTCAGGTTTTGTCCCTTGGCAAGATAATATTTTTGGCCCAAAATGTGATTTCTTGGGTTGCGTTGTGTCCCACTCCCATCTTTGCTATATCCAAATGAGTCTTTTGCCCAAGTAGAACTGATTTGGGCCCCTAAGCATTTTGGGATTTGGATGGTTCAATAGTTGGCATTATGCAATTACCATTTTAGTGTGAAAAGTAAAGCTTTAAGGTTTTTTTTTAAAAAAAGGTAAAAGGATAAAAATATAAAATTTAATAAATTTTTTGATTCGAAGTGAACTTTCAAGTTTTAATCTCAAAACTTAAAATTGGTATTACATAACTATTAACTATTGCACCAAATGACATTCAGTAATCTCATTTTTACTAAGAATAAAAATGAAAAAAAAAAAATTGTAGGAAGAGACCCTTTTTTTGGCTAATGAGTTTCGGCTAAGAAATTCCTCCTAACCTATTGCATGCTGATGATGATGTGAAAGGGAATTTTGGTTACCTTGACCCTAACTATGTGATATCTAGTTCTGTCACACAAAAAAAAAATGATGTCTGTTGCTTTGGTGCTTCTACTTGTTTTCTTGACTGGGAAGAAGTCTGACAAAGCAGGATGGGGAACAAAATTTTGCTCAATAATTGAAAATGGGAAAGCTCACATTCAGAATGATCGGTTTAGTGAAATTTTTTACTCAAAAATTTTAGGAGAGGGAGTGAGCAAAGATCAAGCACGACAATTAAAAGATTTTGTAGCAGTGGCCTGTACCATTGGCAAACATCATGCAAGGCCAGATATGATTGATGTGGCAAAAGAACCCATGCAGATTGAGAAGCCTATCTCTCCTTGATAGCTCCATTCAAGACTAGATTATGAGAGACCGTGCCCCAACCTGTTTTGGAATTGGGGCAAACCCTATTGCCTCTCAAAATAGAAGTTTGACTGATTATATTTTTCCTTTAGATTAAGGGTTTCACAATGGAGTCACCCCTTATTTAATTGTCAGAATAAATAAGAAAATCATAATTGAAAATTTTATCATTTTATTGATTTGAGAATGAATGTACATTGATCAATGGAAATAACATGGTTTTGGTCCTAGATATAATTTAAGATAAAGTACATGGCTTTATTTCCTAATTACAATTTAGAGATTGACAATTACTTGGATAAGTACTTGAACCCTTGATCTAAACTAGGAGACTATGTCACAAGAAGTGATGGTATTAGGCACCCGCCTTGCTTAATGAAACCGGTCTTGTAGACTATAGTGAATAACATTCATATATCATCCAATATATTATCAATCAATTGCAAGTTGAATAACACTAATTCCATATATTAATAATTGCATTTGAATTGAAAAATAAATTCTTTCTTAACTATGACTAAGGGATTTTAGTTTAAATTTCATCTACATGAAAAATTAATCGATGTCTTAGTCTAATGATAAAATGCAATTTTCATGGAGCAAATACCATAGCTTTATATCATATTGTATCTAAAGAACAAAAGAGAGAGTTGTTGTGTATAACTGGTCCTTATTCAACTTTCTTATCATAGAATTTATTGTTTTTCATTTTTTTGCTCTTTTTTTTATATAAAAGGAATTATAATATGTTCAATGAAAAAAAATTTAAAAGGTTCAATGTAATTGTTTTTCAATTTTATTTGTAACTGTTTGGTGTAAGAAAAGAGGATG
Source organism: Castanea mollissima (assembly GCA_014183005.1). Lineage (NCBI taxonomy): Eukaryota > Viridiplantae > Streptophyta > Magnoliopsida > Fagales > Fagaceae > Castanea > Castanea mollissima. The sequence goes on along the minus strand of JACAVU010000003.1, from coordinate 2,612,550 downwards.
TACTAGGGCTAAACAAATCTTATTTTTCCCTTTATTCCCAACTCCATTTTATGAGTAGAAAAGAGAGATTTCATGAGAAAATTCTTCAAATTTGTATCCATACGTATGATCAAAAGGTTGAAACTACAAAAATTACGTCAAATCATCAAGAAGCCTTGGAATGACCAAGAAATTTGTTTGCAATTGACTTGCAACAACAAGTAACATTGAAGGCACAAGACAAGAGTCTGTAATGGCTAGCAAGAGCAGGGAGCTCGAGTACCTAGTGTGCCTTTGGATATCGTTTATTTTACTAAAACTGAAAATAAAAAAAATTAATTTCTACAACACTGTTCACTCTTTTAACATTGTAAATTTTCCGTTCTGCACTGTTCATATCTCGTAAACAATGCAATAGGCGCTTGAAGGAAAAAAAAAAAAAAAAAAGGCAGTCGCAAAAGTAAGTCAAAGATGCGCAATACAAACAGAGCCTTAGTATGAATGCATATACAGGAAGCCGCATGAGTAACATACGTATTACAATATAACCTTTAATAGTGGACTTATTAAGTGGGGACTCAGGGCAGTCCTTCGACTACGCCAATTAGGCAATGGCCTAAGGCCCCCTAGTGGAAGGAGGCCCAAAAATCTTGGAAAAAAAATGAGTAGCATATATATATAGCCTGAAAAATTAAACTTTGCCCCAACATATCAACAAATTATTTTTGGCCCCTAATGTATCTCAAAAAAAAAAAAAATTCTGCTCCATCCTTTTGACCCAAGAACAAGAAGAAAATCCTCCAGTCTAAACAAAATCAATTGCCCCAAAAATAAAATCATTTAACCTCTAGACAAACCAACATTAACTATAAGCTATGTCTAAAAAAATTACACACAAAACAATAACACATCAAAAATTTCAAAACTTTTTACCATACCGTTTCTCTCTCTGTCTTGCTCTCTTAGCTCTGCCTTAGCCATTTGCATAATCTCATTCTTCCTCTCCACTAATCACTATTGATCTAATTGAATCCCTTCCTTTGGTGGCTTGAATTGCACCTCCACTTCTTCTCTGTCTGATCTATTTTCACAATAACACACTAGTAGAATAGGCTGAGGTATGGTATTCTCTTCTCTATATGAGTTTATATTTCCCTCTCTTCTATGATCTAAGATCTGATATCTCTTTCTTTGACACACTCTCTCTGCTGCCCCTAGTCCTGACTCTTGTGTTTTGGCTTCATTGCTTTTTTCTTAATGCAATATTTTAAATATGGGTTGTGGTTGACATTGCTGTTAATAAAACTTGTGGGCTGGCATTTTTGGTTTTACTTTTACTGTATGTATTTTTTTAAACTTGGGTTTTATTTTAAATTTTTATGGGATGTGTTTTATTTTTATTCCAAATCCTACGTTTTGGACCTTTTAGTTGTGTATTACTACAACAAAAGACTTCAATCCAGAAAGAGACAAAAAAAAAAAAAAAAAAAAAACATTGGAACACATGTGTAACTAAAAGAAAAAAAAAAAAAAGGAAATAATAATACTAAAGGACTATAAAAAAAATGAAAAAAACAAAAAGAAAAATTATCCCTTTTGCATCTCAAAAAAGAGATGTTAGAAAAACTTAAATACAAAAATTTATTAGAGATTTTGTGTCTTTTAAGAAAAACAAATTTTTTAAAAAATATTATGATATAAAAGTATTAGCTTTTTTAATACATAAATATAAAAAATGTCTTCTTAATTTTTTCACCTAAGGCCCCAAAATGTTTAGAGCCGGTCTGCGAAGACTTGTCCTTGAACGGGACTTTCCAAGTCCAACATTCTCGGGCCTTATGGAATAGGGGTACACCATTCTGCCTAACAGGCTAGTGTGTATCAACTATCAACACAAGATATTGGGGTTTACTAAACTTTCAACTTGAGTCATACCTGCATTAACAAACTTACTAACCATAGGGCTACTAACGTTTTTTTTCGATCCCTCTTTAAAATTAGCAGATACTAATATTCACATAATAATGTTATTTATATAGATCAATAGTTTTTTTTTTATATATTAGGGGTATCTTATGCATGATCCTACAAAATATAAAATACAGCAAAAGTTAAGAGTCGGAGGAGGCTCAACATTCTGCCTCTCTTTGACACTAGCAAGCCAGTACAAAACAAAATGTACCCATGATTCGATTAGTGATAAATACTAAAATATACCAAAAAAGTTTTGGTGAGGTGTAAAAACTATGAAGCAAAGACATGGATCACATGCTACATTAATATTACGAAGCTTGAAAAATGAGAAAGTGCTAAAACGATTAGTAACAGTGACAGCCATGGTATACCAATCTAGTGGTACAGTTTCTAAATTTTATTTGTTGGTCAACAACTGAACTAGAAGCAATATACATCTTACCTGTAATCTTCATCAACTACTCTCTTTTTGTAACCACGCTTAGCATTATATGGAGAGAATCTATTGATATTTCATACATGGAATCAGCTGAAATAAATACGCATGTTTGACATATAAATTATGAAGATAACATATGGATTCCATATTCATGGGAGATGTATGTTTCAAAATCTTATTAAAGAAAACTACATTAAAATATATATATATATATAATATATATATATATATATTATATATATATATATATATATATATATTATATATATCTTTAATGCTTGGCACTTGGATGGTACAGTTACTACAAATGCATCAAGCTAAATCAATGTGCAACTATTATATATGCAAAAATGGTTTCTTCTTATCATTGATGGAATCCTCAAAAGACTTCTTTTCGGCATAGACTTATTGATTTGGACATATCAAAATACCTCTTACGAAACAGAGAGCATGTTCATTTTACGTGGTTAATATCATATTTAAGCTCAATATCATATTTTAGTGAGTTAGTGAGTAACTAAAGTTTTGTTAATGATTGTGTCCAAAAGAAAAAGGTTAAGGTATATTTAATTAGTTAATGATTAAGTAGTTACACTCTTGAGGTTTGAACAAATGATGTCTCATCCCAGACCTAAGGAAAACACTCTCTCCTTGATATCTCTTTTTTGATATTCGTTTGACCAAAACTCAGTTAAATTAATTTTAAAAATGTTGTTTAATAACCTACTATTATTTGCTTAAGGGCGGTTGTGGGTGAACAAAGTTCGGCACGTACCGAGCTCAGGCCGAGGCCCATTAATCCCTAGCCCAAGCTGCGTGTACAAGGTCCAAGCTAGACCAACATGTAAACCATCAAGTTACCACGATGGGGTCGGAATAGATGCCACCTGCTCCTCGAGGAGGGGAAAAAATACCGACAAGAAATAATGCCTTAGAGGAGTTCGCCATCTGAGCACAAAATTCGATGTCAAGATCAAGTTATTAGAGAATCATTACAATGGTGGAGTTACAGGACCCACTCCCTAACGTGAGGTTGGACACACTAGAACAGTAGCCTAGACCCAAGGAGCCACCCAAATACTGAGAATGGCAAGGCCTACACATAGATGGAATATTCTCATCATTACAAGTCTACTAATGAAAGTGTATAAAAGGCAAGAGACTGGGGAGAGTTGGGGCTTGAAACATTTCGAGGGGAGAGAAACATAAATGGACGAAAGGTTATAATCTAATATTTGGAAAGAAGTGGTCCAACTTGGGGCACTTAGGGGATACCTCAGCTACTTGTGAAACTCCTCAAGTAGTCAAATTAGTAGTAAAAACCACCTCACAGCCATACCTAACTACCATCTATCAACCAAACTCCTCTTGGGATCTTCCATTGTGAGTTATACCCAGAGTATCACACAAATTAATTAGGGGTTCAAACCCAACAATTCATACACTATCGTGGGCTAAACCACCACGGTAGGTTTCCAAAATTAATAGGGACAAAACTAGGATTCAAACTTAGGAAGGGTCATTTTCTTTGTTCAAGAATTTTGAAAAATTGGAATATCAATACCAACGGTTGACAACGATGTATTATTAACACTAATTTTTTAATTTTTTGTAACACTAATTTTTTAATTTTTTTAGTTTTTTTCTAACAAAATTAATAATAGAAATATATAATCAAGAGTTTTGTAAGTCAATTTGCACATTCTGAAAAGGTTATTTGGATTTTATGATTTGTTTCGCTAGGATTTGTAATTGTTTTTGCTTAGACCATATCCAAAGATTTTTCTTATTATCCTGATGTTATGATCCTAGTGTAAACTCGATTTTGTAAAAATTGAGTTTTAAAAATAGGGGCATTTTGCTAAATAATTTTAGAATATGAGCATTTTGCTACATGGTTTGTAAATTAAAGGGCAAATGCCCATTTTCCCCCATGATAAGCATGCAACACTTTCTATCTGTCTTCTAATAGATGAAATTGCCAAGTTAGCTCATGCAAAGAAGTGATATTTTAAAAGAAGGATATGAAGGAGGGGCAGAATCAGCCCTTTATGCATACAATGTGCATTAAAACTTGCAATCACGGGCACCAAGCGATTCCTTCAATTGTTTCACCTGGGATACAGGTTAATCTAACGTACATAGACTTACAATTTATTGAGAACGATGGGTTCTTCAAGCACTGCATTTACAGAATTGAACATCTCATGCGAAGTGAATCCGTCATCCTTCATGTAAAATAGGTGCAACACTTTAATCATTTTCCAGAACAAATCCTTGCATGCTCTTGGAACTACACTCCCCTTTTCCTGCAAAACTAATTTCAGAAGTTCTCTCCTCTTTCCAGCAATAAAACTCTTCAATTCCTTAATGGTCTCTTCTTTAGTACAATCTCCACCACCATGAATCATGCACAAAGATACAGCATTCAATTTCCCTTCCTCAGATTCCCTCTGCATCATAGCATGAAAAGATTAATAACTCCAAACTAATCATTTACGAGGAGAAACTAATAATAACATTTTTATCTTTTTCATTTTGGGGAGGGGGGGGGGGGGGGGGTGGGGTTGCTGTACCTTAAAGGTCTGTATATCATTTAGAAGACGTCCACAAGTGCTCATAATTTCATATAGATGATGTAATTCTGGAGTTCCAACAATCTCTTCTGAAAGCTTAGGCCCAACACAATAGAGAGCTGGGAGGACTATAGGTCCTAAGGCAAATGACACGTACCCATTTGTCATATATTCATCCATAGATGGCACGGACTTGTCTCTCAACCACTCTGCTTCTTTCAACATAGACTTCAGCAAATTCAACCACTGCATGAAAAGCATTGCTCATATGATCTCTGGTTGAATGAATAAATAAATGCAAAATGAGATTTGTCCAAGCTTCTTTTTTCTTTTTTTCAGGGTAGTCTCCATGAGAGATGAAAATAAAGCAAATTCTGAAGTTATTCCACATACATAAACTCAAGTCCTAAGGCTAATATTTTAAATAAATATCTACAGGTTACATTAAAGTGAAGTAATTGCATCAGTCACAACCATAGGAGAGATCAGAAAAGCCTACAAAAGTGATACACCCAAAACGTATTACAATGTAAACGTGGAAAAAAGGAAGGTTTCATCTCACAATGTCAATTATGTGACTTATCACATTACGTCCTTGCAATGTTAATCCTTTGTCTGCAAAGTCACAGATTGTGCTGTGAAGTGCCGAAAATATAATTTCAACATTCTCAGAACAACAGTCAGTGCTGACATCAACATCCCATCTGTGGTTCAATTCCAATAGCATCATCAGTATTATACATTAAAGACTACACTTAAGACTTCAAACAGAAATCACAGACAGAGAGAGATTCAAGAAAAGGAATTTGAAAAAGGGGAAACATACTTCTCAACCAGTTGTATAAGGTTTACCAATTCCTCTACTGAACCGCCAACGTCAAAGAAATCATCAACCACTGTGGTAAGCACCCCATTTTTGGCCCATGATATTCGAGCATCAGAAAGTTCAGGGGAAAAAAGGGTTGCTGCAGCAGAGAAGTAACAGTACGCTAGTTTCTGCCTGGCAAACTTTAACTTGTCTAATCTGTTCTCTGTAATCCACCTGCTTACATGAAAATGAAAATTTTACAAACAAAAGATGATAATCTGCTTCCTTTCACTGTTTAAAGCAAGAAGCTATCCCAATGACTGATAATCTAATTGGTTTTTCTCAATATCATGGTCATGTAGCAAATATTATCAACCAGTAACAGGGGCAAACCACTGATTCCAGATTATGTTTTGCCAAAAAAATAAAAGTAAAAGGACTGAAAGTTGCTTCCAGTTCCATATGCCAATGAAAAAATGAAAGTAGCTTCTAGTTTAGAATGCCAATTTATCCTGTTACACATGCCAACATTTGATCCAGCCATAAAGAATATTCCAAGAAATCCCAGTGATGATATCATGATAGCTGAAACTACACAAAAATATGCACCTTGCAAGATCTTTGAGTTCTTCACGCTGTATTGATTGGCAGATGTTGAAGTCCTCGACCGCCAGATTTAAGAAATCTTCATTGCCAATATTGAAGAACTGATATAAGAGCAGTACAAGTATAAAGCAATTGTTTAAACTAATGACAACTATTTTTTTTTTTTTCGGAATGAAAATCTCCATATTCCATTGAGAGAAAATAAAGGACAAAGAACACCAAAGGTTTACCTATAGGCAGTTTTTAAAACCCTTGTATTATTTTTATTGTAATTCTCAATGGCTCTCCTGTTTGATAACCGTTCCAAACTTGCATGGTAGGGAAACTTAAGAGCATCATCCACCTGTAATGTTTAAAGGTTGCAGTCTGCTGAGATTTAACTTTGGACTATACAGGAAAACATCAGTAAATCAGAGGGAAGGGTTTTATTGCAGGAAAAACCTCTTGGATAACATATTTATTCAGTCCATCTGCGTGAATTGAACCATTGGATAATTCCTGTATCAGAAACTGACTGGTCCAGAAATTTTGTTTCTCCAGAACAAATTCATCAGGATGTATGATAATTTGTGAAGCCCTAAATAATTCCAAAACAGAACCAATGTCCTTCATATATCCTCCAAGGGAACTGGAGAAATGATCTTCTGAAAGCTGGGTAAATGGATCTACAAAACAGGATAAAGATTTTAACGTTTCCTAAATAATCAAAATCTGGTAGGCTGTCTCTTAAATCACAAAGTACCTGAAGAAATATCAAATCCATTGACACGTAATATCCGAAACGCCATTGCACAAGTGGCAGTATCTAAGAAATTTCCTCCTCACCTTGTAGCCAGTATCTGTTTGTTGGCAAATGTCATCTTTCCCGGTAATCAAGAACTATATGAAATCTAAAAACTCAAACTATTGCCTGACTTGAAAATTTATTGGAGAATAGTATGAATTTATTATTCTTCAAAGGAGTATCAAACCATAATTGGTGCAACGACCTAAAAATGACATTACCTGTACGTTTCATCCAATACACTTTTGATCTCCTTCCTGAAGTGCCGATCAATTCCCAACCTTTCAAGACTATCAACCATACAAAGACGAGTATATATATCCAGAGGATAAACCGTAGGAACTGGAAAAAATTAAAATTGAAAATAACCAATAATTGTCAGAGATATCAGAAATGTAACTAACTATACATAGCAAACTATAGGCAAGTATGGAGAGAGGGACCTGCATTCCCAAACCTATCTAGGAGTGAGTGAAGGTAACTAAGACAACCAGAATTCTTAAGGTAAGTAAAAGCAGCCGCTGTGGTGGATGGTGAATTAAAAAGTGACCCATTCTTTCTTTGATATTTCATGATCATCTCCCAATCCGCTGACTTCCCCAGTCCCTCCGAAAAATATGCTAAGTAGGACCCCTTCCCTTCCAAGTTGCTACCATAGCCTCTAAAAGTAGAAATGTAATAGAGATGGTTTAGTTAGGAGAATCTAAGGCCATCATTCACAAACTTAAACATTCTATTCTGTTTGTACTACTATTCACATTTCATATATGAACAGTTTTATCATTAGAAGAAATAATGTTTTTCACTCCCTGATTCAAAATACATTTAAAAGACAAAGCAAGCCAAGCCAATCAAGTTTCAGCAAGGTCGCTCAGCTTTTTGAGCTCAGTACTCACCTTGACTAGGCTTAACCCCACTAGTTTTACGTCTGGATTTTGAGACTGGACAATTTTTTTCATGTCCATTGCTATCAAGGGAAGTACTCAAACACAAACACAAAAAAGCAAATTCACTTAATGATAAAGCTGAACAGAAACCAAAACTGAATTAGAAATGTACCTTTTAAGCTCCAACTCTCTCTTGTGGAACAAAGCATCTAAATTTGTTGCCCCTAGAGGGATACTCAAATCCAAATTTTTGGCATACTCAATCAGAGCAGGAAATATTATGTCAAATCCAATAGGAGAAACTTGCTTCTCATCAGTAGCTGCAGCTATATTTGACTCAATAAAGAACAGGCCTGCAAAAAGAGAGAAAATCTATCTATTGGAACTCGATTAACAAGATTTGCAAGAAGAACAGCAGAAATACCCTTGTTCATTTGTTCTTCACCGACACCCCATTGCTTTAGTGGAAGGATACATGCTAAGGTAGATAAGAGAGCATCTTTAACTAAAAAGGAATCGCGATTAGGAAGACCCCACGAGCCATCATGGAGTTGATTATCCAACAACCAATTCACACACTGAGGGAAAAAGGGGGCTTGTGGAGTATTTTGGCAAGGGATCATTGCCACCCAGGCGGTATCATAAGAGGAAACAGATAGTTCAACCTTATCAAACATTGTTTTAATTCTTTGTTTAGTCCCCTCGATGAACTGCATAAATAAATAAAAATAAATTTTCGTGAATATAATTGACTGATATACAAGAATACAAAAAAGTAATTAAACTGAATGAAGGGTTTTCATACCAAAGCTGGTTTCTTGGCTTTTCTAGCTTCAATTGGTCCAGGAACCAAACTAACTGTTTGAGAACACAATAACCCACCAGAGATTAAAGAAGGTATAGTAAAGACAGATAGCCAATTAAAGTTACTCAAAGCATGTCTCTAAGTTATAAATTAAGAAAACTATATAGAAAAATAAATAAATAAAAGGAATTGATTCAGTTTTTACTTCATAGTTACAAATTTCATTCTCTGGTGGTTTTACAGTGAAATTGAATCTTCTAGATCCTACAGTCCCTCTTGTTTGAGATCAGATGCACAATCACTATTCTACCACTTCATTTTCATATCGAGGCAAGTCAATTAAGGAAGAAACAGAGAGTATGACTTTGGATAGAATAAAAATTATAGTTTTGCACGGTCTCAACCAATGCTCTTTACATCCACCCTCTTCACCATGTAGCTCATTCCAGTTAATTTTATTTTCTCCCTCATAACGCAGACATCAAACCATCTTAAATGACTTTTGTCCACTTGTCCAGAAATTGGATACAGGGTGCAAAGTTACTGAAAAAGGAGACAAGAAATCCATGACATAAACAAACACCTGGATATTATACCAACCCAAAAAACTCCCTCTCTGAAAAAGGAGCTCTTAAAGCATACACTAGTTCCTCTCAATCTCTAAAAGCATCACTGTCAAGAAGATTCAACATGCAAACAAGAAACCCAGTTCCAAAAATAAAATATTGAATGAAACTTAAAGACAAGGATCCACAAAAGTTCATTCAGATAGGAGATAGCAAGGATTAACATAAAACAAAAAACACAAAAACATGCAACCAGCCAAAAACAATCAATCAAGAGAGAGAGAGAGAATGAGATGGAACCTGAAGTAGAGTAAAGAGAACACCAAGGTCTGCTGGAGTGAGAGAGAGACATGGTTGTACTTTGTGCCAAAATGAGGAAGTATTTGTTGTACTTACTTAAGCTACAGAGTCACAGACTCGCACAGTCAGCTAAATATAGTCATAGTATGTACATACATAACATAGATGTGAAGTGGGACCCAGGAATCAAAGGCAGACCGATACGGTGAAGTAAAGGCAGCAATACAACAAAAGGTTTTTTTTTTTTGGTGAAAGCAATACAACTAAAGTTAGAAAACCTTAGATAGTTGGAGGTATACGGGGGAGGAAGATTTAAAACTACACAATTCTTTGAAAATTCGCGAATATTCGAAGTTCGTGAACCTTTTTTTTTATTTTTTTATTAAGGGTTAATGACAAGTTGACTAGTTTTAGGTTTGGAGTAATGTTAAAATTTTCAGGTTTTGTTGTCTGAATGTGGTTTGGAGAATATATTTTGCACGCTCTTCGTATATATTCTTTTGAAATCGTGTTTGAAAATATGATTTCAGTTTATGTAGCCGTATGATTTCAGCATAGTATTTATTGTTGTTTTACTTCTATTGGGCCATATTAGAGGTCAGATCATCCACATTTTCTATCTTTTCTTTTCTCTTTCTAAACTTTTATTCTCTAAATTCTCTAGAAAAAAAAAAAAAAAAAAAAAAAAAAAAAAAAAAAAACTTCTTCTTCTTCCTTATTGTTCACACTTAATGTTACATTTCTTCCAACTTTTCTCCTCTTTTTTTGCCTCTTTATCTTCCATTACTTTATGCTTTACTGTTACACTTGCTTTTTTATCTTTCTTATATTTCGACTCTTATTCTCCCTATTTTATTATATATAAATTTGATATAATTTTTTCTATTCAATCCATATTTTTTCCACACAAAAATGTGAGTATTCTCTCTCTCTCTCTCTCTCTCTCTCTCTCTCTCCTCTCTCCTCCTTTATTTTGGTGGATTTTTGTTCTTTCTTACAACTCTAATTAAGATTGATAGTTCTTTTTTTTTTAATATGTGTTTTGGTATTTTGTGTGTGTGTGTATTTTCATTTCCCATCATAAAAAGTCTTCTCTTTCCCTTTGTTTATGCTCATTTTAAGAAGCCCAGTAGGGAGAGGAGGCCCAACAACGTGGGCAGAAAAGAGCTAGCAATTGGATCATAAGTCCATAAATCAAATAAATGGATCTTGAGGAAACAAACAAGTGTAAAAAGGCCCGGAAGCAAACCCATGGGCAATATATGATGTAGAAAAGTGAAAATGGGCGATAGCAGCTATAGCAAGCCCGAAGTAATGTGAGTAAAGAAAGTAAGGGGCAATGGAGAGTCCATAAGCCTCAATAATGAAGGATAGAATAATTGGATCAGGGAAGCCCAAGAAGTTAGTAAAAGCCCATGGGATAAGTAGAAGGGCCAAGGATGCCCAAGGAAAGTAAATGGGCCAAGGATGCCTAGGAGGAAGTAAATGGGACATAGGAGCCTACAAGTGATGTAGTGAAAGGCCCAATGAGCTTATTGAGTTGCAAGAAAGAAATAAGCAACAAGCCCAAAAGGCCTAGCAGATCTGGGTCAAGTGACATCATGACAGGAATAGCAGAATGATGCGACAGGAAGTAATAACGAGACCACAGGAATAAGAATGACCTGAAGGAGGAAAGGGTCACAATCAAGCAAAGCCCAGCCCCTAAGGGAGCAAGCCATAAAGAAATCAGGAAACGGCCCACGCCATAAGAAGTTAAGGACGAATGGCAAAATAAGCAGGCGGACCTTCAAATCGCGACAAATGCATAAGCAGTAGGCAGATTTTGAACGAGCATGAAAGTGAGGCACGCGCAAGGCCCAGACACCACCAGTCTGTACCCAGCCAATACAGGAAATGGTGGGTCATGGGTTAGAGGGCATAGTCTGGCAATAGGGAGAGGGAAAAAACCTATTTTGAGGTTCCTGCTCAGGTTCTTTTGGGAAAAGTGTCTCGCTAGGATGACATACCGCCCAAAAGAAGCAAGGCTAAGTTGGAACCGCTAGGTGCATGCCATAAGGAACAGAAAGAGAGAGCACCCATGCCTTGGCTGGTAAGAATGCCACGGCAAGCAAACAACCAAAATAGTCATCTTCGTCTGGTGATGTGGAGTGGCGCGGCTAGCACAGGTAAGTGGTGCTGGCTGGGCGACTGACCAATCAATAATGGTCGGCAAGGACACCCACATCAGACAAAGACGGTTAAAGGCTAAAATGGTAAAAGCCAACCGCAGCAGGCATTATATAAAGAACCATTACTATGCACAGGAAGGGGAGGAGTAACCTCTAGGGAGAGAATCACAATAACTAAGCAAACATCGAGAGATAAAAACAAAGGAAAAGAAAGAAAAAGCCGGAGAGAACAAGAAAACAAAAAGAGAGAGGATAGAATGGCAAGTATGCACCAAATAAGTTAATTTCCTCTCTCCCTCTCTGACCCATGCTCTCTGCTAAAGGCAAGGGACTTCTCTGGGCACAAGTCATTTAGGCCCATTCCCTCAAAGTAGTTAATTTCTTCTCAGAGAGATTATTAGCATTGAGGAAATGGCTTCCTTCTCGACTTAGACCCCGTAATATAACTTGACACGGCAGATTGATATTTCTCTTTGATTTAATAAACTCATTATTACCTCTTCCGTATTTATTTTTGTTACTATTTCATAAAACATGTATTCCTTGTAATGACCCATTATCTGGTTTTGTCTAAATAGTAAACGAATCTCTTTTATTATCTGTATTATATTTGTCTGCCGTAACTACTATAGCAGTTCTGCCTGCCACGGACATGTGATCAAAAGTCTTGGCAAATGGGGCATAGTTCGTGCACAAACCGGACCAAGGTGGGTTGCAATTGGACCAGTCCCAACTCCCTGAATCCAGAACACCTCAAGCCTAGCACGGCAGGAGGCAGCCTAGCCCAATACTAAAAATAAAAAAAAAAGGCCCACCACACCCTTTTATAATTTTGATTGAAATTTGGTTTGGGTTAATACTTAGATTTTTTTTTTTTTTGGAAATAGTAATTAAAGATTATATCAAAACATAATCTACATGGCTATAAATTTGAATATTTCTACCAATTTTTTGAGTAATAAATTATTAGAAAATCTATTTTTTATTCCTTTGGTTTCATTTTAATTTTGGTTAAGATAACGATGTAATTTTGTGATGAGTTTTTTTTTTTATTATTATAATTTCCTTATTTCTTAACATATGAGAAATTTGAATAATAAATTTGAAATTTATAAAATTTAGTTGTGTATTAAGCAAATATAACATACTACAATAGAAGTTAGAAGAATATGGTTCACCTTAAAAAAATATTAATAAAAAAAAAGAATGATATATTTATAGAGATAAAAAGATGAAAAATACTTGTAGAAATCTTTTTAAAAAATAGATAATATTTGTAATGTGTAGAATGAGAGAAAGAATAACAAATTTGAATCTAATACCAAAAACACATTTGGCAATTGTTCGTTTTAAAATAAGGGGGTATTATGTTGCAGTGGTTAACTTAGTTCATAAAACTTACCACCAAAAGGGTTATCCACGCATATAAGCTACTAAAACGTGACAATCTTGTAATAATTGGTCAGATGAGAGGACACACGATTCTTGCTACAAAACCAACAGCTCTACACCAGAACATCCAGAAGAATTTGAGCTCGTATATACTTCATGATATCTATAAACTATCATCAATTCATGAGAAAAATTAAATGAATTTGATTCTGCATCAAATGTACTTTGATCAATTGACATTACTCCTTCAGCCGGTGCTTTACACCACTGAAATTTTGAGCAATAAATTGAGGCACCATGTACAACCTAAACCATTTGAGTTGTAATTGAATATACAGAGCCGATGGTATGTGGGAAGAGAATTAAACTTGACCTCAAGGTCCAAGGCCTAAGCTATTTATGCAGTATACAATTAAACTCGTGTATGTAATCTCCTTATTTTTAGTCACAGTTTTTACGATTAGTATTTTATTTTATATCTTTAGCATTCTTTATTATTTTTTCCTTTTCGTAATTTTCACTTTGTTTAACTTTTCATTTTCGTCAACTATTGTCTTCTTAATTCAATTTTTCATTTCCTCCAATCATTGTTTTTAAAAAAATCATTTGATTCCCTCTATAGATTTTTAAATTTTCTCATTTATATCTTCTTTAACTCTACAATTTCACTTTGTTCAACATTTCATTTACTTCCACCATTCCTCTTCCATCTTAATTTTTATATAAACTTCTTATTATTTCATTTCCATCATTCTCCTCTATTCCTTCCAAGTTGTCCATGACAAAGAGGTCAATACTCTCTCTTCTCTCTCTCTCTCTCCTCTCTCTCTCTCTCTCCTCTCAATTTTGTTTCTCTATTAGTGGATTTTTTTAACCACTTATTTTTGGGATTTCAATTGTAAGATATCTAATAATGAAACCATCATTGGAATTGAGATCTCATTCAAAGTGAAAGATATCAAATATATAGAGTTTCTTTTTGTATATTTTCTAATAATGGTTCTTTTTGTTATTGTTGATTTAATTGTCACATCGTATTTAATTGTTGATTTAATTGAGATCTCATATTTAGGTATTTCTTGATCACAAGTTTTTCTTTATCACATTGGTTTGATTTGAATTGGGTTAATAATTAGTTGTTTTGCAAGTCAGAATTTGATTTTTTTTCAGTGATCCTTTTAAATGTTAAACTATGAGACTTAACTAAATTTTGTTTATTTTTTAATCTTTTTGGGTGAGAAAATTTGTAGTTTTGTAAAAAAGAAAAAAAAAAACTTAATAGTTGTATTAGAAGTACTTTATAATATCATTTATTCAAAGAAAAGAAAAGGCTAGTCAAACAAAAATAATCGGATATATTTTAGCTTATTTTGCAATTGTATTTTCATTATTATTATTATTATTTACAACTATGCATATCTAGAAACTTAATTCTAATTGTTTATTTGATAATTTTTTTTGGTGGATGAATTTGTAATTTCCACAAAGAAAATAACTTCAATATTACCAACGACAAATTGTTTTCCTAATTGATCCAATTAATCATTGTTAAGTTTTATTAATTTTTTAGATACGTTTTTTGGTGTTTTGGATTGAAGGGTAGAAAAACTAGGGTTTGAGAAAGCTTGTTTAAAACTAAAAGAATAATTTCCAAATTTTATATACTTTTTAATGCAACACAAAATGTTATAATTAAATTTTATTAAAAAACGAATATGTCCACTAACTTGCCTTTTGAATTCCTATAAAAAATTGTATTGTTCTCATTTTGGTACAACATAAATTATATATACATTACATTTTTTATTTTTCTTATAAGAAATGAAAACTTTTTTTTTTTTTGAGAATCATAATAAATGAAAACATGGTTATGAAATACATTACTCTTTATAACATTAAACTAGATTGCAAAAAAAAAAATAATTAATTAATTAATTAATGAGATCACTATAAAAAAATTATCACGTGCAACGTGGAAGTTTGTGATTAGTATATATAATAACTCCTCCACCATGAATAATGCACGATGTTACAAGCATTTAATATTTCAATGATTTCCCTTGCACTAATTCCCTTAGGTCTGTATATGATGAAGTAGATGCCCAAAATTGCTCATAAGCTCAAATAGGTGATGATTTTTTAACGGACTGATGTGAATACTCCTTAAGCCCAACAAAATAGAAAGCAACGAGGACTATAGGTCCTAAGGTAAATGATATGCACCCATTTTTCATATAATAATCCATAGTTGGCACGAACTTGTCACTCACCCACTAGGCTTCCTTTAACCCAGACTTGAGCAAATTCAACCATTGCATTGAAAACATTGCTTCTATAATCTCTATTTGAATGTATAAATAAATGCAATATTAGATGTTCAAGAGTTCCTTTTTATAATTATAAATATAGATATCATGGCAGTCCCTAATTAATTTTTTGAAGATCCATAGCTAGCCCCAAAAATTTGGAATTAAGACGTCTTCTTGTTGCCATTGTTCTATAAATTCAGATACCATCTAAACTCCCATTTTAGGGTAATCTCCACTAGAGATGAAGCAAAAGACAATTTTGACATTATTGGACATACATACATACATACACATTAATTCGTAAGGATAATATTTAAATCAATCTCTATAAATATATACCACATTAAAGAGAAGTAATTGCATCAATCAGCAAGGTCAATTATGTGACTTGTCACATTACATCCTTGCCACATGAATGCTTTGTCTTTGTATATGTTAGCAACGTGATGTGTGTACCATGCATGTTATATATGCTAGAGTGGATGTGTATACCATGTTGTATGTGCTAGAGTAGATGTAGAAGAGGAAGCATAGAATAAGAACACTAAGAATATAGGGGTTACGTGGTTCAGCCTTGTCACCCTACCTCCATGGAGGAAACCTTTAAGGGTTACATCTTTATCATGTAAGAGTGTAATACATAACTTGTGTTACAATGAACCATAACATGAGTATATATAGACAACTAAATTCAAAACTATTAGTACAACTAGGAGTGAGCTTGGACCTATTACATTGGACTAATGTGTTTAATATTTATCTATCAATCTCCAATGCCAAAGATTGTGTTGCAAAGTGCTGAAAATAAAATAGTTAGTGTTGACATTAACATTCAACCTGTGGTTCAATTCCAATAGCATTATTAGTTTTATACTAAGAAGACTACTTAAGACTATAAACAAAAATCACAAACAAATAAGCGATCCAAGAAAAGCAGAAAATGAGTAATCTGAAAAAGGGAAAACATACTTCTCAACCAATTGAACAAGGTTCACCAATTCCTCTTCAGAACCAACAATGTTGAAGAAATCATCAATCACTATTGTAAGAACCCCATTTTTGGCCACAATATTTGAGCATTAGAAAGCTCAGGGGAAACAAAGTTTGCTACACCAAAGAAGTAATGGTAAGCTTGCTTCTTCCTAGCAAACTTTAGTTTTGTCTAATCTATTCTTTATAACTGTTAGGAACCTCTATAAGCATGTGGATAATAATTGTTGTATTGAGATTTAGTTAGTTAGTTGCAATTCCAAGCATATTAATCACATTTAGCACATGTTGAAATTATTAAGCACATGTTGGAATTATTAATGCACATGGGGAATAATAGAACCAATAGGATGAGGTCATGTGGGCCAATGAGATTAAATCTAGTCTCCTATAAATACGTGATTGTAATCTATTATGAGATATCAATGAAGAATAAACCAACTTCTTAATGCATTAGTGCATCTCTCTCTCTCTCTCTCTTAATCTCTCTCTTTCTCTATAGAGGGTGACTACCTCAAATTAAGTCATTTCCCTACAATTCTCATCAATTCCCTTACAATTCATACCCATCCCCATTAGGAACCTGACATTTGGTATCAGAGACGTCGATCTCAAGATGGGTGAATATGACCGACAAGAAATCTTGAAGGACTTATAACAAATGGTGAATGAAGTTTCCGAGAAGGTCAAGGTCTTGGTTGAATCTAACATGGCCATGAAGGAAGAACTTTCAAGAGTACAAGAGGATCTTGAAAACATATCCGAAAAAGAGTTACAATCTCTTGATTCAATGGAACTCAAAGAACAAATCAAGTTCCAAGAATCTACTACTGTTGTTGCAAGCCAGGATATTGAATTCTGTATCAAAGTGGATGATGATATACACATACATGCTGCCCTTGAAGTTCAGTCAAAAGAACCAACAAAGAAGGTGATGATGATCTTCCAAGAACCAATTCTTGATGCACCAATGGAGGCTTCCATTCAAGAGTTTATGATTCAAGAATTGGAAATCCAAGTGTTGGTGATCCAAGAATCCAAGATACAAGCGCTAAGAATTTTAATAGTTCTAAAATCAAATGAGGTCTTGAAAATATAAGAATATTTCAAGGTTCAAAGAACCAATGAGACCTTGAAGATTGAAGAACCATTAAAGGCTCAAGAATTTGAGCAAAGTTTGAAGATCTACAAAGAAGAAACCTTCAGGTACACGGGACCGCTTGTTAAAGAGAAATGCATGAATATGGTGATCAAAACGTCACTGAGGTATTGGTCCGTTGAAAGATCTCCTTTAATGAAGATGCTATTTAACAACACCTTGTGGGCAAAGTGTTTTCAAGGGGAGGGAAATGTTAGGAATCTCTATAAACATGTGGATAATAATTGTTGTATTGAGATTTAGTTAGTTAGTTACAATTTCAAGCATGTTAATCACATTTAGCACATGTTGGAATTACTAATGCACATGGTTAATCACATTAAGCACATGTTGGAATTATTAATGCACATGGGGAATAATAGAACCAATAGGATGAGGTCATGTGGGCCAATGAGATTAGATCCAGTCTCCTATAAATACATGATTGTAATCCAATATGAGATATCAATGAAGAATAAACCAACTTCTTAATACATTAGTGCATCTCTCTCTCTCTCTTTTAATCTCTCTTTTTCTCTATGGAGGGTGACTACCTCGAATTAAGTCAATTTTCCTACAATTCCCCTACAATTCATACCCATCCCCATTAGGAACCTAGGTTCCTAACAATAACCCACCTGCTTACATGAGAATGGAAATTTTACAAATGAAAGATGATATTATGTTTCCTTTTTCTTTGTTATATAGGATTATAACAAAGAAACACTTGGCGTAACTCTTTGTTAATGTTACAACGCTTAATAACTTCTTATTGAGTTAATATTTTGAAAATCCTACAATTTAATTGCATATCTTCTTTGTTCTTGATAACAAATTTCATGTTAGTTGATAGTTAGATGTTATTTACTATTTGATCCAAAACTAATGTTTTGTGTATAATTTTAAAGTATATAAAATTTGGAAGATAAACATTTTATATATGACATTTACTGACCTATGATCATATTGATATTTTACTAGCATGAAGGATATAAGAAGACAATATAATCTAACAGTGGATTTGTCAAAAAAAATATCCAATTGAAAGTTATTAAGTAATGTAACAATGACAAAACTTATACCAAGTGTAACTCGAACCTAGTGTGTGCGTACTACTATTGATAACTATAAGAGGTTATTGTGTGGGGTCTGAGGACTTAAGAGTCAATACCAAGAAATGGTATTCGTAATCTAGGGTTAGGGGCTAAGCAAGTTCCAAGAACCTCATCTACTCTAGGAGAAAGAAGGAATCAAGGTAACGGGTATCCCTAAAAGGCCCGAGGAGAGGAAGGGTTATGGCAATCTAGGTAAGGAAGGTGGGAGGAAGCTTCTTGAAGGATATCTCTTCCACCTTCGCATTCAACACCCTCCACCAACCTTATCAGCTGCATTAATGTGAAAATGACACTTGAACAGTAATTTCACAGCTAGCATTTCCTTCTACCACCTTCATTAGAGCCTTGATGGGACAAGTATCTAGGAGAATGCCTAGAAACGTACAGGTGGATAGTCAAGATGCATAGGAAAGGACTATAAAAGGAGTAGAATCCACCTGAAAAAGGGGATGATCAATTTCCAAAAATTACTAGAACAAGAAAGAGAACTGGAGAACACACTTAGTGTAAAACTTAAGCTGCTATAATATAAAAAAGGCTGGTCCTCAGGCCTTCCCAAGGAGATTACTAATCCTAGTAGTTGTTTTTTAGATTCCGTTTATTTAATATCTTGGACTCTTCAATTTTAGGCTTGGACATAAAATAGAATTGCACTTGGTTAAATTCCTCACACTTTATACAAATTTTGTTGTTTGGGCTAAATTGAAGGACATGATACCACTGGTCTAAGTGGGCTTGGGCCTTGATTTTTTGAGCACTAACAAGAAGCTATTATTAAATAATAATAAAAATGATGTATGATGGAGTTAAAATGAGAACCAATAACATGTAACTTAAGCATTGTTATGAAATTCTTGTAAAAATATTGTGTTAATAATAGCAAAATTTTATATATATTTTATTTTTGTACATGGCCTTACATAGTTACATTACAGTTGACACACGAAACCAACATAAACACTTGCCCTTTTTTTCTCTTTTTTATTCCTTCTCTTTTTCTCATCCATTCATTTCTTCTCATTCCCATAAAAATCTCCTCCATTTCCTTCTCTTATTATCCTCCAGGATCTTTCATAGACCTTTTTTTTTTTGGTAATAAAAAAGAAAGGGGTGCAACACGTGGACTTTCTAGGAGATCACCCATCCTAGGACTACTCTTGTCCAAACACGCTTGATGGGACCCAGTGCATTACTTTTGGTATAATCGCACCCTATCCATTCATTTCTTCACCCTCCCCCTCTTTATTCCCGTAGCCCCAAAGTAGCTCTAAAGGTTTATGGCTAATTAACATAAACACATCTCTCTCTTTGTAAACTCAAAACCAATTCCAATTTGTCTCTCCGTAACCCCAAAAATTTTAATTCCTAAACCCATGACCTAGATCATTGCAATTTGCTCATCTTTGTAGGATTTTCTATAAGTATTTTGTGGTTAAAACATTGCAGTTTGCTTATCTTCATATGTTTTTCTATGGGTATCACTATTTTGTGGTTAGATTATTGCAATTGCTTATCTCCGTATGATTTTCTTGTAAATATTTTATGGTGAAAGAGTCTGTAGAATGGAGCTTTCATGAGAAAGCTAAGGGTATTTTAGAGATAAAAAGCAAAAATTCCAACGGTAATGTTATTGTGATTTATACGTTTTGCAATTGCAACTCAGCTGGTGGAATACTTATTAGAGCCTATTTGGTAGCAAATTTATGTATTGTTATTCAAAATGACGTGAAAACTGTGGTTTAAAGAATATTCTGAAAACACGTGTTTAAAGTATTCATAATGGAAAAAATGTGTTTTATAGTTTATGAAATTTTACCTAACACCCAAATTCAACTAAACTCACATTTAGATACTGTACATTTGGCTTTAAATTAAAAAGTCAGATTATTTTACCATTCATCTTATTTTTACCACTATTTATGGGTCTTACTGTACTATTTCAATTAACTTTTATCTTTATTTACAGTACTTTCAGTAAAAGATCTTCAATTTCAACAAAATAAGCAGATCTCAAACAAACTATAAAAACGTGCTTTTTTTCCCCCAAAAAACTTAACCAAATGGGCACAAAGTTTAATAAAACTACACTAACATAGAGACTGTTTGGTAATATCATTCTAGTAATATTATTTGTATTTTTTAAAAATACGTGTGAATGAAAAAGTATATAAAAATACGTATAATATTATTTAAAAACTAAAAAATATTACTCAAACAACCGGACACTAGTCTTCTAATGTGAATATTCTTAAAAGACCTTTGTGAAAACGTGTGGAGTCAAATACAACGTTATCATCGCATTGAATTTAATTCTCTCATGAGACAGACAAACATTATTTAAATTTCATTAATCAACACAAATGTTAAATATACAATAATTAGGCTTTCTAGATTTGATTGAAAATTTGAAACTAGATCTTTAGTGGGCATATAAGGTTCGTATCTAACTCAAGTTCTACTCCAAGTCGTTTATCAAAAAAAAAAAAAAAAAAGTTCTACACCCACTCTCCCTAGTCTACTTCTACTATCACGTTGGTGATAAATTACGTTTCCCAACTAGCGTCTACACAGCCCGCCTCAAACTCTCTCAAAAAAAAAAAAAAAAACCCTAACAAAAAACCCAGCCGCCTCTAAACTGAAGCCCACCAGCAGCCACCTACAATCAACCCTCCTCCTCCTCCTCCTCCGGCGGCGACGGCGAAGCCACAATGCTTTACTTCACCACTACCATATTATTATTATTATTAACTGAACAACATCCCCTTCTTTCTTCTACTACTCTCTATTCGCTCGGATTCGGTTTTTTTGATTAAAATCTCACTCTTTGCAATGGCTGCTTTGAAGTGCAATACTTTGTCACTCAGAAACCCTGCTCTACAGTTTGCGCGTCCTACCTCTCCCGATAACTATAAGAGGTTAATTTTTTTTATTTTTTTATTATTACTTTATCAAATTGCTGTCACTTTCTTACTTTGTTAAGTAATAAATCCATTATTATACATTTTTTTTTAATTATCTGATCTGTGATCCATTTTTGTTGTCGTGGCGTTTGTTTCTCGTCACTTTTATGTGGGTTTCAGTTAGTTCCAACAGTTTAAAGTATCTTTTACGAATGGATAAGAGATTTGAGGTTCAATCTCCGCTTATATTAAAAAACTGATTGGTATTTGGGTCTAATTGATAGGTATTTGGGTCTAATTGATGCTATATTTTTTTTTGTTGTCGTGGCGTTTGTTTCTCGTCACTTTTATGTGAGTTTCAGTTAGTTCAACAGTTAAAATGTCTCTGATGAATGAATAAGAGATTTGAGTTTCAATCTTCGCTTATACTAAAAAACTTATTGATATTTAAGTTTGACTGATGCTATAAGTTAAAATCCTCTTACAAAAAAAGAAAAGGAAATTATATATATTAGCTATTAGATTAGAATGTAGTATTTGTTGGTATCCTTAAAGCGTGTAGAAAAACACACATTTTGTGCTATGTGAGTTCCACAAACCTATGAGCTCTAATTGGGTTTTTTGAGACTATGGAATGTTGTGTCTAGGTTGTTGGTTGTGAAGCTAAAGTGGAACTCCTGATTTTAGTAGAGAATGTAAACTGACGTGACAATGGATGTAATTAGTGCAACATCAATAATATATTAATGGAGACTTCCATAGTTTAAATTCCCCTTCCCTAACTTTCAAATTATAAATTACGTTGAGTAAATGAAGAGTTTTGTGACATGAAGACATGCTAATAGCTTCCTTGTTGTTAAATTTGACGGAAATCCTAACGGTAGAGGGCAAAGTGCTTATTAACAATAACTCAGGGGAACATTTCTCCGTTTGAAGTTTAGGATGGACATTGTATCGATTTTGAAAAGCATAGTATAGGTTCCTTTGCCATTGTTAAATGCTTACTTCAGCTATTTTTTGTTAGTCCAGGATGCAGGAGAAATCTTGTGGCAAGCAACTGGAAAAAAAGTTTTGGTTAAAAACTGAAAAGTCTTTGTTTGATAGAAAAAATTTTAGGTGCTTAAAATTTTCATTTGAATTTAGAAGATCGCTTTATTGACTTGCATCAAGCCTTCAACTGCCTATTTTTTGGGTGGGGGGAGGGGGTGTTGTTGGGGAGCTAGAATGACCGCTGTGTTAAGCTTTTGTTTTGAGAATCAAATGAAATACAATTTCTGCTCAGCTGCATAGTCTTGTGTACATTTGATTTATTTTTGCAATTAATTTCTCTTGATTTGTTACTTTTTTACTTAGTCTTTTAGACATATAATTGATCTTTATAGATTGATTTATATTTTTATGGAGGGCTGTCCCTTTACTAAACTCTATTGCTAACAAGTGCTGGCATGCAACTTGAGAAAGGGGCCAAATCTTCTTGCCAAAAACTCTGTTTTGCTAATTTTGCTAATTTCATTTTCTCTGTTGCTATGAGGTAGGAATGCAAAGTGGAGGTCTCCGCAAGCAGCTGTAATACCTAATTTCCATCTTCCAATGCGCAGTTTGGAAGTTAAAAATAGGTAAATTATCAAATGACATTTTCTCCATATAGATGAATTTTTCATATCAAATGTCTGGGCTGTTGTGCCATCTGTTGTGCCTTGTATTTAATGTTTTAACTGTCTGGTGTGTGAATGTGTATTGTACTTATAGTTTGTCAGAGATCAGCTCTGCTTTAATTAGGTTCTGAAGGACAAGCTTATATATTCAATATTTCTTTCATATTTATTGTCCCTAGACTGAAGATATATACACTCTAGTCATTTGAGAGGCTGATGTTGGTGCATTCTCTGTATACCCCCTGTATACTTGAAAGTTTTTTGCTTTAATAAAAATTGTTGCAATATTTATGTATATACTCTCCTCCTGAATTTTTCAAAAGGAGATTCTAAGTTCAAATAACCGAGGCACCACATGAACAGTACCTAAATCTATGCCCAAATATCCATTGCTGGCTGGTGAGTATTGGAGTCATTTGTCTGGTATTGTGAATTGATCAAGTAAAATAAATATTTTTTGGTTGTCTTACTGACTGCTGGTAGTGTACTGGTCAGTTTGTACAAATTACATAATGTTGTGCATTTGTGCTGGTGTAAGCGTGTGGTTGTGTTTTAACAAATCTAACATCAGCAGTAAAAAAAATGATGGAACATTTTAATTTGTTTCAAAAGAAATAGTAATACTGTAGTGGTTGTCCTTAGATATCCATTTTTTTTGTAGTGAGAATTGGTGCCTTAGATATTATATATTCTCTTACTATGTTTTCAGGACATCGACAGATGATATAAAGGCTCTTAGATTGATAACAGCCATCAAAACTCCATACCTACCTGATGGTAGATTTGATCTAGAAGCGTATGATGACTTGGTGAACATGCAGATTGTCAAAGGCGCTGAAGGTATTATTGTTGGTGGCACAACCGGTGAAGGCCAATTGATGAGCTGGGATGAACATATAATGCTTATTGGCCACACAGTAACTGTTTTGGTGGATCAATTAAGGTTATTGGTAACACTGGAAGCAATTCCACAAGGGAAGCAATTCATGCTACTGAACAGGGTTTTGCTGTTGGAATGCATGGTGCCCTTCACATTAATCCCTACTATGGCAAAACCTCCAAGGAGGGAATGGTTTCTCACTTTGAAAGTGTTCTATCAATGGGTCCCAGCATCATATACAATGTGCCTTCACGGACTGGCCAAGATATTCCCCCACCTGTAATTCACACTATAGCCCAGAGTCCTTACTTGGCTGGTGTTAAGGAGTGTGTTGGAAATGATCGGGTCAAACAGTATACAGATAACGGTATAGTAGTGTGGAGTGGGAATGATGATGAGTGTCATGATTCTAGATGGAGCTATGGAGCGACTGGGGTGATATCTGTAACTAGCAACCTGGTTCCCGGATTAATGCGGGAACTTATGTTTGGAGGAAAAAACCCTTCACTGAATGCAAAGCTCATGCCTCTGATGCAGTGGCTTTTTCATGAGCCAAATCCCATTGGCTTAAACACGGCTCTTGCTCAACTTGGAGTTGTGAGGCCAGTTTTCAGGCTCCCATATGTACCTCTTCCTCTGGCAAAGAGGGTAGAGTTTGTTCATTTGGTGAAGGAATTGGCCGGGAGAATTTTGTTGGAGAGAAAGATGTTCAGGTTCTTGATGATAATGACTTTATCTTAATTGGTCGGTATTAGTTTGTTTTCCTAGTTCTGGATATTTGGTTTGGGTTTTGAAGTGCTAGTTTGAGTTTGTCTTTTGGCTTTTTCACCCATTATAAATTCATAAATAAATTTCTTTAGATTTTTTTTTTCAAGCTTAAACTTATTTAGGCTATAATCCATAGTATCTTATGGTAGGTATTAGTATAATATGTATATATATAGAAAAAAAGGTATAAGTACAATTTCTATGGAACATTTCCACTGATTTCCTTTTTGCAGGTGAGTCTGTTGATTTGGTAGCCCAAATGTTTTGAGTTTGTTATGCTGCTTCTCATTATAGTACGGATTATCATAGATGTTGCTAAAATGCTGGAGCTTAGTCATTGAGTTAATTGCAGGTTAGATGGAATGCGCATTTGAGTCAAGTTATGGTGTTTGAATTCTAAACTTAAGTTCTTCCTCAAGCTGGCTGAATGTAACTTACATGTGCGGACACTGTTAATCTTCAGTGTCTTTAGTTTTTGGAATATCCATTTGCATTTAAGAGCTCTGTACTCTGTCAAGAGTATTGTGGTTTAGTGATACAGTTCGGTTCTCACACACACAGGAACTCAAATTCGAATATCTCTCCATCCTAATTCTAGAATGGCTCAATCAATACAATCTTATTTGGCATTGTAGCATTTAGGCTTCATATGGTTTCTCAGCGCTCTCTATTTAGACACACATTCCAGTAATGTAAATCAATGTTTCCTATTCCTTCTTGCTTCATGCTCCTCATAATATCTTATGGCTGAATTTCCTTGCCACTTGTCATTGCGTTTCCTAATATTGCTTCCCAAGTTAAGGGTTCTGTTAGGGCTGTGAGATTTTTGGGCTATAGTTGACTCTGAGAAAGTAGCAGTAGGAAAGGTTGGTGTAGAATTTCCGGCAATGCTCACAAAAACTGCACATTTATGTGCTTTTATACTTATAAAAAACTAAAGCTCCCACTTTTTAATGTCAGACTTTAATGAAAACAGGTGCTAATGTTTTCTCATGTAAAATTTATTATTAAAATAATCGTCGACCAAATGCCAATTTGTCATTTAATTCATCGTTCTCTTGTATTTTAAGCTCTTATTAGGTTCTTGGAGGTTTTTTTACACCACTCACAAATAATATACGCATACTCTTTATATTCTATATTCCTATGTGTAAACTTATTTTGGAGTGGATTTGAGACGCTTTGGGACTTATGTTACCTCATCCTCCCAAAAATCACTTTGACCCTCTTCCTCTAAAAACTCAAAAACACAGGTTTATATATGTAATTACATGCATAGTTGTTGCAATCTACATTAAATTCTATGTAATACTCATGGGACTGAATAGTTGCGCTATTATACATTATAATCCATGTATGTATTACTCATAAAAAGGCTAATAACCCATTTTTCCTTTATTCATTCTCTACCCTAGTGAATTATTCAAAGAATATAGGACCCGTTTGGATGGAGGGGGGAAGAAGGGGGAGTGGAGGGGAGTAGAGTAGAGCTAGCTAAAAATAAACTAATTTTGAGCCAAATCTACTCTACTCTACTCCCACTCTCTCTCCTTCAATCCAAACAAACCATTAAGTCAACTCCAGAGTCCAAAGATCAAAGAACAGAGACCCTTGTTCCTTCCTATTCTTCTAATTAGTTTCTGCAAAAAGCGATATGTATTCATTTTAGTGATTCTTGTTGCTGTTTCTGTTGTTGAGAGAGCTTTGTTTGGAGCTGAAATAACAGGGCCTGATTCTCTTGGTGAAGCAGCAAAGCTTTCTGTCTCAGCTTCTCGTTCTCTTCTATGATGCTTTTCAAGTTCTTCATTTCCATCTTCACTACTCTCACCCTTTTCTTCTCCTTTGCTTCATCTTTCAAAACTCTGCTTCTCCTGTTAGTTTACACAACTTTTTTGTTAGAGAGAGAGAGAGAGAGAGAGAGTTTACAAGGAAAGAATCTGCTAAAGTAAAACCACTGATGTTGGAAATGGGATAGACGAAGTGTTAGTGAACATCTTCTCTGAAATTTCGGTTCTTGACTTGAGAAAGAGGTACTTCGACTCTACAATAAAAGAGACGGAGGGAGTGAAAGCTATAAGAGAGAAAAAAGTGGTTTGTAAGAGAAGGGCTTCTTGGACTTTAAATAGGAGAGTCGTTATTAGTAAGAGTCATACAGCTCAGATATTGTGTTGTATGGGCACAAAGGGAGAGAGAGAGAGGGAGGCTTTTCGTAGCAATGATGGCACAAAGACTCATGATTACAGAGGCTATCAATAGGTGCAGAATGCAGAAGAAGAAGGTGAAGAAAAAGGCTTCCTATTCTTCGGCATTTTCAATTACTTTAACTTAATTAGAAGAATGGAAACTTAAGGACTGCATCTTTATCATGTAAAAGTATAATATATAATTTGTGTTACAATGAACCATAACGTAAATATATATAAGAGTAGGCTTGGATCTATTACATTGGACTAATATGTTTAATATATCTCTATCATTGCTGACATTAACATTCTATCTGTGGTTCAGTTTCAATAGCAATATCAGTTCTGTACTGAGAAGACTACTTAAGACTAAAAACAGAAATCACAGACAAATGAGAGATCCAAGAAAAGCAGAAAATGAATATTGTGAAAAAGGGAAAATATACTTCTCAACCAATTGTACAAGGTTCACCAATTCCTCTTCAGCACCAACAATGTCAAAGAAATCATCAATCATTGTTGTAAGAACTCCATTTTTGGCCACGATATTCGAGCTTCAGAAAGCTCAGGGGAAACAAAGGTTGCTGAACCAGAGAAGTAACAGTAAGCTCGCTTCTGCCTAGCAAACTTTAGCTTTGTCTAATCTGCTCTTTGTAACCCACCTGCTTACATGAGAACGGAAATTCTACAAACAAAAGATGATATTATGTTTCCTTTTATTATCTAAAGCAAGAAGCTATCTCAATGACTGAGAATCTAAGAAGAAAAAGGAAAACCAATGGTTCCAGATTAAGATGATTTTTACCCAAAAATTTGAGAAAAAAAAAGGAAGGACTGAGTTGCTTCCAGTTCCGTAGGCCAATGAAACGATGAAAGTAGCTTCTAGTTTAGTATGCCTAGTTAATTATCATGTTACATGTGCCAACCTTTGACCCTGTTATAATGAATATCCCAAGAAATTCCAGTGACAATATCATGATAGTTGAAACTACACAAAGATATGCACCTTGCAAGAAGTTTGAGTTCTTCGCGATGTATTGATTGGCATATGCAATAAGAAACATTGCCGAAATTTGAAGAACATAAGAACAGTACAAGGATAAAGCAATTGTTCAAACTATGATGGCTAATTCTCGGAATACATAATGAGTGATAGCCCATCCCATAAACTCGCATTGTTGGCCTCTTAATTTTGAACACAGATGAAGGTAACACCATGTTTAAAACTGAAACTTGTATCACATAAAACTTGAACAATCTTTTTGAATTCTGAAAATCTGCTATAATGCAAAATGAAAGGTTGAAGTCTTATTCATTAATCTCCAGTTTCAAGGTCAATCTATATTGCTTATTATTGTTATCTACAGTTCCGTCTTCAGAAGATTTTGGTCTAGATATTACACACAAAACAATATTTCATGAGTGCAGTAAAAAAAATTATGGATTAGGACCGGACCAGACCGAATTGGACCCTTTTAAAAAAAGAAGAAGAAGTATGGAGTGCAATTAGTCTCATTTCTTTCATAAAATAATTTTACTTCTTCGTTTTATTCAAGGTATGTGACAGAAATAATTTTTTTTTAACTTTAAATCTCAATCATTAAAAATAATTGCAAATTTCCAAAAAATGTTGGAGTTTATTTGGCATAAACAATTATTTTTAAAATAAATGGTTTAATTTTTATTGGATGGGAGGATTTCGGAGGGGAACCAAGGCCCATGCCCTTGATTATTCAAAACCCTCCCTTTCCTTTTATTTTAAAAACAAAATAAATTCAGGAGCAAATTTTACTTGATGGCCCCCTCATAATTTTTCAAAATCCTCCCTCTCCCCCTATTTTTATTAACAAAACTTACTTTTTAATATTTATAATAGAATTTTAACTTATAACAACAACAAAATTTATTAATTAAGCTAACTAGAACCCATAAATTTTATTTAAAAGTTAATCTAATTTTATTAATGGATCCTTTATTTATATACATATAAATACACACACACACTCATAAAAAAAAAAAAAAAAAAACCATTTCTATCACAAATTTTAACACTTATTTTTCATTTATGCTTTTGTTTTGACCTAAAATAATTTTAGGTGTTTATTAGCATTTAAAATGTGGTTAAAATTGTAAAATATTTTTCTTTGACAGTACAATCCTTTATATCAAGTTGTAAAACATTTTATCTTTAAAATTTTGGTTAAACATTTACAAAAAAACACCATGACTTCCCTTCACCCCATATGATGGCTAGATCATCGATTTAGTGGGTTAGGCAATAGGTGCTGACAATCCAATAGTCAAAGCCACCACTCCAATGACCGATGTCTCTGGCTCGATGACCAGATTCGTCGTTCCAATGACCAGTGTTGATAGTTCGGTGGCCAAAGCTGCCATTTTGGAGACAAGTGCTGGGGGTTTGATAACTAAAGTTGTTGTTCTAGCCACAAGTGTTAGTAGTTCTATGGCCAGAGACACCTTTCTAGCAACTAGTGCTAGAGGTTCGATGACTAAAGTCACTATTCCAGTTATCAATACTGGCAGTCCGATGGCCAGAGACACCATTTCAGCTACCGGTGTTTGGAATTTGGTCACTGAAAACACCTCTCCTAAAGCGGTCATCAAAGCCACTATTTCAGTCACTAGTGCTGGTTGAGCCATCAATTTTTGTGGTTTACTTGAAAAACTTTACTTATCATACATACCAAACACCTGAAAATATTTTATTGTAAATGTTTTACTTATAATATTTTAATTTAAAACAAACTGAGCATTAAAGAATAAGTAGTAAGTGATAAAGGTACAATTGAACTATTGAATTTATCAAAAAGCAAATTACAACAAAACTCTCATGATTAATACTGTTTGCTTTTATGTTTTATTATTTACATTAAACAAAATCATCTCATTTTTAGTATTATTCAAAACTTTGATTTTTATATATAAAGATTTTCTATAACTCAAATGATTTTTTTAATGAAATATTTATGTTGCAATCAAACATGATTTTTAGTAACTAGATATATCATAGTTTGGTTTTTGTTACACTCATAAAATGAATAAATTATTACAATTACAACCATACATAGTAAGCATTTATGCATAAACTTTAGAGTTTAATTGGCTTATAGACACCTGATAAAAGATAGTTTTTCTCATGTAAACTTTTTACGAATTATTTAATAATTCTCTCATATTAATCGACAATGTAATAAAATTCTTTCTCTTATGTTAATCGGCAAGGTAATTTTATTACACATGTCTTAACTCTTAACTAGAGAAAAATTCCTTTTTTTTCTTTTAAAAGTTTGGACAGAATTTGTTCCTTCAAATGGTCTTCCATTTGTTATAACTGATTTACTAGTTAGATTAAATAAAAATCATCAATAGTCTTTTTTTCCCCTAAAAAAAAAAAAAAAACCCCTTGAAAAAGATACCAAATTAAGAGGTTTATTATACAAAATTTTTCCAAATTTTATTACTCACTTGTTTTTATAAAAATAATCAATATAAGTGGCAAGGGAATTCTAACAAAAAAATATATTTTTGTGTATGCTCAAAAACATGCAGCACATTTCGGCGCGCTTGATAAAGTCTCTATCTTTTTCTTCAATACCAGGCACCACTCTTCAAGAAATTGCTTCTTCTCGACCCAAAGGTCTCTCTCTGTGTCCTTCTAGTTTATTGAGCATCTGGGTATTTATAAGACCATTGTTGTTGTTGTTGTGGTTTTTTTTTTTCCTATGTGAATATCTGCAAATTTTAGCTTCTGGGTTTGTCTGATTTTGCAGTATAAATACATGTAAAAGCCAAAAAAAAAAAAAAAAATTATGCATAAATTTTGCTTCTTTCTGCAATGTATGAAATCAAATGGGTAATTGGAAACATGGAAAATGTAGACGACCTTATCTTCTTCTTCTCCTTTTGTAGAATTGGTTGCATAGTCCTTCTGTATAATGACAATGGCTTTTTCTTTCTTTTTAATGAGCCCAACAAATTAACTGGCTAGTTTTACTTACCATAGTAGGAAAAAAATTGTGGAAGAAGAGAATATGGGAAAATGAGGGGAACTGACAGTCAAGGCAAGTTGCTCTCTAAAAAAAAGTTGATGATTTGGCTACATACAATTAACACCAAAAAACATATTTGGATTTAGGTCATGACTAAGTTCAGGGTTTAAGGAACACTCTTTGAAAAATTATACTTCGTTTTTTTGTTACTTTCATTTGCAAGTTTTTTAAAATTTTTTTACACTAGGGTGTCAATGTATCAACTTTGATTTATATTAAAATTTGAAGTCAGTGTGGTGTTGTATCCATTATTTTAATGACCTTTTCAAGGGTTTGTATTGTTAGACCTTCAGATGATTGAACAATTCAATTCCCGTGATATAGTCGATTTGTGCTCTTTTCCTTTAGGGTCCTGAGAGTTGTGTAAACGTAATCTGTGCTCATTTTGAGAGATTTTATTGGTGAGAATTCTTGGCATGTTAATACAAAATCTGTTGGTGTCACAATTTTTATGATGCTATTTTTTTTTTTTTTTTCCGTTTTCTAAGAGGTCTAGCCTTGGTGCGATGGCAATTGCCTTCCACCCAAAACAACATATCGCGGGTTTGCATTCAAGTATCAGCATCTCCTTTAAAAAATTGGGGGTTACGCTAGCTACCAATCTCCGCTCCTAGACCCTATAAGTGAGAGCTTTGTGCATTGGGGATGACCTTTTCTTATTTTTCCTTTTCTAAATGGAACATCCATCCTCTCTTTTACCCTATGCTATAGATATTTCAAGCCCACTGCAACAATTTGAACTAGAGCAAAATTGCAGTTTGGTATGAAATTGCATTTTTGCCCAGTGGTGTATCTTTGGTTCTCTTAACCTTTAATGTGGATGATGTTGGAACATTTCATCATTATCATCTTCCTTTGTGAAGAATGAAGATTATACTCTAAATGCTAAACATTTTTTCCCCTTTTATAGTGTCATTTCATTATTTTTGCTATGTCTAACTTGAGTAATGTCTTACATGGGAAACTCTTGTCTACAATGTTTTAATTTCATTTAAGTTTAAAATCTTATTGTAATTGGTTTGTGTTTGGTAGGGGTTGCAAAGGTTGTACTAAAGAAGGGGAAGACACAGCTCTTTAAGGATGGTAGCCCAATGGTGTACAGTGGAGCCGTTGATAGAATAATAGGTAGACCACCACCCAGGACTGGAGATATTGTGCTGGTAGCTGATGGGACAGAGAAACCAATAGGGTGGGGATTGTATAATTCAGTTTCCATGTTTTGTGTTCGGCTAATGCAGCTAGAAGAGGAAGCAACAAGGTATTTACTTAAAAGGGATTCCCCTTTCAGTTTTATCTCTTTTGCAAGGATGTTAAGCTGTTACTTTATATGAAACAGAGATCCTCCATGTGCATTGAACATGGAGAAACTGCTTGAAGCAAGAATTGATGCAGCTAGAGAATTACGTAAGAGTTTGGGGCTTCCCTCGGCCAATACAAATGCATACCGTTTAGTAAATAGTGAAGGAGACAGGTATTGACATAATTAGTTAGGTGAAGTTTTTATTGGTGGCCTTTTTTTTATTTCTTAATAACATCTGCCATGTCCATAAAATTTACTATTTGATTTGAGGTTGAGATAAGAAATTGTTTATGTTCTTTATTCCCATGCTAGTCATTAATTCATGTGTGTATACATGCATCATATACAAGCACACATGAAGCTAAAAAAGGTCTTGATTTCCAATCAACAAATGAGGCTTTGGGTATAGCTTTCTAGAAAGTAACTACATGGGCAATTAAATTATACGCTTTTCCCCCTGCTAAATGACTTATAGACATATAGAGATTTGAAAAGAATTCATATACAAACATACATATATGTGCTCAAAAATATATAAATATCATTGCTAAATCAATATAAAGTAAGCTTGTGGAGCGTTATTTTATTTTTTTATTTATTTTTTTGGGGGGGGGGGGGGGGGGGGTGGGAACGGGTGGGGGTGGTGGTGGTGGTGATTGTTAGAAAAGCTAAATGTAAGTCCTATGTCCACAGAACAAATGGTATTATCAGAACCAGAGTCCAACATATGTCCTACATCCAGAACGAAATGGTGATCCCACATTACCCCTCCTATTTGTAAATTAAATTGTTCCTGGAAATGCCAATACACTTCATTGATGTCAGTTCTTTATTTCAGATTGTCAGGATTAATTGTTGATGTTTTTGGAGATATAGCTGTAATAGCATCATCAGCTGCTTGGGTTGAGAAGTACAAACAAGAAATTGAGGCTTGTATCCGTAGAATTGATGAAATTAATCATATAAACTGGAGACCTTCTGTTGAGATTTTAAAAGAAGAAGGAATAAATTTATCAGATTTGAAGGAAATGCGTCCATCTGCTTGTCCAGAAAGAACGAAGGTAGAAAATCCTTTGAAACATTGCATTTTGCTCATTTCAATTTTGGCCTTTACCAATTTCTTCTCGATCACTATGATGATATTATATCTTGACCTGCACCCTAATATGCATACAACACTGAATCCCCCCCCACCAAAAACAAAACCCTGGGACTCCCAAATCTCATCTGGTTGCAAGCACTCCCCTACTAGGGATGCATGCCTCTTGGATTGGAAAGTTTTTCTGAAGTGTTGCTGCTCTTGAAATATGTTTTCAGCAAGGTAACTGCCAATTTCAGGGACCATGATCCTTGCTAATCTGAAACAGTAAAAATATTGTCTGGATACTTTTATTTCTTACATGAATCAACTACAAAACTTTTTTTTTCTTTTTAACTCAATGTCAATGTTGCATTTATTTCTACCCTTGTGAATCCAAAATTTGGTTCATTTCTGGTAATGATTTTAATTGGCATGAATATTTTTAGGCCAATTCATCTTCTGTGGGCCTTCTAATTGACGCCAATGAGCTCCAATACAAATGGAACTTCCTCCTTCCATAATAATGAGATGGAGGGTGAGGTCATGGGTTCGATAACCATTGGGGGGTGTGTGTAACTTAACTATAGCAAAGGGCCTTCTGACTGAAGAATTCTCCTTTCATGGAATCTAAGATCTTTGAATTGGAACCAAAGTAATAACACTTGTACTATGCCTGAATAGGAAGTTCTTCTTAGCCAATGTGGAGCTGGGTTCATGTTCTTGCAGCTTGTATATAATTTGAACCTGTTCCATGAATCCAAGTTGATATAAAATCTTGGAAGTGCCTTCTGGCTGAATCTTCTTATCTTATGCCATTCTTTATGAAAATTGTTGAATATGTCTTATGCCAACCCGTAATTTTGTTATGCTTAGGTTATGGAAAATGGGATTTTCTATGCAATTTCATTGGAGGGCCAGAAGACAGGATTTTATGCTGATCAGCGTGAAAACCGTCAGTTCATTTCAACAATTTCAGATGGTCAAAAAGTCCTTGATATTTGCTGCTACAGTGGTGGTTTTGCTCTGAATGCAGCACGAGGAGGTGCTGTGAATGTCACTGGTATAAGTCATTGCTGACTGTCATTTTTCCTTTTCAATTCTTGCTGGATATGACTAATCTATGATTCTTATTATGGGGCTTTGCTTCACCATCTCATGTGTCAATTCCTAATTAAGATCTGAACTTCTTGAAGGCATGTTTGACTAATTATGTGAACTTTTCTTTCCAGTTCTTGTGTGTGTGTGTGTGTTTGTGTGTGTGTTGTGATTAGAATTTCATCTATTTAAAATTTTGTTTGTCAAAATCTGTTTTAAATGAACTTTGTAAAATTTAGCCGTTGTGCATACAAGATCTGACAGATATTGAGCAAAAACTAATATACAATGCAAAACGTCTGAATGTAATATTTGGTCAAAGAGCCATTAGATGTTGTGCAATGCTTTTCTTATGAAACTTTTAGAAATCTTCCAAACTTAACAATTATATCATTATTATTATCAATACACAAATAATACATAACCTCATCCCCTGCATACTCACTGCTATCTCATATTATATTAGGCTTAGGAGATTTCATCTCATGAGATTTTCATAATTGTTTAACTTTCTCTGTATTGGTTCTTGAGAGTACATCAAGAATATGACAATGTATATTCTATTGGGTTCTATTTGAGGTAGAAATGTTAAGATTGCAAGTATCTTTAAGCTACACGAGTTTTTTAAATATCTAGTATTCTTTTAGGTGTTGATACATCATTACCAGCTTTGGAGCTAGCAAAAGAAAATATTGTTCTAAACAACATGGACCCTGGAAGGATATCATTTCTCAGAGCAGACGCAACGGAATTTATGAAGGGTGCTCTTTCTAAAAATGAATCATGGGATGTAGTCATTGTTGATCCTCCTAAATTAGCTCCACGAAAAAAGGTATTTGAACATTCATGTTAAGTGTTTCCGGACATTGTTTTTTTCTCTCTAATTCTTTGCAATTTTCTGCTGATAA
Organism: Castanea mollissima; assembly: GCA_014183005.1. Taxonomy (NCBI): domain Eukaryota; kingdom Viridiplantae; phylum Streptophyta; class Magnoliopsida; order Fagales; family Fagaceae; genus Castanea; species Castanea mollissima. The sequence goes on along the minus strand of JACAVU010000003.1, from coordinate 2,576,871 downwards.
CTGGGTCATTATTTAATTCAGGTTTTACAAAGTGCATTAGGCATGTATAGAACTTTAAACTCATTAGCGATGCAATTAACAAAGAGAGGTGGTCTTCTCATGACCTGTTCATGTTCGGGAGCTATGACCCAAAGTGGGATGTTCTTGCCTACTCTTCAGGTGATTTTTTTTTTTATTAGTACTCTTCAGGTAAATAATTATCTCTGACTTGTTCCTTGAGTATAAATTTACATCAGAAATCAACTTCAAAGTAGATTAGATTTTTAACCAAGAATGATTGCTATAATCAGTACTATGGATGACTCTTCAATCTTCACTCTTTTCTTTCTCTTTCAATAATAATATCTTAATTTTCAGTAAACAGACATGCTATGATTACATAATTTAAAAAACTATTATCATGGTTTTACATTGGGATGGGAATATACATAATACATACCTTAGAAGACCTGTCTGTTGAGTCAAGATTATGCTTTTTTCTTTCTTTTTTTGTTTATATATATTTTTTTAATAAGTTACATGCGCACCCAATGGCTCCTGAATCCATGATGTCTTCCAACCAATTAGCTATTCTGCTTTACTCGATTTCTCTTAATACAAGTTTCCTATTTCTTTCATTTGACTGGATTAAAGCAGTTGGTGAATTGATGCTGCCCCATTTTCAGTGTGTAAAAAATATGCTACTTCCAAAAAGTTGTTGGTCAAAAATTAGAAATTTGAGGGCAAGCATATAGAAATTCTAATCTTAATTGGAAGTAATTAACACATTTCTCTAATTAACTTTGAAAATCATTTTCTTTGTGACCAGGGTGCTGCATCAATGGCAGGGAGGAAAATTACAGTTCTACGACAGGCCGGAGCAGCATGCGATCATCCTATTGACCCATCCTACCCAGAAGGCGCATACCTCTCTAACATTTTGCTAAGAGTACTATAAATGGACACAAACACAATCCCTATTGTTTTTTCAACTAACCTAACTGGAAACTCATCATGTTATGAAAAGAACTGTTAACTATGTTAAATACTATTTTAAGAATTATACATGATTTCTTTTCTTCTTCTTCTTTTCTTTTTATAAATTGAAATTATGCTTTGTGTTCTCATTGGAAATTTCAGTCAATCAAAATGCTTTCCAAGCTAAAGTTACATGCTCTGGTGTCTGCTCTCATTGGAAATATTTTGAAATTAGATCAGCCACTTAGAACTGCAGAATCTAAGCTATCTAAAGAGTTCCAAAACCTTGCATATTGTTAACATCATGTTGAGCAACTAACTTTACCCCATTGGTCCTATTGTACCGATTGATTTCATATCTAGGACAGTATGTTCCAAAAATGATAAATTACTATTAAACTTCCCATTGTATAAAAAAAAAACTGTCGCCATCTTCTTGTTCCCGTACATTGGTACATTATTTATGTTGCTCCCAATAGGTGCACTCATTAATGCTGCCATGCTGGTACCAAAATGACCTATGAACCTTGTCCAAAATTGGTGCCACCTTTTATCAGGAAATTTTAGTCTCAATTGAAAATATGGTCTCAATCAAATGGCTAACGTGTGATACATTGTGTTTTTGAGGCATTTGATGTGCAGAAAAATGTTTATTAGGCATTCTTACAATAGGAATCCAAACTCACCAATACAAATGAAACCTTTTTATATTTTTTTTCATTGTTTTATAAAATTTTATTTTTTTATTTTTTAAATGTTACAGATTCAAACTCTTCAAAATTCACGTACTAATTATTTAACTTCCTGAAAAGGTCCAAATTTTTTCAAGTATAAACATAACTTGTACTAAACTTGACAAACAAGAATGAAATAATATTTTTAGCCAGGGTTGAAACATTTTAGCCAGACATGAAGTGATGATGATCATTAAAGTTGCTACTTACTGCAATCTGCAATCATAATATGCTACACAGAGCGGAATACGAATTTAACTTCTTTTTTAATCTCAGAGAAGAATATAAGTTTAAAGAACATTGCACAAAGGTACTCTCAGAACCATATAGGCACATAAAAACAATTTTAAAAATAAAAATAAAATACAATTGTAACCTAAGGTACGGCTTGTTCAAAACATGTTGCATCTATTGAGAGTATATATCAACATATCGGTACAACTCACACAACGGTGAAGTAATTACATCATGTAAATTATCCACCATGATTAGCTCAAGATAAGCCATCATAATAGGTCCAGAAACTTTCTTAATGCCCTCCTGGGTTTCTGTTCCATGACAAGTAAGAAGGATCTCCAAGTCTCCTGAAAATAGAGGGAAACAGAAGTAAAAGTTAGTAACAGGACATAAATATCTACATATTGCTTTTAAATCCTACTTACCCTCCTTTTGCCTAGGAATTCCTTATGAAAAATGTTTCTTGTAAAGAATTTTTACACCCGGGTGCACAGTATCCTACCCTAGCCCATTGACTGAACTAGGTATTAGCAGATACTTCTTATCTTAATAAGTTAAAAGACCTGCTTCTTTCTTCTCTTATCTAACTCAGAATTATCCACAAGGATGACAAGATAAACAAGGACGTTTCTTTAGATTGGACAGGAGCAATTAAGCAAAGCTCATCTAGAGCATGATGTGGCATACATACTTGACAAGTCCAACAGGAAAAGTATATGAATCTCAGTAAAACTAGCTGTATGATATGTTTGGAGGAAAAGCATGTCTATATGACAAAAATAAATGAATGTGTTATGCTGGATAAGGGGCCATATAAGAAAAAATATGGGGATACCCCAAAAGGGGAAGAAATGAGAACATGAGAATGTGTCATTTAAACTGATACTCTGGAGTCACTCTAGGAACCAAGAACTGCACGTGCATCAAACGACAAAGAGGCAGGCCTACAAAGATGTCGAAGCCTGGTAGGTAATTACAAGATTGATAGCCAATGGCCAAGAAAAGATTCATTTCAATGACCCCATTAAGTGTTATCTTTTTTCTTTTTCTTTTTTTCCCTTTTAATAAGTGAGTGGCCACTGGCCCTAGGCAGCATGGGAAGAATCCAACCAGCAACCCCTACACCATTACGCATGCTCCCATGTAAAGCTACTGATTTAAATAGATCATTCGTAAGGTTTTCCAATAAGTAAAATAAAATAAACACATCATTTTCCGAAAGAAGGTATTGCCCTATAACTTGGGTCCAGTTTCTTTAAAAAAAAAAAAAACTTGGGTTCATTTTAGTCAATAGACACTAATGCTAACATATACCTAGTTCTTACCACCCCTAAATTAAACTGAACACTAGCTCCACCATAGTCACAAAATTGTGCTGGAACAAGATGATTTTAGGCCATTAGACTAAATAACCTATTATGTAAAGCCGATTACATAAACAGGTATAATATTTTCTCAAGAACAACAACTAGCTTTTGCATTAAATAAATAAATAAAAACATAAAGCTTAACTTAATATATTATAACTTTTCCAACTTCTACATCAAAACTTCAGTTTAACTATGTAAAAGATCTTATTTAAAAATATTCAATTAACAAGGGTGGGTGTAAATTCTTAATTTACAAAAGTCCAAGGGAAAGGAGTTATTAAGTTGAGATTTATGTAAATAAATAAGTAAAAGGAAGAAAACTATTATATGCCTACATTTAGCTCACCCATTATTACTACATAATAACTACACATGCTTCCCTAGAGTCTGGCCAAACAAATTTAAAACAAATAGGCTGCAAAATTGGAAAGCTCAAACAAGGGCACCAGCTGACAGCCTCACTCTTATAGAGAGTCCAAGATATTAAGAGCAAGATTATTGTGGTAAAGAAATTTACCTTGGCTTAACAAGATATACCAGAGTGAAAACCAAAGCCAAAAAGAAGCACAGCCCGCCAACGGTGAGATAAGCAATGCCAAGAAAGTCATTCTTTCCGCCAAGCCAGCTAGTGGTCGAGAGCACAAGCTTTTTCTTGCCATTAAAACTGTAAGTATTATAGTTGTTCTGCAATGTGACACTAATGACATCATTTGGCTCGAGATCCACCTCTATTCTCCCATACAACTTTCTAAAAGTTGGCAGAGCAGCAGTTCGCATCCATACAATGAGGTCCTCCTGCTGACTCAACTGTTGCCAAAAAACATATTTGACCAGGTTAGCCACTTGCCTCATTGGCTGAAGCAGTTTTGGATAAGAATGACACCAAACAGCTATTCAAATATTAGAGATATTAAAAAAGTGGGTAAACCAGGAGAGGTGAACCCAACTACAGCCATGGAAGATTGGTTTACTGTTCTTTGTAGATTTCAAGATTTATTTTGTGGCTCACATGCAACATCATATTGGGTCAGTTCTTACATGGTTTTGAAGGTGAACTCTCAATAAATAAATAAAAATTTAGAGGTCAAAACATCTTTAATTTGGGTTTTTATTCCTTGAGTTTTGGTTAGTTTTTAATCATTCTCCATTCCAGTTTATTAAGGGGATTTTAGTAGTCAAGTCGAGTCAAAAACTTACTAAAATTTATGTGTCTTGAGAGTCCAAGTTAGCTTTTATTTGAGCTTTCCTTAGTTTCCAATTAAAATTAGGAGTACTAGTGTTACTAGTACAAGAACGAGTGTCTATAACATGCGTCATTGTACTCAAAATATTCCAGACTTTGATATTGAATATAGAGTTGAGTGTTAAGGAAAGATTGCCTATCACGTTCTTATTTCCTATTCTTCACTGTACACTCTTGCCCTCATTCTCATAACATTTCCAAAACTCTAGTCAATCCTTGAACCTTATCCGTTTCTTTTAAGGTTTTTAAAGCCCTAGATCCACAAATTCTCTTAACCCTAAGCCCATCACAAGCACACAGACAGATCTCCAAAATTTATCCTCTGTCACAGTCAATCATTTGCTTCTGAACTGTTCAGCAGCTAGAGAACAAATGTCTCTGATGGTTTGTGAGAGTTCTCAGAGAGTTGGAGAAAGTGGCTGAGGAACGGCAAAGTAGCCTCCAGAGAAGCATTCTAAAAATGATGACAGCATCTAGAATAAACAATTAAAAGAAAAAAGAGCAAAGTATTTGACCACAAGGGAAATTCCCATTTATAAACCTCTTTCTCTGCACATTTTTCTTTTTGTGGGAGATGCAATTCCTATGCATAAACTAATAAAATATTAGTAAAATTTTTGTTTGAAGAAAATATTACTTCATTTTCCTTTATAGAACTTTTAGCTATTGTAAATTTTAGAATTCAAGAAGTTTTGGTTGGTCTGGATATTCTCCTGTATAGATCTATCTATTGGACATCCCCTTATTTTTAAGAACTGCTTATCAGAAAAATCTAGCCTGCTTCTTTTGTATACATCCTGGGTACCCCATTTATGCTCCTTTTGGATTTATCTCAACAAAACATTTATCAGAAAAACATCCTAAAATACTAGATAACAGCAGACATCTTTCCTTATTCTGATAATGAGCACAACCGCTCCATTTGGTTTAGTAAATTGACTATTGTGCAGAAATATGATACTGGTTACGCTTCAATTCTACCAGACAAGAAGTAATGAAAGGCTTACTGGTATGGATGAATTGAGCGATGCACCGCCTATAACAGTTTCATTTGATTGAAAGTTCGAAGGATAGACATCGCTGCCAAACTTGTGCTCCCTATCACTCTTCCATGAAATATCCTTCTTGTTCACATTCAATTGCGAGCTGTTGCGGGAGAAGCTATAGGTATCATTAAACAAACTCCAAGCTATAAGACCACAGGGAACAATTATTTTCCCATTATATACATCTTCAGGCTTGCAAGAGCTTGTGTCAGAAGCACTTTTGTTATCTCTCAACTGCGCATCACTACGGCTCTTCACATACCTGTATCATACAAAGTCATGGTGACACTTGATTTTCAACAAGGAAATTTCCATTTTTTACAAAGTATATTTTGTATATTTGTCAATGACAGTAAACTATAATTAAAGCAATGCAAGGACAAGTGGGGCTGTGCCCATGTGAATACCCAATCTATAACTTGTTATATATTTTATGTGTCATTTTAATTGACCAAAAACCAAATATAGTTGATAAGATGCACATTCTTATGCTCCAATAGTTCGATGATGCTATTTTTCACGAATTAATGAATGGAATCACTTCCCTGTAGTACAAACTGCAGTGATTTTTACCTACCAAGAAGCAGGCAAAATATTGTGTTTTCAAATGGTAAGAAAACCATCATTAAAAAAATTTCATGTTACTGCACCCCCAAATCCAATAATCCTTTCTTAAATCATAACGTGCAGCAACAATTTTAAAGGTGCACTCTTCACCACATACCATTATTGACAGGATTAACCATGTTCTATTTTCTACCCGTAACTTCCTGCCCTTTAGAGATCTAAGTTTCAAAGGCCACCAAAAAAAAGAAAAAAAGGATGCCATATTTCATGAAATAGTATCTTGCATTAATCATATATAAAATATTTGGAGGGTATGGCAAAGGCAGGGGAGAATACCTGCGATGATTCTGGTAGAAATTGTCAAGCTGATAGTACACATATATAGGCTTCTTCATTCGCTTTGGTACCTTTCCAGATAAACAAGAAAATAGAAGTTAAGTTTAGCCATTTTGTAAACTTAGGAACTAGGAATTTCTTTTAAATTAAAACATTCTATCACCTTAAAAACACAGTAGGTATCAGAGAATGATATTGCTAGAGACGTTACAGTAGCTTCCAAGATCCCCTCCTACTACTCAGCGTAGTCAAAGGTGAGCCAAGCACTCAACTTGACACTTTGGCAAGGTGAGGCAATGCGCCACTAAGGCACATCTGAAGGCCTAAGGGAAGGTGCTTTTAGTGAAGCACTTGCCTTTAGAGCCTAGGCAAGCACCTTACACTTTGTGAGAGGTGCTTGAGGCAAGAGTCTAAATGAAATTTAAGAAAAGGACCAAAGAGCTAATTCCATTAAAAGGGAAGTTCTGTTATTTGCCTAAAATAAATTGGTTGTAACATGTTTGTCATAAACATTAGCAAAGAGATGCAACGGTGGAAAAATAATGGTAGATGACAAAGGGCTCAGCAAAGACCCCTCCCCCCCCCCCCCCACCAGCCAACAAATAAAAAAAATCTTAGTTGACGGGCGTGAACAGGCCAAATCTCTCTCTCTCTCTCTCTCTCTATGATTCTCTCTCTAAAAAATAGGGGAAACAAAAAATTAAGTGAATATATCTTTATCAATTTAGAAACAGATTTTTATAAAATTTCAACCATATAATCGCTTACAGACCAACTCCTCTCCATTGGACAGAGACTTGATTATAATATTCCAAAATACCTTGGATACATATAATTTGATTTAATTAGGTAAACATCTTGGGAAAACACATTTTTAGCACCTCATGCCTCAGGAGATGCAATGACTTGATGCCTTAAGGTCGCCTTTTGGCTTTGTGCTTTAACTACACTGCTACAGCTACTACAGCAATTGATTACTACTGTAGAAATATCCCTTTAATAATAAACAATAATAACATAGATGAGAATTGCATCCAGAGGCTTACTGTTATACTTCGGTTGCATGATTTATCTCCAGGGGTCTGTATGTAATTGACCTTATCAGTTGTATTATCCGGTATGCAGTCGTTATCATACCGGTCAACAATTTCAACAACCTGGTAGAAAGATAGAGATTACAAATCAACTATATGTGGGACTAAAAGTAAACTGCAAACATTTGGGTCATGGTTGAACATACATCTCTGGAAGCAAACAAGGAAGCAACTCCAATGGGAATAAAGACAACACTAACAAGCAAGAATGCTGAAATCACCTGCACATGGAGATAGAGATTAATTATTTTTTCCTTGAATACTGAGAACGTCACCTGGTAGAAACTAAAAATGAGCAATTATAAAGCTTACCCATCTTGGTGTGAGAATTGGTTTGCATGCTGGAAGTTCTTGCTGAGTAAACCTAGAATCTGAAAATTTTGTAAAGGCAATCCGCTTTAGTCCATTTAAAATCCCATGAAGTTTCCTAGAATTTGCAAAAAAGTTGCTAACATAATTGGAGCTTCTAAAAAAAAGTCAACTTTTAGCTGATTTATGTTGAATTGGATCATACAAAGGGTAAAAGGGAAAACCGTGGACATCTTCACTACATATGCAAACATGCCATGCATACATAAGCAGGCACACACACACACACAAACAGAAGGGCTTCACAAATACAAAAAGCCCCATGAAATCAACAAGGTAAAAGCTAACTAATGCTCACCTTCGTGCATTAGACAAAAGTGAGCATCTAGATGTCATATCAATTGATTTCCTAAATTCTAGAATGCATAACAAAGAATATTGAACATAACTCTACAAACACCCGATTAAACACAAATATGTATTGAGATCAAAAGGCATGCCTGAAACTTGACCATAACTCTTAACACATGAATCACATACCCCTCCTAGTAGGAGCAAGGCACATGAATATACCCAATAAAGCCACCCAATTGTCATCCGACTCAAATTTTCATTCATTTCACTTTAGCTGCAAAAAACCAAGCTAAAAGGCTTAAAGCACTGGCATCAACATTGACAACACATTTAATTATAAACCAGAGAAACAATTTTAATTAGTATTTTACAAGGTTCTAGTAGTGACAAGCAATCTCAAAATTTTGAGCAACAAAAATAGTAAAAATCTATATAAGTAGAAATAAAATCTGCTATTTTTCCTGAGATCATAACCATCCATCTTGTAATCTACAGATATGTTATTAAGACAAAAAGTCAACTCTTGTTAGAACACAAAAAGGCAAACAATCAATTAATTGTAAAACCCTTTATTAACAAGTTACATATCAAGTACAAAATTAAATACCAAATCTATAACAGATTATTGTTAATCTAACAAAAACCAAACTCTCAGATGCACACAGATTAGCCAAAAGTAAAAAACTCAGCTTAACAATACAATCAGAAGCTTCACACAGAACATGAAAACAACCACAAAGCATGACAATCAGGAATTCATGAACAGTAACCAAAAAAATTCATCTGGGTATCTCTGAATCATTCCCAAAAGAATTTTAAACAGGTCAAAATTCTAGATTTTGGCAGTAAGAGTTACAACTCAAAATCTCAAAGAACAAAGAAAACAAGCAAAACCCATGAGAAAACTCAACAAATTAGCAAGTGGGTACTCATGGATGAAACCAAAACTTCACAAAAAAAAAAAAAAAAACCATAAAAATCAAGTCTTTTGAGAAGAAATTACATTTGGGTTTCTTGGAATTTCTTCTGGGAGCTGCAGACTCAGCCGATCCAGCGACTGCTGCGCTAGACGACGCCGTATTGGAACTCATCATAGACGAAAAGATAAACCAAAAAAAAAAAAAAGACTACGTTTTTTTTTCCTACTCTGTTTCTCTCAAATAAAAACAAAACAAAACAAACCCACCAACCCTCAGAATGAATTTGATTTAAAATCAAAGCCTTGGAATTTAAGAGAGAGAGAGAGAGCAAAAGGGTATGGGCCAATTTGGTTGTTGTTGTTGATTTGAACTGGGTATTTGTTGCTTTGTTTTGTAAACGTTTTGACTTTTCAGGGGATCAAAAAAGACTGTATTTTTCTCTCCCTATAGAGGCCGGACACACAAACAAACTTGTGAATATATATATATATATATATATATATATATATATATTTCTTCTTATGTTTCTAGAGAGAGAGAGAGAGAGAGAGAGAGAAACACGGTTGGACAAGTGGACTAGGTACTAGTATTTTGATTTCAAATATGGTGTGTTTTTATTTTGATTTGAATAAAGAAAGAGAAAATTAGAAATAACAGGGTTTGGTTGGTGACTTGTGGTCTTGAACCAATAATAGTAAAACGGAAGTGAATGAATCCACGCGTTTTTCCATTCTCTTTTTCTTTTCCTTTTTTGTATTTTTTGAGAACATTCCATTCTCTTTCTTAAATGTATGGTTACTACTATTTACCTTGATGGTAACAAAAGTAGCATTTCATCCAGGCTTATAGTCTGGTTTCTCAACCAAAAAAAAAAAGTTAAGGGTATAATACCCCTAAAAAAATGGTACAATGATTTTCATAATTGTTAAAGTGAAAAATTGTGTTTGTATTAATATGGGATCAGTCAACTATTGGACTTAGGATATTTGTTAATGAATTATTTTTAAAAAAATTTATACCACTTTTATAGGATATATAAAAACTATCCAAAAAATTAATTATTTTTTTCTTTTCACACAGTTTTTAACGTATTTCTTAACTAACAAAATCCATAAAATAATATATATTTATATTTATAGGTGGATCATGTAAAAGTGATATTATACCAATTATAATTGGTCACATCAAAAATTGTGTAAAAATATTGTTTCTTTAACATTACTTAATAATATTGTAAACCCTTTTGTCTCCATGTTACACAAGAGTGAGTTTTATTTGCTAGAATTATAGATAGAACTCATCTTTATGTGAGAGGAAAGCATATTATATTAATTAAGATCCTTGGTAGAGTTTGGCTAAGAGTATCCAAATATATCGATACATTCATTTTGAGATTGATGAATTAGACATGTAATTAAATAGATATAAAATAGTGAAAGTTCAACCTTTGTTTAAATCTCATTTAAAAAAGTGATGATGATATGACAAAACTTTTGTTTACTACTATTTGTCATGACGATAACAAGAGTAGCATTTTCTACGCAATCATTTTCAAGGATACAATATCCCCTAAAAAAAAGGTACAATGATTTTCATAATTGTTAAGTGGAATATTGTGTTTGTGTTAATAGATGATCAATTAACTAGTAGATTTAGGATATTTGTTTAATGAATTATTTTAGAAAAGTTTTGATATCACTATTATAGGAAATATAAAAAGGGTAAAAAAAATTATTTCTTTCTTTCTTTTCACAAAAAAAAAAAAAATTTTAAAAGTATTTGTTAACTAACAAAATCCACACACACACACACATACATATATGAGTTGGGTTCAAGTTACACCTGATGTAACTCTAAACAATATTACACCACTTAATCACTTGTTATTAGATGCGAATTTTGATAAATCTACCGTTGGATTACATTATATTCATATACTTTCCATACTTGGAAAATTTCACAGTGATCAAATATCAATAGTCATGTTATCAATCAATTGTTTAAATTCAAGTTTTTGTAATTTAAAATAACATATAAAAGATGAGTTTATGGATCATATGGTAA